>CAUYUJ010003295.1:17500-80513 GCA_963575745.1 Prorocentrum cordatum
AATTTTCCGAATTAGGGCGCCCTTTCCCTCGACGCGGCGGCGGTGGCCACTGGAGAGTGGAGTGGCGCTGGAACGAGATTCGCTCCGAGTGCCGGCTAAAGCTTGCGATTTTGTTGTTTTTGTTGGGGGGCGCGGGGCTGGGTGGGCGCTGGCTTGTGCGCGCGTGGGCCCGATCGAAACCCTGCGGAATCTTCTCTTCTCCCCATGCGAGCTACCGAGGGGTGCCGGATTCCCAGGGCGCCCCCAACTTGAGTTGGCCGTCGACACGGAGCCGCTGGGGCTGAATCGCTGAGTCTTGAGGAATCTGAAGGCCTATCCGTTGATGAGACGCTGCCCATGCTTGAGCATTAGGTCGGGGGCGCGGTCGGCCACGTTCCCATTGCGCGCGTTCGGCGGGCGGGGCGTGCGAAGATCAGAAAGGGCCCCGCCCCGGCGCCGGGAGCGGCCGCGCGTTGCACGAGAATGCCTGTAAGGTTTGAGTGACATCCAAGGGGCGACGCAGATAACGATGTTTCCCATCAGCGGGAACCGACCGCGCGCTGGGCTTCGCCGGCAAAGGATCAGCCGGGCCCCCAGACGCACAGGGCCGCCAGGCTGCGCAAGAGAGACCCCGACGAGTTCAAGGGTTGATCGCCGCATGTATACGGCATCTTGCAGTCGCGACTGCGTCGCGGAGGGGTGCGATTAGGACTCGGGCGAACACGGCCATGGAGGCGCCCGCGATGGGCCTCGAGGGCGACGCGCTTGAGCATGCGACGCCCAGCATAGTGCGGCGCCAAAGTTGAACGCAAAGTCGACCAGCAGATAACGCCATGATGTCGTGGGTCTGGAGAGCCGCATCAAGACGTGGAGAAAGCAGTCGCTTTGCGCTGCCAGATCCACGGCGGCCGAAGCAGACGCGACGGCGCTTCAGAGAGACGCGCGGCCGCCGCGCGACCAACCTGCAACAGCTATCCGGGCACCTGAGAAGACGGGGAACACGGCGGATAATCGAGTGCGCAGTCACGCCGTTCGACCAGAGAGAGTTTTCGGGGCTGCGAGGAAGACGTGGGGACCGCAATTCACTGCGACAGATCAGATGGGCCGCTACAGCGACGCCCTTGATCGCCAGCCTTGCCAGCTTCAACCGCGGCAAGCGGAGCCCTCCGCGCGGCAATCCAGCCCATGAGTTCAGGGGCGGCGACGGCCCTTGGATATCGCGGTGCCCAGTTGAAATGCTTACCTCCGAGGGTCGCGGAGCTGCATTGCACGGCATCCCGATTTTTAGGACAAGGCGCTGAGTGGCCCGCCCATTTGGCGGAGGCGCGCCCCAGCATTTTGCGCGAGACGGAAGCGCGGGCAGCAGATGAGGCTGAAGAAAATGTCTGGTCATTTCTGTCAATTTTTACGCGCGGCGTTAACATGTTCAGCCCGCCCAGAACCAGCCAGGAGGAAGCGCGGCGAATAGGCGCGGAGGCACGGCGCGCGGCGCGGAATTCGAATGGTCGCGATGCGTCGCGCCACGGAGAATGAACATGCGCGGTTTCTACGACGGCGCCTTTTCGCGCTCGGCGTTGACCGGGGGAAATGCATCGACCGGGTCAGCGCGGAAGTAGGAGACATATTGTTGACGGAATTCGTTGGCCACCCTGAGACGACGGAAGCCAGACAGTAGATTGATGCAGAAGCTCGCTTGGTTATTAGCCCCAGGTGCAGACTCAAATGGGCATGGCGACGGAGGTGACGTCGGCGCCGATGGGGGGCGGGGTGGTTCCAAAGCCCGAACTGCAGTATGCAGATTTCGGTCATCATGCCAGTCTGGAGTAGATCTACATCGCTGCACAACATGGGGGAAGACTTGCACGACGGCGGGCTCCATCCACGACCCCTCGATCAATTGCAGCGGCCCAGAGGTGCGAGAAGTCGCGAGACAGGCGCGTCTTTCCAAGGGCGAACGTCGGACTTTCGGACGGCGCGCCGCGCGCGAGCCTAGTGCGCTCAAGACGGAGGCCACAGCCAGCATGGAGGCTTTGAGACGGGCGGAGGCGATTGCATTCAGAGAAATGCGATTGCGATGTCCCCGCGCGATAATATTTGCTTGCTTTTCTCTCACATGGGGCATCTGCTCCAGTCGCGCATAGAATCGCATTGGTTTCCAAGGGACTTGACAAGCTCTGGGGAGTGCCGGCCAGAGTCGATCTAGGACAATCACCGCTTGATGTTCAAGAAATGTGCTTATCGATTGACGCCCTACCCACGGGTTCCCATGGCAGCGAGCAGCATTTGACATCTTGACTATGCAGCACACGGTGCAAACCCACATCGTACTCTATTGGCTGGCAAAACCAGGTTCCCAACACTTACTTTTTGTTATGACGTTGGCTGTTCACGGACATGCAATCGAACCAACGCATGGCAATTAGTTACTGGGCAGTTCTTGTATTCCAGCACACGCAACAGCAACTACACTAGCTATTATTTTCCCTTCGGTATCCCTGGCCATATATACATACACATACATATAGATGTATGCATGTATGTATATATATATATATAGATAGATAAGGCCTCGCGCGCCAACGTCATCCACGGACCCGCGGAAGTATTTTCGCGGGCGCTGAAGGAGCTGAAGTGGACCCTCGACGGGGGCATGGTGATGCAGCGACCTGCAGGGGGGTCCTGAAATCCAGCGATTTGCTATTCCGCCACGTCTAACGAGTCGATTTGAGACGAGCGATTTGGAAGACAGGGCTTCAGCCACACACCAGGAAGGCCAAGCACCTGGGGGCAGAATCGGCGGGCGCCCCCGACGGCGTAGACCTTGGGACCGCGGTCAGACTGCGCCTATCTCAGACGCGCCTATCTCAGACGCGCCGGCGCCAGCAGCGCTACCGCGACACCAGCCGACCGGTAAGAGGAAGCGCAGTTTGCGGGACATCGCGGTCAGTTGGGCCCATGACCTCAGATCAGCTTTGCGCGTCGGCTTGCGCTCGTGATCCAGATTTCCTTCGCTGCAGTACGGAGGGTCCACGGGGGACTTGCGCCGCGTCTTCCGGGGGCGCGCGGCCTCGAACGCGCGCGGCGGTGGGTCGCGGAAACACTTGCGCAGGAGGAGTGGGGCGAGGTCCCGATATGGACCGCGATTCCAGGGCTCGTCTGCGACGCTGCGCCTGGGCGATTTCTCCGAGGCGGTTCCAGGCGCGGCTGGTGGCCCAGGCCTTGCGCCGCCACGGCTGGGAGAGGGCGAAATGTCTTTGGCTCGGTCAGCTTTTCGGCGGTAGAAAGGGGCGGGGCGGCACCGTCGGGGCAGATCGACCCGCGGCCTTGGCGAGCAGGATGGCCAGTATATTGTGGTCCAGGACTCTGGCACAGCGCGATGGCACCAAGGCGTGGGGCGCGACACAATGCACAGTTATCGGAGGTCTGGTCAGCATCTCAATGGGCTGCATGGGTTTGGGCACGACAAATATCCATTGCGGCTTCAGAATGTGCGCGCAAATTCATGACCGCCACGATTGAGAGAAGAATTATCGCGTTTCGTGCGCGCAAAAACCGGCGGGGACACATGGCCCTAGCGAAGGGGCTATAAGACTCCAAGGCCGAGAAGGTGAGCTGCCACCGGAACGAGGAGACTGGCTAACGAGATCCCAACAGCAAAGCAGGCTAGGCCACACAACAAAGCGGCCGATCGACGAGTGGTTCAGGGAGCCGAGCAACACTATATAAATGAGGACACGATCGCGAAGTACAAGGCGCGGATAAACAGTGCAGAAGACGTCCAAAATATACTGATGGATGAGTCAAGCAAGAGCGGCCGTCGGCTGAACATTGTTTTGCAAAAAGGATAGAGGTGCACGGGCCCACTAGGATTTCGAAAAACAGCGGGAACGCGCTGAATCGAGGCATGTTCTAGCGAAACTGGAGGAACCTGATGGTTTGGGATGTGGCAGAGGCACGGGCGAGGAACAGGGCGTCTTGGCTTCGGATGGGGGGATGGGCGAGGAGAATGGACAAACGCCACCCCGACGTGCCCGAAGTGAAACAGCGAGGGGCGGCGCGAAAACGGCGGAGACCCGCGTGGTAACGAGGGCGGAGCGAGATAAGCGGGCTGCAGTAGCGACTTCGAGCTCGACGTGGAGAACACCTTCCCCTGGGGGCCCCGCAGGTTCTTGGGGCGGGGACTTGGGGCCTAAAACGGTCAAGACCATGTGCGCAGCTTTCGGGGCCGAAGGGGCGCAGATCGGAACCGCGATCAAAATGCATGTCATCTCTCCAAACTCCTGGCGGGCACGAAGGATGGTTCGAGAAGGGCCCCCCCCCCCCCTGAAAGTCCGGAAGCTGGCGGGAAAAAAGGTCAACGAAGTTAGTTGGATCTGGAAGCTGAGCAACGCAAGGGCGTTTTTCTGGCACTCGCCGAAGACGCGTGTAGACTTGGATCCGCCGGCGGCTTCTGGGCATCTCCAGGCGACGCCAGCACATGATGCGGCATCCTTCACAGCGGTGACCGATTCCATGTTCGCGACGGGTGAAAGTATGGCGTTGAGATCGAGCAGCGGAGTAAACAGCATAGGAATGCAGTCAGATGTTCACAGCGCGTCGAACGATACGTTGGGACGTTTCGGGGCGACGATGACCGCCAAGAGGTTGCAGTTTTACCGCCGCTACACGCGCAGAAGAGGCCACTGTGGATAATGCCAGAGGCCACGAAAAGCCTCTTGGACAACATAGCGGTAGCGGCAATCAACAAGGACGAACCTCAGCTTTGGTCGGGGTCGTATTTTTCCAGCGCGCGAGGTCACACCTGTGTGGGGAGGGAATTTGAAGGTCTGCGCTATGAGAAGGATGAGTGGCAAACAACCAGTTGTTGCCTTTGGATAAACAAAATATGGTCAAGTGATTGCGCCACAGAATGTGATGCACCACTTGCGCCACAACGCTCTGCGATGTAATCTTGTTGATCACATTCCTTGGAGGACCGCGAGTGCCATAGCAGTTTGGGACACATCTTCGAGAGGCGGGAGGAGGAACTACGATTTCATGATGTCCAGGCAAGGAACGACGAGTACCAGCACCTCTTCCTCTGGCGTTCCCCAGGTACGAAAAGATGACATTCTCTGGCGTGTGGGCGATATCGGTTGCTCCGCTGTTTGCAGGACTGCAGTGGGAAGCGAGGCCGCGGGGCGATCTGGGAATCTGCTCGGCCCTCCTGCCCGGGGGGACCCAGCATGTGAAGACAGGGGATGGCATGGCGTGGCTGGCAATCCGTGTCCAATACATAATACAGTCGGGGCCCTGAAGAAGGAACCTTTTTCGTTGGGGCGGGGTTCCGCGTTCCTTAAGTGTTTCACAGCTTGCCTCAGGCTTTCCTTATGTGTTCGACCGGAAATCGAAGGTTAACTTATGGAAAAAGGGGCCTCGTTCCATATTTAGGGATCCTTAGGTCAACGCCCCGACTGTATGTCCAGCCTGCTCCAAGAAGCTGGAGGGGCACAACAACCAGGTCATCGACAAGAGCGAGCATCAATCTCTTGTCCGATGGCAGCGAAGATGGCACAATCTCTTTTTTGTCGCAAGGCCGGTTGCAAGTTTCATGTGCGAGATTTCGAGAGCCCTGTGTTTTTTTCACGCTATGTAATGCAAGTATGAGGGTACATCTGCCGAAAACGGGAGAGGGGAATTTGTTCAGAAACATGTGGCACATGCTGTTCATGACGACTTCCTGGATATTACACTTCCTTTGGAATCGTGAGGAGGTCGTCAACCAGATGCTGTACTCCACACTTCGGGTACAACATCCTCATGGGCACATACACACGACAACGGCGATATTTCGACGATGACGAGGACGGCGGGCGACGACGACGACGCCCACGACTTCGTTTCTGAGGTTCCTGGGCGTTCCTGGAGGGTCGTCGTCGCAAGGCGAAAAGACGGCCGGCACGAGCCTGGGCCATTTTCCGGTGGCGGCGACGAGTGCGACGGCTGCGACGTCGCCGTCGTCCGCGAGGCCTTCGAAGGCCGCCGCGCGCGCTTCGCCACCGCCGAGACCGCCGCCCGCAACGCGGAGGTCAGCACCATGCGCGCCACCCGGAGGCGCAGCGCGGCCGAGGCGGCCGAGGGGGCGCCGTGAAAAGAAGGGGAGGGGCGAGGCAGGAGGAGGAGGAGGAGGAGGAGGAGGAGGAGGAGGAGGAGGAGGAGGGGCCTTGGTCAATCATGAAGTCATCGGGCTCCGCCTCCTCCCTCGCGGTCTCTCCCTCCCCCCTCTGCCTCCCTCTTCGGGGGCCCGCCGCATGCCCCAACGGCCCGGCACGGCGAGCGAGAACAGTCAGTCAGCTTCTGAGTGCCACAGGCTCCCCTGCTCACCTGGCCAGGACATGAGCCCGCGGCCGAAGCCTTGAGCACCCGCTTCCGTAGCGTCGCTGACTCTGTGCCTGGCGTGCATGTCCAAACGCGCGCAACAGCGTCTCGAGGCTGCGGCCGCAACCACCCGGCTGCAGGAGGCCCGGGCACGTGCCCGCGACGGTGATGCGCACGCCCGCTCGTTCGCGGATCGCTCCCCCACTCCCCCCGACGGGGCCTGGGATCACGAGGCCCTGCCGGCGTGTGGCGCTCCCCCCACGCCCCGCGAGGCCTCGGACCGCCCTCGCTCCCCACGCGCCCTGCCCCCCCCCCCCCCCTCGGAGGCCTCCGCCCGGCGCGAGGCGCAGGCGGTGGAGGCCGCGCAGCACCGGCGCGGCGCGGCCGCCGCGGAGGGCGCCGCGCGGCTGGAGGCGCTGGCGGCCGCCGTCGCGGACGCGAGGACCGCCGGCATGCGCGAGGAGCTCCGGGGCGGAGGTAGGAGGAGGAGGAGGAGGAGGAGGAGGAGGAGGAGAAGGAGGAGGAGGAGAGGAGCAGGAGGAGGAGGAGGAGGAGGAGGAGGAGCAGTCGAGGTCCGGGCTTACGTCGGGCGTGTCCTTCTGCAGGGGGGGAGATTCAAAGGTAGTCAAAACGTATGGTCTGGCTTCCCAGGCAGTCGAGGTCTGGGCTTACGTCGGTCAGCGGGCGAAGAACGGTATAACATAAACCTTTTCGCTGTCGGGGGCGCCCGTCCCTGGGCGGCTGGGAAGTTTATACCCCTACGGTGCCACCGCAGGGGTATAAACTTTCCAGCCGCCCTGGGACAGGCGCCCCCGACAGCGAAAAGGTTTATGTTATACCGTTCTTCGCCCGTTAAGTCGGGCCTGTCTCTCTACAGGGGGGAAGATTCAAAGATAGTCAAAACGTAGTCTGGGGACGATTTGTTTTGGCTATGTTTGGCCACTCTGGAGTCTTGTTGGGGTATTTTGTTTCTCTTGCGTGCAAAATCCGCCTGTAGGGGGACATGCCCGACCTCAATCTAGGCCTCCTAGATGGGGTCGGAGTAGGTGGGGTCGGAGGATCGCCGATGCATCGCCGCTGCGGGTCGATGCTCAGCTCGGCTTTCTCCGCGCAGGCGTCGCCGATGCACCGCCGACGGCGCCGATGCATCGCCGATGCATCGTTGAACCGGCATCGCCGGTTCATTGGCGATGCGGCGCGATCCTCCGACCCCATCTTCTCGGACCCCCATTTAGGAGGCCTCTGCAAGAGTTTCGGGCCCTGCGCACTGGGGAGCGACAAGTGGGGGGGAGGGTGAAGAAGGGGTGCACCTCGCAGGGTTGGGTTTCTTGCAGGGTTTCTGGTGGATCGGCCCCCACTGTAGGGATGGGGGGGGGCACGTCAGGGGAGACGACGGTTTCGGGCTCGAGGCTCGAGGTTTTCTGCCGTCCTCGTCGGTTCTCGGCGGTGTTCCGGCCTCGGTTGCAGCTCCCTGGCAGCTGCGCTTCGCCGAGGTCGTTCCAGTGGCGTCCGAAGCGTAAGATTTTAGCCTTGGAGGGCATGTTCTTCGTGCTTGTGCCCTCCTCGGAGTGCTTGTCCTTTTTCGGGGGCATCTTCACGGGTCTTGGGTTTTCGGGGAAGGGGCCCATATTTTTGGCCCACGTTCGTTCTCGTGGCCATGCTCTGGCTGCACGCGAGGATCGAGGCTGTGGGATCGCGTCGGAACGACGATGACGACGGGGGCGGAGGGAAATCCAGGCCTCTCATATCCAGGGGCGAAGTTAGCTGGGGATGGACTCAGGGAGGGGGCATCGACCGCAATCGCCCGATAGGCGACCCGATAGCTCACCCTTCACGGGAACGCTCGGATTCGTTTTCGGGGGCCTATCGCCGATGCATCGGCGATGTATCGCCGATTCCAGCTCGATGTGTCCCCCTAAGCCGGTCCCCCTTTACAGCTTCCCTGCCACATATGCGGGGATCGAGGACATGACACCTCGTCGCGACGACGACGGATTTTTGATTCTTATTGGAGAGGCCTGACGGCCGGTGCCGCCGACCCTGATCGAAAGGGCTAGGAGGGGGGGGAGGAAGCGGAGGAGGAGGAGGAGGAGGAGGAGCAGGAGCAGGAGGAGGAGGAGGAGTATGACACCTCGTCGCGACGACGACGGATTCTTGATGTCTTATTCGTTAGAATCGGTGCTCGGAGGTTTCCCTGCCTCGGGCTGCTCTCCGGCAGCCGCACCTCGCCCGCAAACGGCCACCGGAGGCCCGAGAGTCGTGGCCCGCAGGCCACTGCCCGACCTCCCCAGTAGGGCCGGGGCAGTCGAAGGCCAGACTGTCAGATTGGACTGGGCCCCACGGGCCAATCTGGCCTGGCCAAGCTGGAGGATTTGGGTTCTTCGCCGGACTGGAGTCGCGCTGGCTCCCTCGCCAGATTGCCCCCGTTTGCCAGACTGGGCCTGCCAGATTGGCGCCAGATTGGCTTCGACTACCCAGGTAGGGCCGGAGCAGATGGGGTCGGAGGATCGCGCCGCATCGCCGATGTATCGGCGGTGCGGCTCGATGTGTGTCCCAATCTTCTCCACGCTGACGTCGCAAATGCATCGGCAATACATCGGCACGATCACCCGACCCCATCTACTCGGTGCCCATGTGGGAGGCCTCCAGGGAAGGGACTGGGGACGACACATCACAATTTTCTCAGCATGGAAGTCCATGCGGAATTCCGAATTCCGAACGCATCTGCTTATAATGTTGTGTTTCTAGTAACAAATTCGGGGTGCCCCAACCCGTTAGTGGGCCCAGTTTGCAGGTGTTACCACTTCTGAAGAACACAGTGGTCGCAAGCGTCCGTCGTGGTTGACACTCAGCGTCAGGGCGGAAAGGGCGCCAAGAAGGGGGCCCTTGAGGGGGAAGGGAAGGAGGAGGCTAGATCAGGCTAGATCCGAAGATGGAGCAAGCTCCCTCGCTACCCGCGAAAGCTTGAATTTTGGGAAAAGCTCAAAAGGGGGTCCTCCCGAGGATCCGAGAAGCCATGAAATGCAGCGACCACTGGTACATGTCTATCGGCTTTGGGATCTCCAACGCATAGTCTCCTGATCGGGGGGCAGAATCAGAGCTCGCCTCCGCGACGCTTTCCCCACCTTGAGCTCGGATTTCCAAGACGGAGCGCACAGAGGTCCTAGTTCAGGGGTGCGGGGGCTTGGCCTAACTTAGACGGAGGCTTCTCCGAGTCCTACCACGCCGAGGGGCTGGCCCAGAATTTGCGTTAAAGGAGGAGGTGGAGGAGGAGGAGGAGGTGGAGGAGGAGGAGGAGGACGGGGAGGAGGAGGAGGAGGAGGAGGAGGAGGAGGAGAGGAGGAGGAGGAGGAGGACGAGGAGGACGAGACGAGGACGAGGACGAGGAGGCCAAGGAGGAACAGGAGGGGGTGAGGGTGGCCTGGGTCGAGAAGAAGGAAGACGAGGAGGAGGAGGAGGAGGAGGGAGGAGGAGGAGGAGGAGGAGGATGAGGAGGGCCTTGAGCAGCAGGGGGCGGGCAGGGGACGAGGAGGAGGAGGATGAGCAGAAGGAGGAGGAGAAGGAGGAGGAGGAGGAGGAGGAGAGGACGAGGACGAGGACGAGGACGAGGAGGAGGAGGCCAAGGAGGAACAGGAGGGGGTGAGGGTGGCCTGGGGCCGAGAAGGAGGACAACGAGGAGGAGGAGGAGGAGGAGGAGGAGGAGTGACCAGAAGTGACCATGAAAGGACGAGCGTCCGCAAAACAAAACGGGTTGGGCGGGGACTAATCAGACGATGAGTCCCCGCCCTCTCGGTGAGGGATCCTGGTGGGTCGTCGGGGCGCACCACCCACACCCCCTTCACCGAAGGCCTGCAGAATACTACCCTCCTCCCGAGCCTCCCTCGCACGCTGGACCGCGTCCGAAGCTTCACGCTGCACTCTGGCCAGCTGCACAGCCTTCGGGGGTCCCCTGTGCGAGGGAAAAACGCCTCGACGGATCCTGTCAAGGTTCTGGGCTCCTTTGGGGGAGGGCTCTTGGCAGGGTCTTGCGAGCCACCTGCCATCTACTGTGGCGGTGAGCCCACAGCAAACACAAAAATGCAAGGAAAACTCGGGCCAGAAGAAGATTTTGTGGGACGAGTGGGCCGAGGTGGCCCCAATCAAAATCTCACCAGTCCTCAAGACAAATTGGCTCCACTCCGACTTCTGGCCTCGGACCTCTGGGGCCAGACCTGGACAAGACTGGGCACAAAACTTGAGGAGCTGGGTGGTGGCAACAATCTGACTGCAAACCCTACAGCGCCATCTGCCCCCGACCTGCTCACAATCATGAGAGGTGTCCCTCAGGGCAGCGGCCTTCCTGGAGGGGGGGGGCACCCGCACTTTGGCGAGCCTAGTGGCCTGCCAGGGGTCAACCTGGAGTGAGCACAGCAACGCACGTCTGGCCCTGCGCCTGACAAGGTGGGCGATGCAATCATAGATGTCGGTCCTGGGGGCAGGCTGGCGAGTATACAGGATCAAGGCCTCGTCCGCCGCTCTCCCCGCAAGGTCATCAGCGCACATGTTGCCAGCAGTGAGGAACGCTTGCCTAGCACTGAGAGCCTTGCCAGAGTCCTCAAGATGGGCAGCCGTCCACACGACCTGTACTTCAGCCGCCCCCCTATTACGCAACGCCACCGCCACCCTGAACCACAAGTCCTGATTCGGGCCTAACTTGCCGTGGGCACGACCCGCTCTCCAACCATCCAGGACAGGCTGGCAATCAGTGACATAAATGATGGGCCCCGTGGTTTCTTCCAGAGCGATGGCGAGCGCAGCTATCTCCGCGCGCGACACAGTCTGCCGCGGCCCCAGGAGGGGGGACGAAACTCCCGAGACGGGCTCCCAGGAGCCATCATCAGCCCGCCGAATGAGGGCGACTCCAGAACCACAGCGCCTGCGTCTCGGGTCACTGCTGTATTTACCCCCTGACCCATCTCCGAAAAGGTGGGGAGGGTCCTGGCCAGGGGCAACACAAAACTCACTGAGGCGAGAGGAGCCGTAGTACGAAAGAGGAGGGGCCCCAAGAGGGTCAAGGAAGACGGGGCAGGTGAGGTCTCTCGACGGGACTCCTCTCAGCCATAAGGAAGGGTCTGCTTCCCATTGCGCCGTGGCTTGGGAAACCAGTGATTGCGTGCTGCTAAAATCCTGGTGATCAACATTGCACACGCATTGCCATATTCTGTGAAACAAGGTCTCAGGGGCCGCCTTGCACCTTGGACAAGTTACGTCAACCGTGTAGCCACTGTCGGCTTGGCGCTGACGTGGCCATTGGCCCCCCGAGGCCACACACAAGGTGAGGCCCCACAGATCCGACTGACCCCGCGCCTCGAAGCGGCGGAGTTCCTGCTGCAGTGGGAGGAGATCAGCTCCTTCTTTCAAACTGTCGCCTGCCTCGTGCCCTGCAGCACCTTGCCACAACTTGGCCTTCATGTCAGCAACGAACTCATGCAACAAGTCTGCATGGTCAGAAATCGGGAGTAAATCATAATCTGGGTCGCCCATTCGTGGGAACCTCCACGCATGCTCCGCATGCTCAGGTCGTTCCCACAGGTCCGGTTCCCTGGGCTCCCATCCTGCTTCAATAAGGGTGGCCTGGACTGCAGCTATGGGCCCCCGAATGCCTCTCCACCTTTTGGCGCCGAGCGAATCGAGCTGCGACCGAACGATACCCCACGACCGTCGAATACGAGGTTGGAGGGCGGGGAAGCGCTTCCACAGCTGCAGCCAGGCGTCCACCAATTGGCGGCGCAGTTCCAGGGCGGGATCTCCATCCCCCAGCACAGTCTGCAGCACAGTTGTTAAACATTTGCCCTTACCCATTCCCGAGACCGTGCGAGCAGCTTGTCGCCTCAGAAGCAGGACCTGACTCGGTGGCATACCATAAACTTGATGGCCAAAGCTGGCCTGTGGTAAGGCTCCCGTGCGCCAAGCGCCCTGGGTGACTTTCCTCAGACCCGCCAGCCTGCGCATCTTCACAATCCTAGAAAAACGACCGCTGGCTTTAGCCATTCTCTGGCGTGCCTTCTTCCTAGTCCGACGGCGACCTGCCGCAGTGTCAACGCCTAAATCAACTCCAACAGAAGCAAACCTAGCGGGCATCCCTCGGGCTCTGAAAATTCTGGCAATGTGCTTCCCAAGCTCAGGAGAGGACGCCAAGACAACCGTCTTGTCCGAGACCGTGAGCCTCTTGAGTCTGAATCCCTCCGAGAAAGCTTCAGCTAAACCTTCCATCTCCGAAACGACAGTGGCCTGGGTGCCCTCCGATCTTGCCACAGTGTCATCGACAAAGGTCCATAACGAGGCCTGAGGGGCTCTAGCGTGCGCAGCCTCCAGCACAGAATGCAAGAACACTTTTCCAAGGCAGACTCCATGCGACGATCCAGCCACAATCGAGCGGCCTGGGCAGAAAGGCTCGCTGATGACCGAGCCCTCCTTGAGGATGCGCGGCGCCATGAAGAGCAGGATCTCCATGAGCAGCACCGTGGGAGGGAAGTTGAGCCCCCGCGCCGCAACCACCAGGAGGGTGAATGAGATGGAGTCGTAAAACTTGGCAATGTCCAGCAGTACAGTCGCCGTCGCCTTGCCTGTAGTAGCAGAGGCCTCGTCCATGAGGCTTCTCGACATCGCAGCTCTCAGGGCGCTGCTGCCTCTGATGGCAGTGTCCCAGAAAGCAGAAAGTCCATCTGACCAACTGGAGGTGACCGAACTGCGCGCCTGGCTCCACGTCTTGCAGCATTGCGGCAACATTCCCAGTACTCTCGTGCCTCCAGCTGGCTTCGGAATAACTGCACAAATCGTAGCTAACCACGCTGTCGGCCAAGTTTGCAGTAGCTCCGCTTGATTGAGGATACACGTGAGCTCCATCAGTCCAGCTTGAGGCATGCGTTGAAGGTCAACTGGGCCCAAGCCATCAACTCCTCTCGCTGTGTTTGGCGATTGTCGTCTAAGTATCGATTCAATCTGTCCTTCATTCAGTGGTGGCAAGGGGTCGTCGCGAGCATCCCTGGCCAATCCCTCCAAAGTCCATAGCAAGTGCTCCCTGCTGTCATTATCCTCCTGCCAAACTCCCTGCCAAAAGTCCTTCTTCGTGCGAATGAGTACGCAAGGGTCTGCAGTGTCCACTCCATCTCTGATGATCTCACGCGGAAGTGGGTCAGGAGGAGGAGCACGCACGTGTCGATGAATAGCACCTGGCCTCTTAGCCCACATCTGCTTCGCCCAGTCCATGAAAGCTTGGCGAGACTTGACTAATGAGCGCCCCTGGGCGCGGTCGACCCACATGTTGGTGTGCACCTGGAGCTGCTCCAACTCAGTCTGGCTGAGGTGCGACACCTGCAGGGCGACGTCCTTCCACTCTTGCACAGTGGTGGTCTGGGCCTTTTTCCCGAAGAATTCCTGCTGCTTGGCTTCTGTCAGGCCCTGGACCATGGACCGAAAGCCCGCGAGGCACTTCTCCGCCCCTGGAGGGTCCCTGCCTGAGCGTGTCAAGGCCACGCCTCGAGCAAGCAGTGTGGAGGCGATCCCCCACCATTCTGCTACAGGGTCGCACATGTGAGGTCGACCTGGGGCTGGTCGCATCTTCCTCCATGAAATTGAGTAACCTTGCCCTCTGCCGAAAAACACAACGGGGTCCTCCACATCGCTGACCGCCACAATAGACCGCTCCAAGGTAGTGACCCATCGCCCATATCTATCATCCAAGGTAGAGCGTTGAGTGGGCCTCCAGGTCGACAGGGTGCCTGACGACAACTGTGCTGCCGCTGTTCGTGGTCTGAAGGTATCCTGCTCCAATTCGCCATAGATCTTGAGCCATTCATCTTGCTCCAACTTGAACGCGACCTTGGGGCCTTCTGGTTGTGGCTCCTGAGATGGCAGGTCATCGAAGGCCTCGCGTAGCTCTTCGGGGAGTTCCTGTCTGCGTGCGTCAGCCACCTGCTTGCGTTTCTGGGATCTCTTGCTGTCAGGGTTTGGTTCTTGCTGAGGGCGGTTGGCCCTGGGTAGCGGTTCTGGAAGCTCCAACGACCTATGCCACCAAGTCCGCTTGGCGTCCAGCACATCAATGGCAATAGCGCAATGAGTCTTCCAAGGAACAGCTAAAACCTGCCTGAGCCTGATGCGGTCCGAAGTAAGCTGTTTAGAGACAATAGCATAATCATACATTCGTCCCTGGCCCTTGTCGCACGTGAACTTGCAGTTCGGAAGCGCTAACCGACCTCTGAGTCTGTCAACCCATCCACTATCCAAAAGGGTCTGCGGTTCGTTGTTCCAGTCCGCCACAATCACCCAAGGATCTGCCAGAGCTTTGGTAAAAGCGCCCAAAGCCACCAACACCTCATTGCTGTACTGAGCGATCCCCAGTGACGGTAGCAAGTACGCTGCAATGTAGACGAGGTTGCCCGACTTGAGGTGTAGCGTGGTGGCCGAGAAGCCTTTAAAGGGATCCATGCGCGAGTCAGCAATCGCCTGGTCCCTCAATCGATCAAACTGCGTAGCTGCCAAGTGACAGCGCGTGAGAAGCCACTCACCTGCCGAGATGCCTGAGTCCGACCTCCCAGAAGCAAAGCCTGCCTTGAAAGAAAGCCTCCACCCGTCCTTCCTGAGCTCCTCGGTCCAGTGGGCGCACTTGGTGTCGGGGACATGCGTCTCGACCAGCCCAACGATGGCGTAGGTGTGCTTGTGACTGTTCACGAAGCCGCGAACCTTGGCGCCCCATTCGGTGATGTTCGCGAAGAGCATCGTCACATGCTTGTCGGACGTACGGTGCTGCAGAACTGCTGGCTCTTCGTGCGTGGGCACGTTGTCACCAGCGTGGGTCTGTCTGCCACGTTGCTGCGTTCCTGACTCCGCAACACAGTCCCGAGGACGGGCGGCATCCAGCAAAGGCAGACTCGACGAGGAGTTCCCCGAGACACCCAAGATAGCGGCCTCAGGGCCTCCAAGATAAACCTCCCGAGACGGGGTGGGGCTGGAACCTATGGCGTCAGGCCTGCATCCTATGTTAGACTCCGCAGTACAGAGCTCCCCCTCGTACTCGAACTGGTCATCGAGGTTGGCGAAGGGGTCAGCATCTGGATCGTCCAAATCATCACACCGAGCTCGAACTCCGTCCTCAGGCAGAGGAGCAAACCGATGACCGTCAGGAGCCTCAGAAGGCTGATGTTGCATGGCATGAGGAATCGTACTATGATTGGCCGCCTGTCCCAGACTGGTCTCCGCATCCGCCAACATCACCAGGTGAGCAATGCAAGCGTCAACATCTGCCTGATCATCCTCTGAGTCAGGCTGTCTGGGGCGAGGAAGCCGCACCGTAGGGAAAGCCGAGCCCAAAAGCCTCCTGAACATGGCTCTCAGCTCATCCAAGCGCTCCCAGTGGCGGCGCTGCAGGTGTACACGTCTCTCAAAGGGCGCCGTACGGAGCCGATCAAGGAAGGCCGCTCGCCTGGGCTCAGACTGCCTCCATGCCAACTCACATAATTCTTCCATGACAGATTGCAAGGTGCGGCCTGGAAACCAGGCCTGCAACAAACGGCGCAAGGGCTCGTTCCCTTGTCGCTCCAGGATCGTGTGCAGAAACGCCTCGCACCAAAGCCGCCAGTCACCACTACCTGCGTTTAGCCCAAGATGTATGTCAAACCAAGCCGCTGCCCATTCTCTGAGGTCAGCTCGCATATCTGCATAGTCCTGTACTGCCATCGCTCTGTTCTCGTCAGCAGGCGGTAGGCCCATGGCCTGTGGTGAATCGGCTGCCGTCTCGACTTCACCAATGTTGCCAGCCCCCCAAGGTAGGCGAGTCCAGCAAACTCCTGAGCCCCCACCCACACGCGCTGAGACCCCCGCCTCCTGTGGAGAGGGTGCCCTGGCGGGTGGAAAGCCCAGGTGCGACTGTGAACCTGCACTGCTCTGGGCAGCCCAGGATTTGCGTTCTGACGCCTGAAACCCTCCAGCTGCCTGAGTAACTGACCGTGTGGACGACGATGCATCAGGAAGGACGTGGCTCGTATGAGTACCCGTAGCGCCAGTGGCGCCAGACGGACTCGCCCACGTCGAAGCCGTACTGATCGCAGTCCCAGACGGCATAGAACACGGTGTACACGTCGAAGGGGTCCCCGTCATCTCATCAGAAAGCGAAAGTGGGGCCCACTGCATCATAGCTCGAACCTTCTGAATTGTGTCCAGCGCTTCGTAGTAGAACTTGTCAGACAGCATAGCTCGACCAGAGGGAGCACATGCGCGAGTAAGAACGTGGTATGCACATCCAAAGGGAATGTCCGTGCCTGGGTAGCATTGGAATGGCGGTGTGCGCGAGATGAGCTTGAGCACTCCAGCTGACACAGATGTCCCTGAATCAGGTAGCTGCTGGGCACTCGTTGTTGGGGCCCCCCCTGCGCTCGAACTTGGCCAATCTCTCACGAACAGAGGCGAACTGTGCCTGCTGCTCTGGTCGGGAGACCTGTCCCTCTGCGACTTGGCCAAGGGGCTCCGACGTGGCCTCTGCGCCATCACCTCCAGCACTAGCTGTCTCTGGCTGGGAACCCTCTGAGCATCCTGGCTTGGACTGGGGTTCCTTATCATCAACATCCTGCACTCGTCGACGTTTGGCCAGTAGCCGCATCTTCTGCGATTCATGCTCCTGGACCACGCGCTTGGCCTCGTCCAGAGCTGAGGCGAAAAGATCCTTGGCCTTCGTGGAAAGGAGCTCCCGCAACTGTGTGGTACGTTCTTCGATCCGTAGGCGATCCTCTTCATCCAGCTCCAATCCATCAGGCATGTCTGAGAGGAGGCCCAGATCGAAGTCCAGGGTGCCCACCTTGCCAGACACGAGGTCCTCCAGCTTGATCCGCGCAGGCACTGGTCCAGGTTCAGGTGCGGCAGCTTTGCCCGTGGCCGCGAGCTTGCGGGCGAGCTCCGCGTGCTGGTTGTCCATGATCTCCAACTCTGCACGAAGGCCCATGATGTAGTTCTCGTGCTCCTGCAGCTGGGCCTTCCATTTGTCATGCTTGTCCAGCTCACGAGAGAGCCGTTGAAGGAGCTTGTCACATTCACGTCGCGATTCTGCCAGCCGCTGCTCCATGGTCTTCTCGATGACAGGGGGGGCAGGCTTTGCCAGGATGTTGATGCGTGCCTGAACCCGCGTGGCCAAGTTCTTGTCACCCGTCTTGTTGGCGATGGCCAGCAGAGAACCCAGCTCAGCAGCATCCAAGCCATCAAGGTTAGTCCAAGCCAGTGCTGGCGTGGATGAGTTCGGCCCTGGCTGGAGGCCGGCGGCCAGCGGCAGACGCTGCTCTGAACTCTGACGGCTGTGATTCCACGAATTGTCTGATCCTGACCACGACCTGCCTGCCCGAGACGGCCAGCGCTGCGGCTGGGTCCATCCTGGCTCTGGTGTGCGATATGAGAAACAATGTTTGCACCACTGCCATCTTTCCTCGTTGCGTGAACATCCGCAGTGACCACATCGCCACGCGGGCCCTGAGACAGGGGGCCTGTGTAGCTTGCGTCGCACAACAGTGGATTTCTTATTCGTCGACCCGTCCGCACGCCACGGGGCTGAGAGCAAATCATCCGTTCCCATCGGCGTGCCGTAGCAGGTAAGAATAAGAAGGTACGTTAGTATGCCTGGCAAACCAGGAGAGCTGTTGGGGCCGCGTGCACCTGAGAGGTGCCCCCTTGCCAGAATGCTCACGTCCGCTGCTGACGCTCGGGCCACGCTACGGACTTGAGCCAAAATGGCTACGGAGGAGGAGGAGGAGGAGGAGGAGAGGAGGAGGAGGAGGAGAGCGAGGAGGAGGAGGAGGAGGAGGGAGGAGAGGAGGAGGACGAGGACGAGAGGAGGAGGAGGAGGAGGAGGAGGAGGAGGAGGCCCAGGGGGAGGAGGCCCAGGGGGCCGAGGGGGAGACCTGCCTGCGGGAGGAGGCCGTGGCTGGGGCCGCGGACGCTTCGGCGCGACACGGCGCCGCCGTCACCTCACAGGCCGCTCGCGGCCGCTGCCGCCGCCGTCGTCTTCGTCCTCCTGCGTCTCCTCCGCCTCTTCCTTCTCCTCCTCCCTCCTCCTCCTCCATCTCCTCCTCCTCCTCCTCCTCCTCCTCCTCTCTCCTCTCTCCTCTGCCTCCTCACCTCCTCCTCCTCCTCCTCTCTCCTCCTCCTCCTCCTCCTCTTCCTCCTCCTCCCTCCTCCTCCTCTCTCCTCCTCTCCTCTTCCTCTTCCTCCTCCCCTCCTCTTCTCTTCCTCTCCTTCTCCTCCTCCTCATGCTCCTCCTCGTCCTCCTCCTCCTCCTCCTCCTCCTCCTCCTCCTCCTCATCCTTCTCGGCCCCTCCGTAGCCATTTTGGCTCAAGCTCATGGCGCCGGTTGCCTGGGGCATGCAAGTGGCATCTTCCGATCCTCAGCATGATCCTCCTCCCCAATTCCATGTCCTGATACGTAGCTCTGCCCTGTCGCACCCCGAGGCCTGTCGGAAGGGTGGTCCAGGCATTTCGCGTGAGGCTTCCTCACAGTTTATGCTCCCGATGTTCACAAACGACAACAGTGTCACCGAAGGAGGGCGGGCGGTTTTCAATATGTGGCCTTCGCCTTAAGGCCACGCACACTCGCTTACATATTGCAATCTGTCCACGGGTTGAGGGCGGGTCGTTCTCAAAATCTGGTTCTCGCCTTAGCGCCGCGTGCACTCGGCACTCGTCTTGAACAATGCAGGAGTTTCACGGATCGAGGGCGGGCCGTGCTCAACATGTGGTTCTCGTTTTGGCGCCGCTCACATTCGTTTCAAACAGTTACACTATTCCCATCCATCCTGTGTTGAGTTGGGTCCTCGTTTTGAAGAGACGGTACCCCGCGTCGTCCTCTCTCCTCCTCCCGCTCCTCCCGCTTCTCCATCTTCCTGTTTCCCATCTTTGCCTCTGCCATCCCCATTCGGCACACGGCTCACACGTTCCGTGGCCCCATAGGGAGCTCCACCGAAGGCCCCAGTGGCTGCGTTCGCATGCCGCCCCCTCTACTTTGGCACACTCCTCACACGTTTCATAGCCCCATCGGAAGCTCCCCCGAAGGCCCCAGTGGTTGCGTTCGCATGCCGCCCACCCGTCCACTTTGGCACACCCCTCACACGTGTCGTGGCCCCATAGGCAGCTCCACCGAATGCCCCAGTGGATGCGTTCGCATGCCGCCTCTCCCTACTTTGGCACACCCCTCACGCGTTTCGTGACCCTACCATCCCCTATTCGGCACGCCCTCACGCGCTTCGTGGCCCCATAGGGAGCTCCACCGCAGGCCCCGGTGGCTGCGTTAGCATGCCGCCCCCCTTTCAATTCAGCACACATCCCACGCGTCTCGTGGCCCCTAAAGGCAGCTCCACCGCAGGCCTCAGTGGCTGCGTTCGCGTGCGCCCCCCCCCCCCCCCCTTGGCACAACCCTCACGCGTTTCGTGGCCCCATAAGGAGCTCTCGTCGTGGGGCTACTCTGGGTCATCTCGACGCTCTCGTGGACTGTCTTGGCGCTCTGTTTGGGCCCTCTTGGGGCTTTCATTAGAGGCTCTGGGGGCCCCAAGGGTGCGCTGGAGAGCTCGTCCCCTCCCCGAGGAGGAGGAGGAGGAGGAGGAGGAGGACCAGGAGAAGGAGGAGGAGGAGGAGGAGGAGGAGGAGGAGGAGGAGGAAGAGGAGTAAGAGGACGGAGCAGGGAAGAGGAGGAGTAAGAGGAGGAGCAGGGAGGAGGAGGAGGAGGAGGAGGAGGAGGAGGAGGAGGAGGAGGAGGAGGAGGAGGAGGAGGAGTAAGATGAGGAGCAGGAGGAGGAGGAGGAGGAGGACGGAGCAGGGAGGATGAGGAGGAGGAAGATGAGGAGGAGGAAGAGGAGGGGGGGAATGAGGAGGAGGAGGAGGAGGAGGGAATCGGGAAGGGGGACAGCCAAATGTCTGACACGCCTTTTCAACCCCCGGCAAGCGGGGGTCGGCGGACCTCGTCCTCTTCCGTCCTCCTCTTCCCTCCTCCTTGCTCACCCACCACATCCTCCTACGTGCGCAGCTCCCCTTTTCCGCCTGCGCATGACAGGATGGGGTCTCTTTGTTGGAGTTCCAGGTCGGCTATCACACGCGTCCGCTGAGTGGACAGATCAACACAATGGGCAGAGATGGCGGCAGCGATAACTAAGATGTCAGATGTGACGCGAGCGCACCTAGCTTGCCTCTCTCTCTCTCTCTCTGTGTCGCTGCGCAGCACGGAGAGGTTTCGATGCATTGCAAAGGCCTCGCGGCCGGCCAGCGCCGCTGACCTTGAGGGCGGGACCTCCCCCGGGCCCCCCGCCGCCGACCCCCTCCCCGGGACCCGCCAGATCCACGGAGGCGCGGCCTTCTGACCCGGGACCAACCCCCCCCCCGCAGCCCCCCCCCCCCGGCAGGGAAGGGTTCAAAGGGAAGGAGGTTCCCTTCGACTTCACTGCGACGTTTGAACATTCCCTTGTTCCTCAATCTCCTCGGGGCTGACGACGACGACAGCGTCTACCACACGCCGAAGGATCGGCGGATGAGGGCTCTGGCCTGGCAGGCCAGGTCATCACCGTGTCCCAGCATGCCGCCCGAGCGATCTCGTGCTCCCTGCTCGTCCTTCTTTCTCCCAGTCACCTCCTCCTCCTCCTCTCCCTCCTCATCCTTTCCTGCGTACCTCCATGTCCTCCATGCTCGTCCTCCTCCCTCTCTCTCTCTCTTTCTCCCTCGCTCCCTTCCGAAAAGCCCGCTGCCCTCCCCAGGCCACGTTCGGCGCGGAGTCGGCGCTGGCGGCGCTGCGCTCGGAGCTGAGGCGGGCGGAGCGGGAGCGGGACGACGAGGCCGCGGCCGCGCGGGGAGCGGCGGGCGAGGCACGCGCGCGCCGGCCCTCCCGCCTTTCTCCATGGGTATGGTTCCTCTCTCCTCCCTCCTCTTGTCGCCCTTTCTCTCCTCCTCCTCCTCCTCCTCCTCCTCCTCATCATCACCATCACCATCACCACAACCACCATCACCGTCATCATCGTCATCACCACCATCACCATCGTCATCATCAGCGTTGTCGTCATCGTTGTTATGATTTCCATTTCTAGTATCACGATGATGATTATTATTGCTTTATTATTCGCATTATCATTATGTTGTACTAATATTATGATCTCTGTGAGTAATACATGTGCTATTGTTGGTAGTGTCATCGGCATCATCATTAGTAAGCTTAGTTACATGAGTACTTATGTTAGTAACATTAGTGTCATTACTCGTGCGTTTATCATCACTATGATTGTTCTTAGTCTGAAGATTAGTATTACTACTACTACTAGTATTAATATGAATATTACCTGTACAATTTTAATGCTACTACCATAACTACTCCCGTCCTCCTCCTCTTCCCTATCTCGCCCTTTCTCTCCTCATCCTCCTCTTCCTCTTCCTCATCATCATCATCATCATCATCATCATCATCATCATCATCATCATCATCATCAACATCAGCAGTATCATCATCAGCATCATCATCACCCCTCGTCTCATCATCATCAGCATCATCATTAGCATAATCATCAGTATCAACTACATCACCACCAGCATCATCATCACCACTGTCAGAATCATCATCAGCACCAGCATCATCATCAGCATCATCATCGTCATCGCCATCATTATCATCATCATCACCATTATCATCATAATCACCATCCATCATCATCATAAGAATCACCACCATCGTCATCAATGTCAACATCAGCTTCATCATCATCATCATCATCATCATCATCATCATCATCATAAGCATCATCATCAGCAGCATTATCAGCATCGTCAACAGCATCTCCATCTTCACACCATCATCACCACCATCATCATCAGCATCATCAGCATCATCATCATTACCATCATCACCACTATCATCATCGTCATCATCATCAGCATCATCATCATCATCATCATCATCATCATTATCATCATCATCATCATCATCATCATCATCATCATCCTGCTCATCCTCACCATCCTCCTCTCACCCTTTCTCTCATCGTTCTCCTCCTCTGCCCTTTCCTCCTTTTCTAGCCTCCTCCTCTCGGCCTCCCCTCCAGCTTCTCCTCCTCCGCCGTCGTTGATGTTCCTCCCTCTCCTCCTCTTTGGCTCCTCTTTCGTCTCCTCCTCTCCCTGAGGGGGAAAGGAGAGATGAGGAGGAGGAGGAGGAGGAGGGGCAAGAGCAGGCTCAGGATCATGAGCTGGAGCTGGAGCAGGAGCACGAGGAGGAGCGGGCAGGAGGGAGGAGAAGGAGTGTTGAAGAGGAGCAGGATGAGCAAGACAATGCTGATGATGATGATGATGATGATGATGATGATGATGCTGATGCTGATGCTGATGCTGATGCTGATGATGATGATGATGATGATGTTGCTGATGATGCTGCTGATTTAGATGATGCTGATGCTGATGATGCTGATGCTGATGATGCTGATGCTGATGCTGATGCTGATGCAAATGATGGTGATGATGATGAGGAGGAGGATGAGGAGGATGAGGAAAAGGATGATGGGGATGAGGATGAGGATTATAATCAGGATGAGGATGAGGATGAGGACGATGATGATGGCGATGATGATGATGATGGAGATGATGATCATGATGATCATGATGATCATGATGATCATGATGATGATCATGATGATCATGATGATCATGATGATGATGATGATGATGATGATGATGATGATGATGATGCTCATGATGATGCTGATGATGATGATGATGATGATGATGATGCTGATGCTGATGATGATGACGCTGCTGCTGCTGATGATGCTGATGATGATGATGCTGCTGCCCTCTTTCCTGCCCGCGAGTGCCCCCGCTGGGGGCCTGCCGATGCCCGAGTCTGCCCGCGATGCGCGAGGCGGCACGCCGGCGGCGGTGCCTGCTCCTGGACCAGCCGCTGCCCGCCAAGGTCAGGAACGGGGAGGTGGCCGCGGGTCGGGTGACACACGTTCTCGATCTGGCGGAGAAGGATCGCGCGCGTCGCCTGGCCCCCGACCGCTGCCTGGGTCGGGGCCATCGCGTCGCCCTGCTGCTGGTGCTCGCTCTGCTGACCCGCTTCAGGGTTCGGCTGACCCATGGGCGGGCTCGTCAGCTGCCAACGCTGCTGGCCGAGGGCAAGCTGACAGCAGTGACAGCTCCTCGGTCATCTCGCGGGGTGCTATTGACGAGATGCTGGCGGCGTTCAAGAACGACATGGAGCGGTCCTTCGACTCACGCATGGAGGAGACCAAGCGAGGGATCATTGCGGACATCAACGGTCACACCGTGCAGCTGGTCAAAGGTGTCAGTGAGCGTCAGGAGAAGGTCAACACATATGTGCGAGGTGAACTGGATGAACTACGATCTCGTCAATCGACATTTGAAGTTCAACAACAACAGGTACGCACGGAGATGGAGCAGCTTAGGCGCCAGCTCCGTATTGCAGAAACGACAGTCCCAATCAAGGACCTTGGCAGCGCGATGGAGCGGGACAGGGGCCCCGACGGCCCGATCTTGTTGGCAAACACGGAGTCTAATGTTACTATCGAGAATATCAAGGCCCAGCTCAAGGGCTGGATGGAGGATGCGGGTTTCGAGGAGCAGCACTGGTCGGCCAGCGGCAACACACCAGGCAGGCGATTCACGGTTCAAATGTCGGGTGACGCGAATGCAGCCATGCGGAAGGTCAAACAGGAGCAGCGGTACCTCAGGCAGGACGGTGAGTGGAGGCAGTTCAGCACACCTACGATTGAGGGGGGCCAGTCCAGGATCTTCGTCGGCCTGGACAAAAGTGATAAGATGGTGCGGCGTGAGGTTCAAACCAAGAAAATGGCCATCCTATTTCGAGAGTCGATGCCGAATGCACGAGTCAGACACGATCGGACCAAAGGAATCATATTTCTGGAGGGTGCGCCGTGTGTCCAGCTCGACGCTGGCCAAGAAAAGGCTGATCCGACCAAGCCCTTGTGGAACTATGCGGTGGTTAGTGCGCAAAATGTGGACAAGGATGCTCCCCTGGCGAGATTCAACGGTATCTCTCCTGCGGCGGAGGAGATACGGTGGCAGATTCAACAGTATTATACAGCCGTGGCAGGAGGATCTTTCTTTTCTCTTTTCTGTTGTCCCATCCTTCATCGCGTGGAACACTCGTGCACTTCTTCGCCATCCACCATCCACCCGAAAGATCAAGCGTGCGCGGCTGGCGATCATGATACGTCCCCACTCTATGATTGCGCTGCAGGGGGCGCATGGCACGGAGGAAGAATTGAGACATCAGATCTATCTAACTCACCAGAAAGTGACGGTATTTGCTTCTATTCCCAGACATGATGCTGGCGGGGTTGCGGTCCTTCTTCAAGGTCTGTCTCAGGCTGAGGCGGACGCGGCGATGGAGGAGGGACGTATTCGCCACAATGTGATAGTACCAGGACATGTGCAGAGATTGCAGATATCGGCGCGCGCAGCACTATCGAATGGCACTCGCAGACAGGACACGGTGATGGTGCTACATAACGTTCACAATTTTGGATTGGACGAGATGACGGCTCAGACTTTTTGACGAGGAGAATTGCGGCGGAGGCAGCTGTTGCAGCGGGGAACCCGCAACGATCGACGGTCATGCTGATGGGCGACTTCAACTTCCATGGGACGGCGGTGATGTACCTAGCGACGCCTGAGATCGACAAGGGGCTGCTCACACAGATGCGTCATAGGGAGAGGGGGGGACTCTGGCGGGACTTGTGGAGCTGGACCCTGAGCAGCCCACCCACTATGTGGCGGGCGGGGGGAGGCTCTCGCAGTTGGACAAAGTGTTTATCTCAATCCCTGGCTGGCTCCGCCTTGATTGGAGCATGTCGGTGACGGTCTTGGACAGGCCCGAGGAGCTGTTCGACCGCGGCATCTCTGATCATGCACCTGCGTGTGTGACTGCTGCATTTCGCCCGCCGCGCCCGTTGCATGAGCAGCCGATCCCGCGACACGTTTGTTGCCCCCCTGCCTTCTCGAAACCCCTCTCGCCTCTGATCTCTCACTCCCCCCGCGTGCACTTTACCCACCATAGCGAGATGGCGGGAGTGCAAACGCCTGCTTAGGGGAGCGGCCCGAATGTCTAGAGACTCATTGATTAGGCAACAGGCTTCCGAACCGGAGACAAAAATCACGATTTTTCTGCCAATCGCCCGCGCGGTGAATTTGAATGACGTTCGACTGGCCTCCAAGTCGCCAGCGACTGTCCCTGCGGCCGCCGAGCACTTGCTGTTTGAGAATGAAGGTCTTCTCGGTCTGAATGAAGTCTGCGGTCGTCTTCCGTCGGCAATGTGAAGATCTCCAGCAGCAACGCGCTGAGCGCAGGCTTTCAGAAGCGGAGACAGCTCTGACGGCATCGGAGGCAATGAAGGAGCGCAAACGCTTAAGGGCTTTCATGTGCGCAGAGCGTAGAAGTGCCAAACTCTGGGCTCCGTCGAGGAAAACCCTTCCGCTTCAGGCTCTGGTGAGTCCAGCTGGCGCTGTTGCATCGAATGCGCAGGAGATGGCATCGGAGCTGCATCGGCACTGGGCCCCTGTCTTTGCCTGGAAGCAGGTTCCTGCCAAGCGTGTGCGTAGGTGCCTCGAAAAGCACGCTCGCCCGTTCGACTGGCCCAAGGTGTCGGCCCCCACGGTCTCGCAGATTCAGGGGGCGCCTGCCAGAG
Organism: Prorocentrum cordatum; assembly: GCA_963575745.1. Classification (NCBI taxonomy): domain Eukaryota; class Dinophyceae; order Prorocentrales; family Prorocentraceae; genus Prorocentrum; species Prorocentrum cordatum. Next base: position 43,540 of record CAUYUJ010003295.1, read on the forward strand.
CCAAACCAACCGCGCCAGGGCCAGATGGACTACCGTATGCAGCTTGGCAGCAGCATCCGCTGTCTGCTGAGACCCTATGCGACCTTCTTCTCCGCCTCCAGGCTAGCTCCCCGCCACCGCACCACACTGACTTGAACGATATTACTTTTAGTATTCGCGCCTACGGGCAAACGTGAGGATGACAGCCACCGCGTAGTGCGTGAGGCGGCTTCCACACGCTCATTAGCGCTCAAGAATGCAGATGTGAAAGTGTTATCCTGAGTATGTAACTTCCAATTTAAGAAGATGCTAAGCTTGCAAGCTCAGCAGGACCAGAAGGGTTTCCTGATCGGGCAGAACTTGTTGGAGAACATCACTCTCCTGGACACTACCTCCAGGATCCTTGGGATGCCCGGCCAGGCCAGGGAACGTCACCCCGTCTTCTTCCTTTCTGACTTCGGCAACGCCTTCCCCTCTCTTGCTCACCTGTTCCTTTGGGAAGTCCTACAGTACCTCGGGATGCCTGCTGGCTTCATGGCGTTTCTCCAGGCGTCGTGTGCATTTGCGTGCGCGAAGGCCCCGCTCTTGGGGCAACTTCTGGATTTTGGTGTCATATGCTCAGGCGTGATGCAGGGGGGCCCTGCCAGCGGTTCAATGTGGGCCATGTCTATGGATCCTCTCCTGAGGGCTCTCAGACAGTGCCTTGACTTCTTCCCAGGGTCGGAGTCGGGTGTTTTGCGCGGATGATGTGGGCTTGGCTTTGTCAGAGGTCAAGGCGCTCAAGAGAGCGCGCGTTTTTTTTTTTTCTGTTGCGGATGTCCTTGCGGGCCTCCAACTAAAACTACCCAAGTGTTGTATAGTCCTCTGGAGGCAGAGTTCTCTCCGTTCCTGCAAGATCAGATTGAGGCTCTGCTTGAAGTGCACGTCCCGAGCTGGAAAAAAGATCCACGTGCTGCCTGCGGCAGAATACCTTGGGGCGTGGATCGGCCCAGCTGCGAATAATGAGATGCGGGCGAGGATGTTTCGGGAGCGGGTGGAGGTTGCGAATGCTATTACGAAGCAGCAGGCTGCCCCCTCGGCGGGGATACAGCTGTATAACTCTCGAGCCATTTCCACATTCTCTTACCTATGCCAGCTGGCCCCTTTTCCCCGGGCCCTTCACAGAGTCCTTCACCTCCCCTCTTGCACGTTCCCTCTGGCTGACCTCCTCGCCCTCAGGTCGTGGGCCAAGGTGCGGCCGCTCTCTCTGCAGGTACAGGGCACTGCGACACTTTGGAGGGCGGCGCATCAGACCATCACGAACTGGAGGCCACTATTCGTGCGTTTGCAGAAGAAGGCCAAACGATTCTTGCCACGTGCACTCTGGGCGGCTAACAATTGGTCGCCCCCAGTTTGGAAGAGACGACCGTTCGCACAAGAACTTTCAACGGGTGAGTCGGGCTTCCAGGAGAGTGATCTGCTTCGTGAACCGATATTGTCTGCTCGAAGAGCTCTGGCGGAGGCGCGGCTTTTGAAACCGCGGGTCCAGATCCAGCGGGCGTTCGGCCGCGCCTTGGGAGCCTCCTTATATCATGACAAATTCGGGAACACTATCAAGCGTAGGATCGCCTCTTGGGCAGTGTGGCCACTGTCGGCCCCCGCTCTCAAAGCTATCGACTGGCTCGCGCTCCGCTCTCGCTTGATGCAAGCGCCACCTTAATGGCAGATATGCATTGTCAAGACGTTGGCGGGGGGGCGGGTGACTGAGAGGAGGATGTCACAGCAGCAATGCCAGTGTATTTTTGGTTGTCTGGAGGAAGAGGCCTCGGACAGGCAGGCTCACTATATGTGCTGCCCAAGAATGCGGTCAGCGATCATCGCCGCCTGGTTCCCCGAGGTGCCTCTCCCCCGTCCCATTCTCTCGCGGCTCGCACTTGAACGCTCGCATACAGATGTGGAGCGTGATGTTGCGTGCCAGCGCATGATCATTGCGCAGTACATGTACAATGCACACCGTCGCTGCCCCTCCCAGTCTATCGATTGTTCGGCACGTGCTGCACGTGCCCAGATGCTGCAGCAGGCTGACGTAGAGCGGTGATGACTTTCGGACTTCCCTGGGCTACGTGCGAGGATGAGGATGAGGACGGAGGAGGGAGGAGGGAGGAGGGCGGAGGAGGAAGAGGAGGAGGAGGAGGAAGAGAATGAGGCAGGAGGAGGCCGGGAAAGGGGAAGGGGAGGAGGAAGAGGATGCCAGGACGAGGGGGGGAGGCTGAAACGGACAGAGGGTGGTTGGATGAGGATGGTGGAGGCAGCGGCACGACGAGGAGGGCGGAGAGGCGGAGGGCGGAGGAGGAGGAGGAGGAGAAAGAGGAGGGAGGAGGAGGAGGCGGAGGAGGAAAAGGAGGAGGAGAAGGAGGAGGAGGAGAAGGAGGAGGAGGAGGAGGCTGGAGGAGGAGGAGGAGAGGAGGAGGAGGAGGAGGAGGAGGAGGAGGAGCAGGAGGAGGAGGAGGAGGAGGAGGGCGAGAGGCGGGGAGGCTGGAGGAGCAGAGGTGGCCGAGCTGGAGCTGGCGAGGGCGCGGCTCGAGGGGCAGCTGGCCGGCCGGGAGAGCGAGCTGCGGCGGCACGCTGCGCAGAGGGCCCGGTCGCTGGGGGAGGAGACGTTGTCGTCGTCGTCGTCGTCGTCGTCGTAGACATACGTTCCCCTCTCTTCCTCCTCCTCCTCCTCTCCTCCTCTCCTCCTCCTCCTCCTCCTCCTCCTCCCTCCTCCTCCGCCTCCTCCTCCTCCCTCCTCCTCCTCCTCTTGGTCCTCCTCCTCCTCCTCCTGCTCCTCCTCCTCTTGGTCCTCCTCCTCCTCCTGCTCCTCCTCGTCCTCCTCCGCCTCCTCCTCCTCCTCCCCCTCCTCCTCATCCCCTGTCCTCCTGGCGAGAACCTCCTCCTCCTCCTCCTCTGGCCGCGTCGACGCCCCCGCTCCCAGGCGAAGTCGCTCACCGAAGGAAACAGCCGGGGCCTCCGAGATCGGATCGGAGGTTCGCGCCGCATCGCCAATGTGGAGCCCGCATTTTTCCGCGCCGACGTCGCCGATGCATCGCCGATGCGTCGGCGATACGTCGGCGATGCTGCGCAACCCTCCGGCCCCATGTGTGGGATCGCACCTGGGAGGCCTATAGACAAGGTTGCACAGAGCTTCTGTTGATGCGGGGTGAGCCCCGAGCTGGAAACTCGGAAGGGGAGGGGCATGAGAGGTGCAGGTGACACATCCTCGGCCCACGGAGCAAGCATGAGTTCTAGGATTCAGTCGGGCCTGCCCCTCTACAGGGGGAATCTTCAAAAATAGTCAGAAAATAGTCAGGGGACTATTCTTTGAGTACTTTAGACCATTTTGGAATATGTTTCGAATATATTTTGCTTTCGTCGAAGATCCCCCTGTTGGGGGACACGCCCGACTTGATTCTAGGAGGTCCGCGCGGACTGCCCGGGTCGGCGCCGGCCCCCGTGGCGCCTCGGGCGCCGCCCTCGGTGCTCTCTGGTCCAGGAAGGTCGCGCGGACCTCCGAAAGTTCGTTTGTGTGTGTGTGTGTGCAGTGTTCTCGTCTTCTATGCCTTGCGAGTGCGTGTGATGCCCGCCCCTGAGCGATTCGCGCAGCCGCTTTTTAGGTTGCGGATGGGCTTCTTGGTGTTCTGGTGCCTTCGCTGGTTGCACCTGCGCCTGTCTTGTGCCCGCGTGTAAGTGGTGCCACCCTCGAGTTGCCCCCGCGCCTTTGCTTGAGGTAAGTCTCAGCAGACTGGCGTTAGCAGTTGCTCGCCAGTAGTTGTTTTGTTTAAAAAATGCCGCCTCCCTTCCTTCCCCCTTGTACCCCTCCTCCCATCGTCACCATCATCGAAGTGGTCATCATGCTTCAGCAGTACCATCGTCGCCCTCGCCGCCGCTTAATATGGAAAGTCCATCCTCGTCGTCGTCCTAGTCATCCATAGCAGCATCGTCGGCATCGTCATCATCATCGTCGTTCTCCTCCCGCCTCCCTCCTCCGCCCAGCTTTAGCGTGTCCCTCTACAGGAGAAATATTCAAAAATAGTCAAAACATTGTCCGGGGACGGTTATTTGAGTATTGTCGAATGTTATGTGTATATATTTATATTTACACATATGACTCTTCCTTTTTTCACCCAAGATCCGCCTGTAGGGGGACATGCCCGACCTAAGCCCAGCTCGTCGTCCTTCTCCTCGTCGTTTTCTTCACTCCCGAAGCTAGCGGGGCGATCCCGACTGCAACGTCAGCCCACAGCAGCACCGTTGCGCAAGACAGCAGGCCTCGTATACAATGTGGCCTGCAGCCTCATCATCGTCGTCTGTCTCCTCCTCCTCCTCCTCCTGCTCCTGCTCCTGCTCCTCCTCCTCCTCCTCCTCCTCCTCCTCCTCCTCCTGCTCCTGCTCCTGCTCCTCCTCCTCCTGCTCCTGCTCCTGCTCCTCCTCCTCCTCCTGCCCCCCCTCCTCCTCGCACGCACGCGCGCAAACTGAAGGCCGATGGGTTCGCAGCCTCTTCTAGGAAGGTGAGAAGAAAAACGGAGCAAGAAAAAAGAAGCACGACGCATGCAAGGGGTCTTTGTGACATCAGGGGACCCCGCCAATCACCACCACGGTCGAGCAGAGCGGCCAAGGCCCGAACACAGATACGGATCCAACGGCTTCCAAGGCCCAACATCAGCAGGGAAATCAGTCGCACCATCGCTCATCTGCTTAAAGCTCCTTTTCAGCCATTCATCACACAGTGTGTTCGCCAAGAGGCGATGCAGACACGAAGGAAGGCTGGCGCACATGCATTCCTGCCGTTCCCTTTTCACATGCCCGTGATCCCCAACGCACCTCCCACCCCCCTCCGAAGTTATCCTCGTGGAGAAGGTTGCACAGTCCGCCTCGAGCACAAGGATGGCGTCCCAGTCTAGTCTGTTAGACATGGCACACACTTCACATTTATGGGCACGGACCTGAGGGAGGGACAAGAAAGAGATCGCTGAAGAAAGGCAACATTTCAAACTTTGTTCCCCAACCGTCAGCCAAGGGATTCCCAGGGCACACGCATGGGCAAACAAGCTCGCCGTGCTTCGCAGCACGGAGTTCTCGTAGGTGAGCTCAAGTCTCCCTCTGAGGTTCCAATTTGGGCGACCCCACGGGTGCTCGGCGTCACGCAGCTGCTTCATTCGACCAGGACCCCCGCCCGCAAGCTTGGAGGCAAAAACGCAAACCCCCTGCAGACCTCTTTGGGTCACTTTCTTGGTCCAGTACTCCGTCTGCTCAGCCATCTCCTCATGTGAGATGTGTGCAACAAGGATCTCTCTCTCGCGCCTGCGAAGGAGCTCCTCAAGGCATTGCTGCAAATCCAGTTCTCGCCTCTGGCCCTGTGAGACCAGCAACCAAACATCGGGGTAAGTACGTTGAGCTGTCGCGACGGCATCGGCGCTGCACAAACCTGGGCCTCAACGGCCACGGACGGAGCATCCACGATGTCGTTTCGGCTTGTTCCCCTTCTTTATCGCCAACGGTGGCCCGCAAACTCTGTAGGCGGCCGTCTCGACAAAGTGTTCATGCCCACCCCCTTTCTATTGTCCCTCTGTTGCTTGCTGCTAAGCTCCACTTACTCTTTAAGCTCCTCTCCCAAGGGTCTTCTGTCAAGATCGGTCCACGCCTCGCAGCAAGCGGCCTGCTGCTTCAAATGTTTCACAAGTCGCCCCCTCGTGTGAAATTCGGCCATGCAGAGCTGACACAACGAGTCCGTCACCCACATGGTGGGATCCCTTTCGTTTTTTTTTTTTATGGAACTTGTTTTCATTAATCCAAAGCTCCCTGCAGGTGGTGGCCAAAAACCCGCACTCGTAGCAGAACAAGTGGCGCACAAGCCCCTCATCCTCCACAGGACCCGCAAGGGCAGGCGCGTGCTCCGTGACCACACCCAGTCCCCTCGTCACAGTTTGAAATTCTCCAGCCAGTTCCAATTGCTGCTGCGCGAACAGCTCTCTTTTTTGGCCGCCCCAGCAACCATGTTCAAAAACCTACGGGCGCATAACTTGACATATTTAATCCGACATTCCGCAGTCCCACTGCGTGGGATGTCAAGCTTGTTGACGCGATTGTTAAGCCAGCTGAGATCGTCCTTGGCAGCCTGGACCCAGCTGGTCTTGTCATCCCAGAGCGTGTCCAGGACCACCCTGAGGCCCGCAGGGGCCGACCTCAGAACCCTAGGAAGGTATCTTAACCGAGCAACCCTCATCACAATGCGGTGTCCCAGCCTTCCGACTCGCTGCAGTATCGCCGCATGGGAGGCCCAGTCCTCAGAGTTGGTGGCCATGGGCAGTCCGAGCGCCGCTCTGTAAGCGGCAGCTTGGGCGCTGGCCAATTTGGAGTGAGTCCTATTGCTGACTGGTTCCCACACACATTAAATCACGGCTCGGAAAGGGCAAACGCGTCCGTATATTTGGCTTTCATGGCCACACTCATCTGTTCACGCCTACCAAGCGCAACTTGTATGGGACGAAATTCGCGTCGCATCTGAGCAATTCTCTGAGCAACCTCAGCATTGGCCCCTCCCCCTTCGGTCATGATGGTCCCCAGTCCCTTAATCTGCTAAATGACCCTGACTTTAACTCCATACAGTGGGGACGCAATCTCAAGCTCACCGCTGGTTTTGGCCATCTCTTGTTTGACGCCTTTCGAATACCCCCCCACAATAATCTACATCAAAAAGGTTTTGATAGCGTTAAGCTGCAGGCCAAATCTCGACACCGCTTGAAACACAATATCCACCAGGGCAGCCGCCTTGGTTGGCACCTGGTGCGCGTCTCTCACTGCCCCCACAGGCGTGAGGTCATCAGCAAAAGAAACTGAGCTAGCCTGTTGCCCCCAGTCTTGCTCCGAGGCAAACCTGCACTCGCATTGCTGAGGCTTCCATTCCAACTCCTCCCTCCTGACTCCTTCCTCAATCTCCTGAATGATAGGGACAAAGGCCATGATGGTTCCTGGTCTAGTGCCGAGAGACGGCCTGACGCGCTTAGAAGCATTGCGCACCTTCCACCATCCTCCCGCCTGAGTATCCCTGACGAGTTCAAGCAGGTGTCTGTCCTTAACAGCCCGGTCCAACATGGGTTGGCCCTCAAGGGCCTGGGTGACGGAAAAGAGCCCCTCGGGCAGATCAACAGTCTGCATGGCTTCTCGAAGATCTTCTTCCTCTCCAGGAAGGGCCAGAATAAATTGTTTCACAATGCTGTAAAAGGCGGCCGTGAGGTCAAGATAAAGCGCGATACTCGAAATCCTCTGATTTCTTTAGGCCAGAAATTTACTGCGGACATAGTGAGTAGCCACATCCGTGCTGCGGCCTTTGAAACCTCCGCACTGTGTGTCATGCATGCATGACGCGATCACACTCCACACCCTGGACCTCACAAACTTATGATGAACCTTGCTGATGGTGTTTCCTAAGAGGATGCTTCTCTGAGTTTTGGCTTTGCTTTGATCCCCTTTCCCTGTGTAGAAACTAACCACTAACCCCTCCTTCATCGCACACGGCTCCCGACCTACAACCGCAATCTTGGTCACGATGGGATGGTAAGCTCTAGCAAGTCCCTCGGGCTCCGGCCTAAAGAGATCATTGTCGAGTCCATCGGGGCCCCCTGCCGTTCCACTCTTGAGTTTTCCGAAAGTTCTTTGAAGCTCTTGGCGCGGCATGACGTTAGAGACTTGAAGCTCGATATCTTCGCTAAGGGCAGACCCTCGCGCATTCTAGATCTCCTGAACCTCAGCTCTGGTGGCCGGCTTGGCGCGCTCGAGTTGTCCAAAATGAAGTTGCAGATCCTCAGCATCAGCCTGCTCCTCCTCTTGGTTCTCCTCCTCCTTCTCCTCCTCCTCCTCATCCTCTTGGTTCTCCTCCTCCTTCCTCCTCCTTTTTCTTTCTTCATAAATAGGTAACTCCTCCCCGTCCTACCCCCATACGTGTCGGTAGAGCGGACCTGGCGATTCGCACGAGGTTTCGTGATACATTTTGGCCTTGAAGCTTGAGACCCACAAAATGTACAAGGATGAAACACAAGACATGTTTTCATGGAGCTCTCGCATCTGCACCGCGTACTCTCGATTCCACAGCCTGCAACAGTTACACAGACGGAGGGTGGGTGTATTTCTTAATGGGGCTTTTGTCTCAGTGCCTCGCACATTCGTCTTGAACGTTCGCAGCAGTTGTATGGATGGAGGTCGGTTCCTTTTCAACATGGGGTTCTCGCCTCAACACCGCGCGCATTCGTTTTAAAAGCTTGCAGCCGTTATACGTTATCACCTGGAGGGCTATTCCTTCAAACAATGTGGTTTTCGTCACAGACATCCTTCCATTATAAAACGAGAACCATCAAGAGACCCAGCAGCTGCACATATTGAGGGGGGGTCCTTTTCAACATTGCACTCTCGCTCGAGACCGCCTCGGAGCTCATGGCCCAGAAGCGTAGGAACTCCCGCAGGAGATCCACGGATAGGGTGGGTGGCGCTTGGAAGATCTTGGGGGCCTCTGAAGGCCTCATAGGCCCTGGGTGCTTGGGTTCGGGCTCTTGGGAGGCCCCCTTAATCCTCTTCGGGGACGCCTCTGGGGGCCCTGAGTCCCGCGACGAGCATCTTAGGCGTGTGGGGCTCTCGGTCGACTTGATTAGGAACTATGAGCCTCTAGTTGTTGGGCCCTCTCTTGCAGGACCACTAGCTGGAGATATTCAAACTGTTCTTCGGGGTGGATTACGGGGTCTCGAGTTGGCCATACGTTTTAGCAAGGGTGTATTTCCCTACCTAGGCTCTGCCTAGAAGGGTTCTTACTCTCTAGCTTAAAGGGGCCGGGCAGTGGAAAGCGCCCCGGGCGGTTCCCCCAGTCCCCGCCCCGCGGTTCCCCCAGTCCCCTGGGAGTTTTAGCTTTAGCTTTAGCTTTAGCTTAGCGTTAGCTTAGCTTTAGCTTGGCTTTAGCTTGGCTTTAGCTTGGCGTTAGCTTAGCTTTAGCTTAGCTTTAGCTTAGCTTTAGCTTAAGTTTATCTTAGCTTTAGCTTAGTTTTAGCTTAGCTTTAGCTTAGCGTTAGCTTATATGTACCTTAGATTTAGCTTAGACTTAGCTTAAACTTAGCTTATCTTTAGCTTAACTTTAGTTTGGCTTTTGCTTAGCTTTAGCTTAGCTTTAGCTTAGATTTAGCTTAGCTTTAGCTTAGTTTCATCTTAACTTTAGCTTAGATTTAGCTTTAGCTTTGGCTTATCTCTAGCTTAGCTTTAGTTTAGCTTTAGCTTAGCTTTAGCTTAGCTTTAGCTTGGCTTTAGCTTAGCGTTAGCTTAGCTTTAGCTTAGCTTTAGCCTAGCTTTATCTTAGCTTTAGCTTAACTTTAGCTTAGATTTAGATTAGCTGTAGCTTAGCGTTACTGTTGCTACTAATGCTGTTTTCCTAGGGGCTCCAACTCCTAGGTAGGGTCGCACTGGGATAATTTTCCATGTTACGGATAATCGTGCTGGTTTTGATGGTTGGCATAATCGTGCTTATCTTAATCCTCAGGGTGCTCTGGGGCCCATATGGCGTGAGGTCGGCAAGTTACTACTTGAGCGCGACCCATCGTTTATTACCGTTTTGTGGGTCCCATCTCATCTCGAGGCTTGTGAAGCTTTTAAGCAGGAGGTGCCATTTCACATTTTGTTCGGCAATGCAGTTGTTGACGAGATCGCAGGAGAAGTAGCCAAGGATTGGAGGGTCCCCGAGAGGCAGAGGGCCAGGGTGTTGGATGTCGAGAGACGGGCTGCCCTGGTGAGGAAAAGGCTAATTGTGCACAGTTGAAAGCGATGTCCGCTCACGACCGTGTGCTCGACCGCCCGTTCCCGCAGGCGTCCCAAGGAGACGCCCCACCTCCTCCCCCTCCCCTCCTCCCCCGCGGCCGCCCTCGGCCGCAGCAGTTGCAGCCTTCTGCTCGCAGCGCGAGCTGGACGACGCAGGCGCGCGGTGCGCCCGATGCTTCTCGTCATGTTCCAAGGCCGCGAGGACGGCTTGGTTGAGTTCTAGGTGTGGAGCCCCCCGCTTTATCAACGATGTGCTGTCACTACCCGGGGAGGGGTGTGGGGTCCACGTCGGCGGTGGGTGGGTGCGCGGCTCTCACAAGATGACTTGTTCCCAGACAGTGCGCACTTTGCTGTGTAGGGAGTGTGGGTTCTGTGGTAAGGATCAGATCCGTTCCCTGGCCAGTCAGTGTCGACCCGATCAGATCACCCGCGCACGGCGGGACTATATTGACCAGTTTTTGCGAGATCTCCCACCGAATGAACAAGGCTTGAAGTGATGGTTTGTCTCGTTTTTGATGTTGCTTCGCAACTGTTCTGATTCCTGATTCCCCAGTGCATGGCAATTCCTTATTACAGACGGGGCTCTGGCCTGAACCGCAGGCTCATAAGGGGTGCTGGTGTTTCAAGAGGGCGCGCCTTGTAGGGAGAAAGGACGGCCTGTAGAGGGACTTGTGAGGAGGAGACTTGTGACGGGCGGGCGCAATGCAGCATCACTGATTGATCCTGGGTTTATGCTCCTCCCCGTATCATCGTCTCCATCATCCGAATCATCCATAGCAGCATCGTCATCATCATCGTCGTCGTCGTCCTCTCGCCTCCCCCATCGTCCGCCCAGCTCATCTTCGTCCTCATTTCGCCCCCCTCCTCGTCCGCCCAGCTCGTTTCTCTCGCCGCGCCATCCTCCTCGGCCGAGCTGCGAGGGCGATTTCGTCCGTAGCGTCAGCTCACGACCCGCCTGCCGCCTACCCTCGTCGTCCTCCCCCCCGTCTCCGCCTTCACCCTTTTTTCTGATAGGTAACCTCTCCCCGTCGTAATCATCAACAGCAGCAGCGCCGTCTGAGTCGTCACCATCGCAGCTTCTCAGCGTCGCCCTCCCTCCCCCCCCGGGCCCTCCGCATCCTCGCCCTCGTCGGCCCTCCCCCTCCCCGCATGTTTCTCGCCCTCGTCGTTTTCCGCCTTCCCCTCCTCCTCCTCCTTCTCCTCCCTCCTCCTCTCCTCCTCCTCCTCCTCCTCCTCTCCTCCGCCTCCTCCTCCTCCTCCTCCTCCTCCTCCTCCTCCTTCCCCCCCCTCCTCCTCGTCCTCCTCCTCCTCCTCGTCCTCGTCCCCGTCTCGTCGTCCTCGTCCGTCCTCGCCCCCTCGCCATCTTGGGAAAAAGGGGGCGGGGCGCGCGCCTGCCTCCGAGGAGAGCGCCGAGGCGCGGTTGTCCGCCCTGAGGGCCGCGGAGGACCGGGTCGCCACGGGCAGGCGGCGCGAGCTGGAGACCCGGGGGGGGCGGCAAGTTGCTGTTGGCGGCGGGCTTTGCGGCCACGAGGAGGGGAGGAGGGAGGAGGGGGGAAGAGGAGGAGGAGGGGGGGGAGGAGGAGGAGGAGGAGGAGGAGGAGGAGGAGGAGGAGGAGAGAGGAGGGAGGAGGAGGAGGAGAGGAGGAGGAGGAGGAGGAGGAGGAGGAGGAGGAGGAGGAGGAGGAGGAGGAGGAGGAGGAGGAGGAGGAGGAGGAGGAGAGAGGAGGAGGAGGAGGAGGAGGAGGAGGAGGAGGAGAGGAGGAGGAGGAGGAGAGAGGAGGAGGAGGAGGAGGAGGAGGAGGAGACGGGGGTGGGGGGAGAGAGGGAGGGAGGAGCGAGGAGGCGCGGGGGGGGGGAGCGAGGGAGGCAGGGGGGGGGGCGGTGACGGGTGAGGGGAGGGAGCGCGGCAAGAGAGCGCACACTTCCTGCTCCTCCTGCTCCTCCTGCTCATCTTGCCTGCTCTTTCCCCCATCCATCCATCCCTCCTTTTCTCTCTCCTCCCTCCCTCCCTCCCTCGCCACGGGAATTGTGGTTGCCAGGCAGTTTCATGTAAGCCCGTCCTCGCTCCCTCCCCAGGAGGAGGAGGAGGAGGAGGAGGAGGAGGAGGAGGAGGAGGAGGAGGAGGATTCGACGCAACAAACTCTGTTGTTCATGTCCGACCAGCGTCTAAAAGGGAGGAGGAGGAGGAGGGAAGAGGAGGAGGATGAGGAGGAGGAGGAGGATGAGAAGGAGGAGGAGCGAGGAGGAGCGAGGAGGAGCTACCAGAGGAGGGACGATGAAGGAGGAGGACGAGGAGGAGGAGGTGGTGGTAGAGGGAGAGGACGTGGAGCATGTGTCCGTATTTTGTGCTGTCTCCCCAGGAGTTAGAGGATGAGTTGCGGTCCGCCATGATGGCGCAGCTGTCCGATCGGCTAGACACTGGCGGCAGCCAGCCCGACGGCGGTCCCTCGGGGGAGAACGAGGAGGGAGGAGGAGGACGAAGAGGAGGAGGAGGAGGGAGGAGGAGGTGGAGGAGGAGGAAACCCAAGACTCATCAACGATACTGCAGCGATCGCTCACTCCAAGTATCCTGAGGCCCCTACGAGGATTCATTGCACTTGGGAGACAACCGCTTGAAAATCATGAATTGTGGAAGAACACCATTCCTTGGACTTCAACGCGGCGAATCACCGTTACTGTCTCGTATTGTTCGCGGCGTCAATGCGAGAGCCACATGTTGAAATCCACCCGCCCTCCATCCGTAAAGCTGCTTCATTATGTAAGGATAACGTGCGCGGCGCTAAGGCGAGAGCAACATTTTGAAAACGCCCCGCCCTCCATCCGTGAAGCTGTTGCAGAACTTGTAAGGCGAACGTGCGCGGCGCTAAACGAGAGCCACATGTTGAAACCGGCCCGCCTTCCATACGTGAAATGGTTGCGAATGTTTAAGACGAGTGTGCGCGGCGCTGAGGCGAGATCCACATGTCGAAAACCACTTGCCCTCCATCCGTGAAGCTGTCGCAAATTTCAAGGTTCTGGATCATCAATGGTGAGGAAGTCTCGAGCGAAACGCCCAGCCCGCCCTTTCGACCAGCCTCGGGGTGCGGCGACAGGAAGGAGTTATTCATCGAATGGCCTTTGGCCCATCTCGCCACAGTGCCTGGGTTGCGGGTCAGAGTCAGGGATGCTTCTCGGGGTTTCTTCGGGGCGCTCTCTGGGGGCCTCTTTGGGGCAGTTTGGGGCATGCTGGGGGCCTCTTGGGGCCCTTGGGGGCCTCTTGGGGCCCATTGGGGGCTTCTTGGGACCTCTTGGGGGCCCCGGGCCGAGAGCTCGAAATGCACGTTCGGGTTACCCATCTGCGGCCCCTCTTGGAGCCGTCTTTGAGCCCTCTTGGGCCGTCTTGGGCGCCTCGTGGGCCGTCGTGAGGCCCTCTTAGGGGCCCCTGGGGTCGTCTTGGGGCGATCTTGGGGCAACGAGCTCACTGAAAGCAGTCTGTCTGCAGTGAGCTCGTTGCAGCTCTTTTGGGACGACGACGACGACGACGACGATGGGCGACGGCGACGATGACGACGACGGTGGCGCCAACGACGACGACGACGACGACGACGAGGGCGACGACGATGGACGACGACGATGGACGACGACGATGGACGACGACGACGACGAGGACGGCGACGGCAACGGCGACGACGACGACGACGGCGACGTCCACGGCGGCGACGGCGACGGCGACGATGGATGACGACGACGACGACGATGACGACGACGATGGACGACGGCGACGGCGACGGCGACGGCGGCGGCGACGGCGACGACGATGATGACGACGACGGAGACGACGACAAGGATAGATGACGACGGCGACGACGACGGCAACGGCGACGACGACGACAATGGCGACGGCGACGACAATGGACGACGACGATGGACGACGACGAGGACGGCGACGGCGACGGCGACGGCGACGACGACAGCGATGACGGCGACGGAGACGACGATGGACGATGTACGACGACGATGGACGACGACGACGACGACGATGGACGACGACGGCGGCGACGGACGACGACGACACGGCAACAAAGACGACGACACCGATGGCGACGACGACGACGACGACAACGACGGCGACGACGATGACGATGGCGACGGCGACGACGATGGACGACGACGATGGACGACGACGACGACGACGATGACGATTACGACGACAACGACGACGACGACGGCGACGGCGACGACGACGACGCCGAGGACGATGTACGACGACGACGACGGCGACGACGGCGACGACGACGGACGACGACGACGACGACGACGGCGACGACGGCGACGACGATGACGATGACGAATGCGTCGACGGTTGACGACGACGATGGACGACGATGACGACGGTGACGACGACGACGATGACGATGACTTTGGCGACGATGACGATGACGACGGCGACGACGATGGACGACGACGATGGACGACGACGACGACGATGGACGACGGCGATGGACGACGACGACGACGACGATGGACGACCACGACGACGTCGACGATCACGACGACGGCGACGACGACGACGACTGCCACATCGATGACGACGACGACGACGGAGACGACGATGACGACGAGCGACGACGACGACGACGACGACGACGGCGACGAGGATGACGACGTCGACAACGAGGGATGACGACGATGGGAGACGACGACAGCGACGACGAGGGACGACGACGACGACGAAGGCGACCACGACGGCGACGACGACGATGATGATGACGACGACGATGGACGACGACGACGACAATGGACGACTAAGATGGACAACGACAACAGCGACGACGAGGGACGACGACGACGACGACGATGGGGGACGACGATGACGATGGCGACGACGGCGACGACGACGACGATGACGATGACGACGGCGACAACGATGGACGACGACGATGGACGACGACGACGACGACGGCGACGACGGCGACGGCGACAGCGATGGACGACGACGCCGACGACGATGAACGATGACGGCGACGAGGACGACGACGACGGCGACGACGACGACTACGACGGCGGCGACGGCGTCGACGACGACGACGTCGACGACGACGATGACGATGACGGCGACGACGATGGACGACGACGATGGACGACGACGAGGGACGACGACGAGGGACGACGACGAGGGGCGACGGGGACGACGACGACGGCGACGACGACGACGACGATGACGATGGACGACGACGATGGACGACGACGAGGGACCACGACGAGGGACGATGACGAGGGGCGACGACGACGACGAAGACGACGACAATGGACGACGACGACAACGACGACGACGACGACAATGGACGACGACGGCGCCGGCGACGGTGCCGGCGACGACGACGGCGACGGCGACGGCGACGCGACGGCGACGGTGACGACGGCGACGACGACGATGGAGGACGATGGGGACGACCACGAAGACGACGACGACGACGACGACGACGACGACGACGACGACGACGACGACGACGACGACGACGACGACGACGACGACGACGACGACGACGGCGGCGGCGGCGGCGGCGGCGGCGGCGGCGGCGGCGGCGGTGCCACGGGCGGCGACTGCGGCCCGCGTGGCATAAGGCCTTCCGACTTCGGCATAAGGCCTTTCGACTCCGACTTGCCGCGCTTCCCAGTGCTCCCGGCCTGTCGAACAGGTGCCTGGGCTGGCTTGGCCAGAACCCCAACGTGAAGCGAGCTTGAGCATGGCTTTGGGTACTCCGGACTTGCCCGCGAGCCCGCTCTTCTCTCCATACATGTTCGCGCCAGCAGGCTCAGGCCGGGAGTCTTCCGCCTCTGAGTGGCCCCTTCCTCCCCCCCTCCGCGGCCGCCCTGTCCGTCCCTTCCCCCCTGGCACGCTGGCCAAGTGGCCTCTCGGTGCCCCACTTTAGCTCTATCGCTGGTGCAGCTTCCTGCCCCGCCGCCGACGACACATGCTTGGAGGCCCCGCCAGAGCGAGGAGGGTGTCGGGATACCGTAGTAGTGGACGAATCCAGCTACCGGCCGCCGCGAAGCACGGCGGGCCGGGCCTCGGCATTCTCATCGCAGGCGAATCGGCTTCTCCTGTTCACACATGCTTGCGCCCGGGTCCCACCACGCTCAGCCCCTTCGCGTGGACACTCGCGCGGGCAGCGCGGGCAGCGTCACCGTGCCTCATGTTGCGGCCGATCGCCGCCGCCGCCGCCGACGACGACGACGACGACGACGACGACGCCGACAACGACGACGCCGACGACGCCGACGACGACGACGACGACGCTCCGGCCGCGCTGCTGCTCCAGGCGGCGCCAACGGCGCGGCGGCCTGGCACGCCGCGCGGGAGCTCGCTGCCGAGCTCGGCGAGGCGCGCGCGGCGCTGGCGAGGTTCCGCGGGGGGGGCAGCAGGGCGTCGCGACGCCCCTCGAAGGGGGGGGGAAGAGGAAGAAGACGAGCGAGGTTGAAGTCGGGCGGGTCTCTCTACCGGGGGAATATTCCAAAGTAGTCAAAAATCAGTCTGGCGACGATTTCTGGACTACGTTTGAGTAGTTTGGGGGTTTTCCTTTTTGAGTATGTTTTATGTTTGGCCCAAAATCGCCCTGTAGGGGGACACGCCCGACCTAAAGCTAGGTGCGCTCGCGCAATATCTGACATCCCATCCCTCCCTCCCGTCCCTTTCCATGGCGCTGATGTATTCTTTATCGGCGGACGCGTGTCAGAGCCGTCTGGAACCCACGCAAAGACCCCTATCGTGTCATGCGCAGTCGGAAGAGGGAAATTTCTAGGACCTGTGCGACCTGAGGGACCTTTGTGGGCTGTGGGGCCTATGAGACCTGGGATGCGTGTGGGACCTGTGGGACGTGTGAGACCCGCGAGACCTGTGGGGCCTGTGGCACCGGCAGGACCTGGGGGACCTCTGCGGGACCTGTGTGGAATGCGACACTGCTGGAACCTGTGGTCTTTGCAGGACCTGTTGGACCTGTGGGACCCGTGGGCCGTGCGAGATTTGCGACACCTGTGGGACTGTGGAACCCGTCAGGCCCGAGGGACCTGCGGGACGGCTTGCGACACCCGTGGGTCCTGGGGGACCTGTGGGACCTGCCGGGCCTGCGAGACCTTCCCATACCTTTGTGCCCTGCGAGACCTGTAGGATTCAGGAGAGCGGCCCACGCTGGAGCGGGAGCGCCATTCTGGAAGGACGGAGAACGCTCGAATTGGAAAAGCACATCTGATCGACCAGCCTGCTGGGGATCCGGGATCCGATGAGAAAAACATGCAACATGACAACACGGCGTCTTCGGGGGAGAGAGGAGAGTAGTATTCATAGTTTGCAATTGCAGATGATGATGATGATGATGATGATGATGATGATGATGATGATGATGATGATGATGAGGAGGAGGAGGAGGAGGAGGAGGAGGAGGAGGAGGAGGAGGAGGAGGAGGAGGAGGAGGCTGAGGCTGAGGAGGAGGAGGAGGAGGTGGCTGAGGAGGAGGGGGAGAGAGGTTGGAGCTGGGGATGAGGAGCCGCCGGGCGACGACGAGGATCATGTCCAGGAGAGAAAGGGGAGGTGGGCGAGGAGGCGCAGGAGTATCAGCAGAAGGAGGAGGAGGAGGAGGAGGAGGAGAGGCAAGAGCAACAGCACGACAAAGATGATGATCAGGAGAAGGTGCAGGGTAAGGAGCCGGATCAGCGGCATCGGCGGGAGGCCGCGCAGGAGGACGAGCACGAGGGGGAGGAGGGGGCGGAGGCAGCAGGAGGGGTCCGCAGGAGCGGGCGCCGGGCGGCGCGGGAGCGGGAGCGGCAAGGAGGCCCAAGGTGGCGTCCGTCGGCGGCGAGCCAGGGAGGGAAGTCAGGAGGCGAAGGCCCTCCTCCTCCTCCTCCTCACCTCCTCCTCCTCCTCCTCCTCCTCCTCCTCCTCCTCCTCCTCCTCCTCCTCGAAAGGCGGCGGGGCTTCTCGGAGGCCCTCGCGCATGCCGAGAAGTGCTCCGTGGCTTCGGGGAGAGCTTGGAGGACTCCTCAGGAGGCCGGGGGACTTCTCGGCCTCTGAGAAGGCCCGCCCGCCCCCTCTTGCCTCCCCCTCGGCTCGCTGCCGAGCCTGACCCCCCTTCGTGGCCCAGCCTCCTGGTGCCACCACCCTCCAGTGCTCATCTCGCTTTCACCGATCCGATTCGACATCGATTCTGGCCTGCAAGATCCAATGTTGACGATCTGGTGTGGCCCGCTGTTTGCGCGGCGCTGCTATGCATCCTGGCGCGGCCGATCCGAGTCGACTCCGACGCCGTGCCGATGCGGTGCGGCCCGAGGCACGGTCCGATCCGATCCGAGTTCCCGATGCGTTGCTCATGGAGCCTGCCCTCGAAGGCAAGCTCGAGCGTCCCTCGTGCTTTGCTGCGCCGCCAGAGCTCATGCACGTCCCTCGCGCTTTGGAGTCGCGCCCAGAGGACCCCGAGGAGCGGTGATTGCGGACGGCTGCCCGTGCCCTGCACTCCTCGAGGCCCCGGCTGAAGTCGGCGGCGAGCGAGGGGGAGAAACGAGAAGGAGAAGGCCTTCTCAGAAGGCGGAAGCCCCCGCGCTTCCTGAGCAGTTCTCTGTCCTCGGGGAAGGCTCAGAAGAGCTTCTCGGGAGGCCGGGGGGCTCCCGAGAGCCTTCCGAGAGGGCCCTCGCCTCCTCGCCTTCCCCCTCCCTCGGCTCGCCGCCGACGAGAGCGGCCCCGAAGCGGTGGATCCTCCTCATTCTCCTCCTCCTCCTCCTCCTCCTCTTCCTCCTCCTCCTCCTCCTCCTCCTCCCCCTCCTCCTCCTCCTCCCCCTCCTCCTCCCCCTCCTCGCCGCGGCGGCGGCGGCAGGCGGCGGGCGCTCGAGCGCAGCGGCAGCGGCGAGGCGGCGGTGGCCTCCCTGCGGGCGGTGCTGCGGGACGCGGAGGGCCGCGAGGCTCGCAGCGCCGGGGAGCTGGCCGAGGTGCGGCGGCGGGCGCAGGCTCGCGGCCGTCGTGGTCGTCGTGGTCGGCGCCGTCGTCGTCTGCGTCGTGGCCGCCGTGGTCCTCGGCGTCCTCGTCGTCGGGTCGTTGACGTCGTCGCCACGTGCGTCTGTGTCGCCGTACCGCCCTCCGATGGCCTTCCAGGCCCCACCGCCCCGGCGGACACTGGCACGCTCTGCTCTGCTCTCCCCCTTTCTTCTTCTTCTTCGTCTTCTTCATGATCCTCTTCAGCAGCAGCCTACTCAGATTCATCACCATCACCATCATCACCATCATCATAACAATAATAGTACTACTAATAATAATAATGATAATAATACTAATACTAATACTCATACGAATACTACTAATAATAATGATAATAATAATATTAATAATGATAATAATATTAATAATCATAACAACAACCGTAATAATAATAATAACAATAATAATAATACTAATAATAATAATAATAATAAGAGTCATCATCATCAACATCAACATCAACATCAACGTCGTCATCATCTTCATCGTCATCAGCAGCAGCAACATCAGCATCATAATCAGCATCCTCATCAGCATCAGCATCAGCATCAGCATCATAAGCAGCATCGTAATCATCATCGCCATCGTCGTCATCATCATCAGCAGCATCGTCAGCATCGTCATCATTACAACCACCATTAGCAGCAGCAGCATCATCCTCATCATCATCCTCATCATCATCAATATCATCAGCAGCATCATCATGGGCACGTCATGGCGCGAGCTTCGAGGAGCCGGTTGGGCCCAGCACACGAGGACTACATCACGCACACAATGGCTTCGTCTGGCCTCTCGGGCACTCGGCTTGCCAGTGCTCGCGCCAGAGCAAGGAAAGGGACTGGGTTGTCCGCAGTCATCGAGCCGGTGGGGCTCTGGCGGGAGGCGCATGCCCACCAAGCCCGGGCTCTCTTGGAACTTGGCATCGCTCGGACGTGTGCCTTTGGCTCTCGGCGAGGACCATCGAGGAGCATCTTGCATCATCGAGCCCCTAAAAAACACGCACGGAATCGGGCAGTGCACGGGGAATAGGCTTCCGAGCGATGGCGAGTGGAACTGCGCGGAGACAGATCGATGGTGATCGATTCAGATGCAAACACATGCCCGCCCTCCGCCGGGTGGCGGCACTGCAGGGCATGCTGCACGAGGCCTGGGCGACGTCCGAGTTGGCGCTTGCAGAGCTTCTGGAGGGCAAGGGGCGCGACATGTTCTCGCAGTAGGGAAACCGAGTTGCGGATGGTTGGGCTTCCCTGGCGGTCGAGAACAGGAAAGACCAGTCTGTCAAGCGCGCATCAGAGTTGGATGTACCTGCACCGCCAGGGCGTCTGCATGCGTCGTTTGACGGGACAGGACAAATGTGCATGCAGGCAATGCTCTTGTCGAGGAAGACCATAGATGTTCAGGAACGCTAGCAAGTCATTTGTGCAGGATGTCGCCACTGTTAGGGGGCCACATGCGACCCCTACCCCTACCCCCCACGATTTCTGAGGGGAAAGGTGGGGTTCACTTTGCTCGGGAGCTCCCGAAAGACGTGAACCCCACCCTCCCCCCTCAGAAATCTTTGGGGGTAGGGGTAGGGTTCGCATGTGGCCCCCTAGCTGTACCGACATCACGGCCATGCAGGGGAACCGCGGGCCTGCGAGGTGCTATTGCGGATTGTTGTCACAATCGGCGCATTCCGGTCGTTCTCAGATTCGTGACGCGTCGCGAGTGATTGATTGGCGCTTGCGCGCCCGCCATGATTGTGCGTGCGGCCCGCACGTTTGCAGCAGTGATTCTCATTCGGTTGACTTCCATGCTCAGGCGGTAGTCAGTAGTCTTTTTAAGGAAAAGGAAAACGAACCACAATCATCATCAGCATCATCCGCATCATCAGTACCATCAGCATCGCAATCATAATCAGCAGCAGTATTATCATCATCATCATCATCATCATCACCATCAGCATCATCATAATCACCATCATCATCAACATCATCATGACCAGTATCAGTATCATCATCATCCTCATCATCACTGCCATCGTCATCAAGACCAACATCACCACCATCACCACCACCACCACCATCATCATCATCTATATTAGCATCATCAGCATCATCATAATCACCATCAGCATCACCATCATCATCATAAGCACCTTCTACATATTCATATTCATATTCGTCTACATAATCATCATCATCGTCATCATCATCCTCATCCTCATCCTCATCAACATCCTCATCATCAACAGCAGCATCAGCATCAGCAACACCATCGTCACCAACATCGTTATCATCAGCGCCATCATCACGTTCGTCGTCATCCCCAACGTCGCTTCTGCTCCCTGCTCCCCTCTCCTCTTCCTCCTCCTCCTCCTCCTCCTCCTCCTCCTCCTCCTCCTCCTGCACTCCTCCCCTCCCCCTCCCTCCTCCTCTTCCTGCTGTTTGTCCTCATCCCTCATCCCTCATCCAGGCATCGCTTGGACGTGTGACTTGTCTTGGCGAGAGCCATCGGGGAGCATCCTGGATCATCTGGCCAAAGAAGCACGCACGAAACCGAAAGATGCACGCGGAATGGACGCCCGAGCCATGGCGAGTCATCCTTCGCCTGCCTCCGACCGCCCTCCTCCCTTCCCCCCGCCGCCCTCCTCCCCGGGGCCTCGGGACGCCACGCGTGGCACCGAGAATCGCTTGCCCCTCGGACCCCTCCCAGGGGGGGGGGCGTTCCGGGCAGACCTCTGCGGCGAGCCCCGCCGCGGCAACGGAGGGCCTCCAGGGAGGCCCCCCAAGGGCGAAAACGACGCAGGGGTAGCAGCGCAGTGGAGAGGGCCATGCCAAGAGACGCCCTGCTCGCCTCCGGGGTGCCCTGGATCTCTCCTGGGTCTCGCTGCTTTTTGCCACGGCGGGCGCGACGTTCCCACGCCAAGCATCCCTGGACGCCCTGGGGTCTCAGGGTTGGGTTTCCTGTGGGCGGTTTCTTGTGGTCGGGCCCCTGCTGTACAGTCGGCCCAGATTAGTAGGTCGACCCTGCCAAATCAAGGGTACCCTTGTGTCCTGTGCCTCGCGACCCGTGCCTCCTGCATTCCTGTGGCAATGTGGCCCTCGGACGGGTCTTCTGTCCTCTCGCGTGTCCTGTCCCATGAAGTCCGACTGCACTGTAGCAGTAGCAGTACCTTTCCTCTGCTCGGAGCTCCAGGACAGCCGCGCCCTCGCCCCTCCTCCTCCTCCTCCTCTCCTCTCCTCATCTCATCCCCTCCCTCCTCCTCCTCCTCTCCTCCTCCTCCTCCTCCCCTCCTCCTCCTCCTCCTCCTCCTCCTCCTCCTCCTCCTCCTCCTCCTCCTCCCTCCTCCCTCCTCATCTCCTCTCCTCCTCCTCATCCTCCTCCTCCTCTCCTCCTCCCCTCCGGCGGGACGTGTGCATTTTTTTTCTCGGCGACGGCCATCGAGGACCCTCCTCCGGCGGCGCCCGCAGGACGGCGAGCCGCGCGGCCGCCGTCCCCGGACGCGAGCCCGCCGCGCGGCCCCGCCGCCGCGGAGCGGCGCCGCCCCCCGCCGCGGCGGCGGTCGCCGAGCCCCGGCGGCCGCGGGGTGCGCGCGCCGTGGGCCGCGCCGCCCGCCGTGACGGGGGGGGAAAGAAAAGTTCGGGAGAGGATGGAGGATGGGGAGGAGGAGGAGGAGGAGGAGGAGGAGGAGGAGGAGGAGGAGGAGGAGGAGGAGGAGGAGGAGGAGGAGGAGGAGGAGGAGGAGGATGGAGGAGGAGGAGGAGGAGGAGGAGGAGGAGGAGGAGGATGGAGGAGGGAGGAGGATGGAGGAGGAGGAGGAGAGGAGGAGGAGGAGGAGGAGGAGGAGCGGAGGAGGAGGAGGAGGAGGATCAGGAGAAGGAGGAGGCGGAGGAGGAGGAGGAGGAGGAGGAGGAGGACGGGGAGGGGGACAAGCTAGGTGCGCTCGCGTCAGATCTGACGTTCTACCCCTCCATCACATCCCTTAATTACGTTGGCGTAGATCTCCTCTCTATTCGCACAGTCGGATGTCGTAGCATGGCATAGTATTACGTGGCATAGCATGGTGTTGAAAATCAACGCGTAGCATGACATAGCATGGCCGTGCGATGGTCCAAAGTGTGGGGGGGCTTCTGCGGCCCCCCAAAACAGCGAATCGGCACCGAATGTGTAATCATTTCGGATGGTTTTATTCGGGGGTCAGTTTCTAGATTTGAGGGCCTATTTGAAAGGACGAAAACCATGCCGTGGCATGGCGCTGGAAATAATGACGCCAGCACTGCAGCGGGAGCTCGACTCGGAACGAGCGGAAGCGGAAACGATGCCAGCGCTGCAGCGGGAGCACGATTCGGAGGACGCGTAGCCTGACATAGCATGGCGTGGCGGCGCCCAGGGGCAAGGTCCAGTTCCATGATGGCTGCTGGGTTGAAACGCTCTGGCTCTCGTAAGTACAGTCGGGGCCCTGAAGAAGGAACCCTTTCCGTTGGGGAGGGGCTCCGTGTTCCTTAAGTGTTTCGCATCTTGCCTTGGATTTTCCTTGGGTGTTCGATCGGAAATCGAAGTTCAACGTATGGAACAAAGGGGCCTCGTTCCTTATTTAGGGTTCCTTAGGTCAACGCCCCCCCGACTCTAGGGGAAGTCGGTGGTAAGGCGGGGCGCGGAGGTGCGCCCGAGGACGTCGGCGATCGGCTCGGCCACTGCGAAGATGGCCTGTGCTGTTTTGTTCGCTGGACGCCTTGGTATATTGAAGGGGCCCCAGGACACACAAATAAATGCACACACATTCAACGATTCCCCCTATTTTCCCATATTATCTGGGTTTCTGTCTTCCCCCCCACTTCCCATATTTTCCTGGGGATCGACGATTAATTGTGTCTGTGTGTTTTTGTCCCCTCCTGATATCTGATCTCTCGATGGTTGGCCCTCTCGTACGGAGGGTAGTCGAAGGCCAGACTGTCAGATTGGATTGGGCCCCACGGGCCAATCTGGCCTGGCCGAGCTGGAGGATTTGGGTTCTTCGCCAGACTGGACTCGCGTTGGCTCCCTCGCCAGATTGCCCTCGTTTGCCAGATTGGGCCTGCCAGATTGGCGCCAGATTGGCTTCGACTATCCAGCCTCTCGTACGGAGCAGGGTTGTCGTTGTCCTCCTGGATGGCAGGCCCTTCAGCGCAGCCATGCGATGCGTTGCCTCTGCCGCTGCAGGGGCCTTCTTTCACATCTGCAGGGTAAAGGTCGTCGGATAGCCGATGCCGATGTAGGTCTCTCACACCCTGTCTCAACACTCGGTCGCCAAGTCCCAGCTGAGTCCCTTCCATGGGCTGCACTGGTACTGTGGTGCACTGTGGCGCTGTTCAACATTGGTCTTGGCCGTCGGGCGTGCACCACAGTCGGGGCCCTGAAGAAGGAACCCTTTTCGTTGGGGAGGGGCTCCGCGTTCCTTACGTGTTTCGCAGCTTGCCTCAGGTTTCCCTTATGTTTTCGACAGGAAGTCGAAGATTAACTTATGGGAAAAAGGGGCCTCGTTCCTTATTTAGGGTTCCTTAGGTCAACGCCCCGACTGTACGTGGTCCGTCGCTCCGCTGCTCTGCATGCGGGGTGCTCCTGGCGTTGCATGCCGTCGGAGTGGCGCGCCATGGCCGGTCCCCGTCGGTGGTCGGGGCCCGCTGGTCTGCCCGTCTCAATTACCTCCTCCGAGTATTGGTTGAGGTCTCCTCCTCCTCCTCCTCCTCCTCCTCCTCCTCCTCCTTCGCCTCCTCCTCATCATCATCATCCCCCCCCTCCTCCTTCGCCTCCGCTCGAGGACGAGGTGTCGATGTGGCTCGACGCGATCAGCTGAGACCTGTTCACACCGGGGGCGAAGCCTTGGCCAGCAGCAGGAGCCCTATCCGATTCGTGCGCGGTGAGACGTTGCAACCCACTCGTGTTCCTCCTCGGCCAGATCCTCGTGAGTCCGGCGACTCGGCTAGTGAGGTGCCCCGCCCTCCCCCCTCCTCGACGCGTCTCCCGACGGGTGCATGATGCGCGATAGCCCTCACTCTGGAACCCCCCCCCCTAAGGATCCTTAGGGGGGGGGTTCGTTTTCCACAGTCTTGCGCCTCTAGTGCTCGACCGTGCAGCTCTCCTAGGAACAGCCCGTCACTGATAGACTCTGACGTTTCTCTTGCCCTTCTGCATGCAGGCCCTGATGGCAGGCTGAGCCTGCACCCTGCTTGCATAGCCTATCCTAGGCGGGAGTGGCGCGGGGGCCCTGCGCCAGCGACAGGCACGTGCACACTTTTCCTATACACTACCAGCTTTCAGACGCATGACATTGCCTCGAGGTCGAGTTGTTGTTGTTGTTGCTCCTTCGCCTCCTCCTCCTCATCATCATCCCCCCCGTCCTCCTCCTCCTCCTCCTCCTACTCCTCCTCCGCCTCCGCCTCCGCCTCCGCCTTCTCCTCCTCCTCCTCCTCCTCCGCCTCCTCCTCCTCGTCCTCCTCCTGCTCCTCCTCCTCCGTAGATCGCATGTGGCGGTGCGCCAGACTCCCCGCGCGCGGCGGCGTGCCTGTGCGGTCCAGCGCCGGCGTGCGACCGTCGGCACAAAGTCCGTCGTCTCCCCGGCAGCTTCGGCGTCGTCGTCCGTCGCAGCCATGTCGGTGGGGGCGTTGGCCTCGGGGGTCACAGCGACGATGGTTGCGGGCTCGTTGGGGTCGATGGTGGCCCACTTCGTGTTTCGTGCGCCTGCGCTCCGCGCGTTGTCGGCGCTGGGTGTTCCCGAGGTGGTGGCGCCGACAATTCCCTCCCAGGTGTGCCAGTGAAGGTTCTGTAGGAGCTTGCTGCTTGTGACGTCATCTGCTCCGTCGGGGTGATACCGTCTCCCCGTTTCCTCACAGGTGACAGCGCGTCGATGCTGATGATCTCTGGGGCGTGGATGGGAGGTGAATGCGGTTGGCCTGGCAGCATGAATCCCGGTGCCCAAGCTGGCGGCGCTGGCCATGCCATCTCGTCGGTCTGCTGAGGTTGTCCTGGTGGCGTACCCCTGATGATGGTCATCTGGCTGCGATACGAGTACTGCATGTACTTCAGCTTCTCGTAGCATCTCGTCGGATTCCGTCTGGGTTTCCTGTGTTTCATCCTACAGTAGATGCTCAAGTGGCGGGGCAGCCGAGAATATGGTCGCGGCGGTTGTGAGGTCCTCATCGCCCGTACCGATCGGCATGCTGAGGGCTTGGTTCATGGCGTCGACCATCTCGACGCTGCTGAGGCGATGCCGGGCGAAGAGAGCCGCCTGTCGGGCGTACTGGAACTCCTCAGTCGTTTCCTGCGTCCTCCTCTCGTGGGTCCCCGTGATAACTCTCCACTGCGTCTCCCTTTGGCGGTGTGCTTATATTTCGCATTGGCAAGCATCGCGTTGCTCTGCTGTGCCCATTTCAGCTCGCTCTAGTGCGAGCTGAACCTGCCCTTCAGCTTGTAAAGCTTCGTAGTTCACTTGCTGCTCGTAGTTGTGCACGTCGGTGATGACCCTTTGGAGGTATCCTTCTTGCTGTCTGCTATTCTCAAGGTCCCTTTTACTCATGTCCCGCTCGATTCTTGCAACTCTCTGCTGGCACTCCTTGTTGGTCATGTGGATCGTAGCCTCCGTGCTCTGGTTTTGCTCCAGTAACTCCTGCTTCGCCCGCATGTTTTTGTTCTCTGCATCGCCCCACCTCTGATGCGGGATCTCGTTGTCGTTGTGGTCCTTGATCCTGGCTTCTACTGCTTTGGCCTCGATGCTGGCGATGGGGCCCTCGGCATCTAGGGTCATATTGTAATTCTGTGTTTACCCTGCCTGCTAATCTCTTGGCGTCTTGAAGATTCCTCTCCATGTTGTCCCGCATGTAGTTGCTATCGGCGAGCTTCTTCTGCGTTTCCTGGAGTTTTTTCTCTCTCTCTCTCTCTCTCTCTCTCTCTGTAGTTGGCCGCTGTCTGTTGCGAGCGGCTGGTGTCCCGTAGCAGCTGCCGTCCTCCTCGTGGTTTCTATATTCCCCTCCGCCTTGTCGAGCTTCTCCGCGATGATGGTCTGCATATACTCGCGGTGTGCCGCCATCTTGTCAGTGGCCTGCTTTGAGTTCTGCACCTCTTTCTTGAGCTCGTTGTGGCAGTTGTGGGCCTTTTGTCGCCTCGTGGTGCTGGTCCTTTGCATGTCGGCGCGCGGCTTCTTCCACTGCTCGGAGGTGTTTCCTGAGGTTGTTGATCTCGTCGTTGGCTTCGGCCTTGCTCTTCTCAATGCCATTGGCCATGCGCTGGTACCCTCCTTCAAGATCCTGAGCATGGTGTCGAGGTCCCGCCCGTCTGTGGCTTCACCTACCATTGCTTGCTTCCTTGGGGCTGGCGTTGGTGTAGGCGATTATCTTGGCGGTATGTTCCTTCGTGGTTGATCTGATTTGTCATCTGCAGCTTCTGTGCCACCGTGTCGATCATCTCTGGCGTGGCTGATGTCGCGCTGGAGGGTGGTGGGGTACTCGATATTGTTTTCGATCTCGTTCATGTAGATCGTTATCTGTTGCTGGTGGATCTTCGAGTGCTCGCAGTAGTCCTCAATGGTCCTCTTGGTACTGTCGATGTCCATCACCTGCGGGGCCAGGGGCATGCTGTTGAGGACCACGGCTTTGATGAAGGCGATATGTGTGACGACGTCGGTGGTTAGGTAAACCTGCTGCGCGATTCTTGACGATGGCAGCTGCCGCCCTTTGCTTCTCAGCGTGTTTGATGTTCTTCCACTCGTCCCTCAGTTTATGGTCGTTGGGGGGTAGTTCCCAGTGGTGCCCCTTGACGGCCCCCCGTTTACAACAACAGCGGCTCCCGCCTGATATTTCTTCACCATGGATTCCCAAATCGCGCTCGCGCGCGGGATTGCCTCACACTTTGTGTACGAATCGCGCTCTCGCGTGGGACTTCCTCGCAGTTTATTCAGACGATGCGCCTCGGCGCTCAGGAATCACGCTCTCGCTCTGGCTGTTCTCATGATTTGACTTTGGAATCGCGCTATCGTTCGAGACTTCCTCGATATTCATGCAGGACCCACGCTTCAGCAGCCTGCCTGCTCGACCTGGTCGCCTGGGCCCGCCTTCCCGACCTGCCCGCTAAGGGTCTGCCCACCCGATCTGTCAGTCTGGTTATACCACTTGTTTTCTGCTCCTTGCCCCCCCTCCTGCTAATTCCTCTCGTGCTCCATTTTTTCCCCTCCCTCTTCACCCGTCTTCTCTTCCCTTGTTTTAGGGGCTGCACTAAAAGCGCGTGGCAGGTAAGGAAGATATACCCCCGAGGGGGTACGATCGAAGACGAAGAGGGCGGGCACCGAGGGTTTAGGATATACGTACCTATACGACCGCCCTGCGGGCGATAAGGAGGTTGGGTGGGGATTGAGATCAAATGCCCACCCTGACTGACCTCCAGCCTGTCACCTTGATCTCATATCTTCGATTGTATTGGATTGGACAAGATGGATTGGATATATTAGATAATATGGATTTGATTGGACAAGATGGATTGGATAAGATAAGCTGGATTGGATAAGAAAGCCCGCCGCAGACGCCGACAAAAATGAATTGATGGATTGGGTTGGGTGGATTGGATTGGATGGGCTAAGATGGATTGGATAAGATAAAATGGGTTGGATTGGAAGAAATGTATTGGATAAGATAAGATGGATTGGATTGGCCCGCCGCAGGCGCAGGAACAAATGAATTGATGGATTGGGTTGGGTGCATTGGATTGGGTGGGATAAGATAAGATGGGACAAGATGGGATTGATAAGATAAGATGGATTGGATTGGACAGGATGGATTGTATAAGATAAGCTGGATTGGATAAGAAAACCCGCTGCAGGTGCCGAAAAAAATGAAGTATGAAATTAGCGACATGCGTTAGCGCCTGGACGCCCTGGACACCCGGGACACCCGGGACACCGCCTGACCCAACTGGGACACCTCCCGGCCACCGGCGGACGGGAAACGGACTTTCGCTCCTACTGACACCCGGGACACCCAGGACACCGCCCGGCCCAACTGGGACACCTCCCAGCCATTGGCGGACGGGAACGGACTTTCGCTCCTACGTCGGCCTAGCTACAGGAGGATCACGCGCAGCTTCGCCTCGCCCGCACGCACGACACGAACACAAAACCGAAACCGATTTCCCGGTGGGGGGTCTCCGTTTCATTGCGATCTCACCCCCAATTTCCGATTGAGTGGCACATGAGCAGATGGGAGCGAACAGTCTGAACATGATTGTTGTTGTTGTTGTGTTTGTTGTTGGTCTTGTTGTTGTTGCTGTTGGTGTTGGTGTTGCTGGTTGTTTTGCTGTTGTTGCTGTTGTTGTTGCTGCTGCTGCTGTTGTTGTTTTTGTTGTTGTTGCTGTTCTGGCCGTCGTCCTTCTTGGGCGTTTCCAGCCTTTTCGGGTTTGGTATTGCCCTTTCCCTTGTTGTTATTGTCCTTGCCCTTCTGGTTGTGGCTGGCGGCCTCCTGGTGGTCGTTCCTCCCCTTGCCGTCCTGGTGGTTGCCTTTCCCGTCGAGGTCGTCCAGACGTATCCGGATGTTGTTAGCCCACCGGTTCACCCAGTTGTGGCTCTTCCAGCACCGGTGGCTGTGTGGTGGGCCTCGGTGTCGCAGCTGGATGGGCGGCTCGAGCTGATCTCCATGTGGTTGCGCCGATCCCGATCCGCTCGCGGTTGTTCTCCATGATGTCGCCATGGTTGGAGTTTGACGTGGAGTCGCGGTGGCTGTTGCACGTTGTGGTGCGCAGTAGTGGCGTGCTGTGAGGATAGTCGTGGTCGAGGAGTTCACGTGCAGCGGCGACTCGTAGTGCTTGAGCTCTTTGTTCAGCAGCCGTCGATGCAGCTGAAGCGCAGCCGTGGTGCCTCCACCTGGCAGGCGACCTGAAGATATTCCCGAAAGGAGATAAGAGTATGGGGACATATAGGGATAGGAAATGCAGCAACAGTTTCATTGATGGAGGGCGGCCCACTTTTAACATGTGGCTCTCGCCTTAACGCCGCGTGCATTCGTTTTCACAAGTTGTACGAGTTTCACGGATGGAGGGCGGTCCGCTTTTCGGAATTCGATTATTCCACTAGCCCCGCGCACGCTCGTTTTAAAAGGTTGCAAGAGTTGCACGGGTGGAGGTCGGTTTCTTTTCAACATGTGGTTCTCGCTCTAGCGCCGCGCACATTCGAGTTACAAAGTCTATAACAGTTTCACGAATGGATGGCGGTTCTTTTTCAAACATGTGGTTCTCGCTTTAGTAGTGCCGCGCACATTCGAGTTGAAAGTTTGCAATCGTTTCCAGGATGATCATGCTTAACGTCCCAGAAAGAATGCTTTGGCACGATATCGGAATGCCAGGGCGCAACAGACGTTGATTCGCGGTTTGGAAGTCCCAGAAACGGCGCTCTGGCGCGATTCAGGATCGTTAAGACGCAATACTAACGATGATTCGCGGCAATGGCGTTTTGGCACAATTCCGGATTTTCACCGGTTTCCTTCCAACGGAGCATCTCCCGCAGTAAAAGTGAATCCGCGTAGGAGCTCTCGACGAGAGCATTTGGCGGGAGGGTTCATTGCAATATCGTTGATGGGTTTTGGGTTTACGTGGTCCTCCTCCTCCTCCTCCTCTTCCTCCTCCTCCGGCTTCCTCCTCCTCCCCTTCCTCTTCCTCGCTCTCCTCCTCCTCCTTTCTCCTTCCCCGCCCCTCTCTCCTTCCTCCTCAACTCCCTCCTCCTCCTCGCTCTCCCCCTCCTCGGGCGGCCGCGGCCGCGCCGCGGCGGCGCACCGCCGCCGAGCGGCGGCGCCCCCCGGCCGCCTGGCGGTGCTGCGGCGGTGGGCCTCCGGCGGGGCCGCCGGCGGCGCGCGGAAGGCGCGGCCGTCGGGGGCGCCCAGGAGGAGGAGGAGGAGGAGGAGGAGGAGGAGGAGGAGGGGGAGGAGGAGGAGGAGGAGGAGGAGGAGGAGGAGGAGGAGGAGGAGGAGGAGGAGGAGGAGGAGGAGGAGGAGGAGCCGAGACTTCCCTTTGAATGCAGGGCTTGTTTGAGGCGCAAAACAAATGAAGTAGGTTTAGAGTAGCTCCTGAAGTAGGTCGGCGAAGTAGGTCTGCAGCGCGCCTGGCAACAGTGGTTGGCGCAGGTAACTCGAAGGGAAAGGATGGCGAAACCGATTGCCGCGAGAAACTTTCAGGGGAAAGGTAATGCTCCTGACGGCGATTCATGTGCAAAAGTAGCTTTCCAGGGAGCTTTCCAGGTTGTCGGGAACACAATATCAAAAGTAACTTGTCGGGATCGGGTCAGTAATGATATTTTCCAAACAAGCTTCTCGGGGAAATGCTGGAATGCCGCCGGCAAGGCGCGGCTTCTGCTAGCAAACCAGCCGAGTAATTCGTGAAGTGCGCTGTCTTGGGTTCTTCTGGACTCCTTCGGGGCTTATCTTCAGGCTTCCAAAGTCTTCGGAAGCGCATGGGCCAAAAGGCCCAATTCATTCGTGTCTCGTACGATTTGGAAAGATTTCGGCTTCTCGGGGGTGTTATTGGGTGGCTCCGCGGCCGCTTGGGGCGGTCTCGGAGCGGTATTTGGGTTTCTTGGAGCATGCGGGAAACAATGTTGATCCATCTTGGGCTATCTTGAACCATCTGTGAGACCGCGTTGCATTCTGCGAGGTCATGCCGGCTCTATCTTTGACCGTATCGGGCGCTCCAGCGACCCGCCGCCCCCCGTTGCAGACCCCGGAAGGAGGGGGGGGGAGGGGCGCATCCATCCCCGAAGGGAAGACTGGGGGTTGTTGGAACAGGAAGAGCTCTAAACCACCTCCGTCCTGAGATCTGGGGGCATTGCGTTTCCCCCTTGGTCTGACCACAGCGGGAAGTGGGGCGTGGAGGGCGGGGCGAGGGCCGCGGGCCCGAGCAAGGGAGAGGGGGGGGGCGAGAGGGAGGACCAGGAAGGTTAAGAAGGTGAGAAACGGGAGGGTGGGGGGCCCCAGAAGGCGGGTAGGGGGGAGGCGGCGTTTCCGGGGGGAGGAGGTGGGGGAGCTGGAATAATGAGGGCGCGTGAAAGAGGAGAGGAGGTGGAGAGAAGTGGGAGGAGGAAAGAGAAACGGAAGGGGAGTGGCGCCTCCGCCGGGCCGGGCCCAGAGGGGCCCCGGGGGGCGGAGGGCGGCCGCATCAGGTTTGGTTTCTGAAGAACCTAGGGCGCCAGGCGGCGGCCCCCTGCCCGCCAGCGGGGGGGCCGCCAAAAGGCCCTGTCCTGTCGCGGTACGTTCGCTTGTCGCCCGACAGCGAAATCGCGCTCGATCCTCGACCCTCGGGGGGGGGGGGAGACCGCCCCCTTTGGGGGGCTCCCGCCTGTCGGGGGCAACCTACAAGTGTTTTGGGTTTGCTCACCTTCTGGGGGTACTTCGCAGATTCCTTTTTTGGCGCGCCGCCCCCGGGGGCGACTTCTGGGAAAGGCTCGGGCAAGCGTGTGCTGATGTTTCAAGGAACCGCGCCCCCAAAGTAGGTCGGAAAGTAGGTTTGCAGAATTTGTTTTTGCAAAGTAGGTTCCAAAGAAGGTTTCCGGATTCCAAAAGTAGGTTTTCGGTAGCGCAAAGTAGGTTTCGGAGGCTTCAAAATAGGTTTTAGGAGCCTCAAAGTAGGTTTCGGAGGCCTCAAAGTAGGTTTCAAACCTACTTCAAACCTACTTCAAACCTACTTCAAACCTACTTCAAACCTACTTCAAACCTACTTCAAACCTACTTCGAACCTACTTCAAACCTACTTCAAACCTATTTCAAACCTACTTCAAACTGTTTTCGGAAGCATGGAAGGTCAGGGATTGAAGGTAGGAGGAGGAGGAGGTGGAGGAGAATGTGGGGGAGGAGGAGGAGGAAGAGGAATGGGAGAGGAGGAGGAGGAGGTGGATGAGGAGAGCCGGGAGGAGGATGTGGAGGAGGAAGAAGAGGAGGAGGAGGAGGAGAGCCAGGTCGAGGAAACGGAGGGCCAGGAGGAAGGAGGAACAGGAGAGAGGAGTAGGAGGAGGAGGACCAAGGGGACCCGGGGGATCGGGTGGAGGATGAGGGGCGGATGAAGGGGGGATGAGGGAGACAAGGTAGGAACAAGATGGGGAATATGAGGAGGAGGAGGAGTAGGAGGAGGAGGAGGAGAGGAGGAGGGGGGGACGGGGAGGGCGGGGAGGATCGGGGGCAGGAGGATGAGAACATGGATGCTGCGGCTGACGAGGGAGAGGATGGTGAGGCAAGGGGGGCGATGATGGGAAGCATGATGTGATTGATGACGAGTGGCTTTGGGGAGGGCAGAATGACCTTGGGCGGGGCGGCCGTGATAATGAGGAGGAGCCATGGCGTGTCCGAACCCCGCCGGGACACGGCATGGGGGTTTTGCTGGGGTGGTGATTGTTGGTGGCGGCCCGGCTTGTCCAGGATTCCTTGAATTGCGTTGTTCGCCGTGCCAGTTGCTAGGGCTGCCCCAGTTGGTTTTTGGGCCACCCATTGTCGTGGCTGCTTTTCTGGCGGGTCGTGTTTGCGGAGGTCTTCTCCGCAGCCGCTCTCGTTAACTTTCTATGTTTAGCGCCCGAGGGTGCATCGCGCGAAAAGTGTCGCGGCCCCTGCCTGAAATGCAGCCCTGGCGCCCTTTGCATTGCGAGCCTTCTTGGCGAGGTTACCGCGGCCAGGGAACGTCCCCGGGTGCACTTGCCAGGGCTACTTTGGCGGATTTGCTTCGCCAACTTAGCTGCCCGCGGCATTTGCGCCGACGCGCTTTGGCAAACCCAGTAACGGGAGGCTATATGCCCGATGACACGTTTTCCCCGCGCGTTGCACCTTCTTCCTGGAACCTACTACGCTTGCGAACCTATCTCCCGGACCTACTTTTGAACTTATCTAAAACCTATATCGAAATGTTTTCTGCTCGCCATTGCCCTGCATTGCTGGGGAAGTCTCGGGACTACTACTACTACTACTACTACTACTACTACTACTACTACTACTACTACTACTACTACTACTACTACTACTACTAACTACTACTAACTAATACTAACTGCTACTAACTACTACTACTGCTACTACTACTACTACTGCTACTACTACTACTACTACAACTACTAACTACTACTAACTACTACTAACTACTACTACTAACTACTACTACTACTACTACTACTACTACTACTACTACTACTACTACTACTACTACTAATACTACTACTACGACTACTACTACTACTACTACTACTACTACTACTACTAATACTGTTGTTACTAATACTACACTACGACTTCCTACTACATACTGTACTAACTACTACTACTACTACTAACTACTACTACTACGATACTGGCTACTGCTACTGCTACTGCAACTGCTACTGCTCAACTGCTGCTTTTGCTGCTACTACACTACTACTACTACTACTAACTACTAACTACTAACTACTACTGACTACTACTACTAACTACTACTACTACATACTGCTACGACTACTATTACTACTACTACTACTACTACGAACTACTACTAACTACTACTACTACTACTGCTACTACTACTACTACTACTACTACGACTACTACTACTACTACTACTACTACTACTACTACTACTACTACTACTACTACTACTACTACTACTACTACTACTAGTAGTACGGCTACTACTACGACGCCTCTGCAGACGGAGGCGAAGCCGCGCGAGGAGGCCAGCCCAGAAACGGCACCTGCGCCCCTGCCGCCCGTCGCTGAGGCCAGCGCCGCGGAGACGAGCGGAGCGCCCCTGGCCAGAGGCGTGGGGGTGGGGAGGAAGGCCCCAGAGGGAACCCCCCACCGCCGCCGCCCGAGGAGCCTCCGAGCGCGGACAACACGACCAGGGAGGAGAAGGCGACCCAGGCCGCGCCGGGCGCTCCCCCAGACACTGCCGCATCAGCCTCGCCCATCGGATCGGCTCGGGTCAACGCGTGGGTGGAGATGGTGTTGAAGTGGCTCGGCGAGAAGCTAGGCCATGCCCTGGGGGCCTTCTTCATCAGCTGATCATCTTCCTCATGGGCTTGGTCCTCATCGGGGCGCTGAAGGGGTTCGCTGGCGGCAGTAAGACGGGGCACGACGTCATGGTGGCTCTGGACGGCGACCCCGCGGCCGCGCTTGCACGGCATGGGCCGAGCGCGGCGAGGGCGGCGGACGAAGACTACATCAAGAGTGAGGTCCGGGCGCGCGGAGGAGGAGCCGAGAAGATGATGCCCAACAACCTCATCGTCAATTCTGGCGGCTCCATCGCGCGGCTCGAGCAGGCGCCCCTCGGGGGTGGCCGCATCACTCGTCACGGGTACGTCTACATGTTCACGGGCGTGGCAGACAGCTCCCACCGCTGTTTGAAGACCGACCTGGAGGCAACTAGGGACGACGATGATATTGGCCAGGTCCACCTGTGCGCGGCATCCCCATGCACCCTCCCCGAGGGCGGCAGGCCGATGGTGCGCGTCAACTCGTCGCGCGTGGTGAACCACAGCTCGCGAGTCAGCGCGTCCGACCTGGCCGAGCTCACCCCAGCGGAACGGGTTAGGGCAGGAGGTCGAATGCGCTGCGCCCGGGGGGGGGGGGGGTGGGGGCGAGCGTGCTGCAGGGCGTTCGGCTGCCGCTCGAAGAAACGCTGGGGGCGCCCGAAACCCGGGCAGAAGCCGGGCAAGATTGAGGAGATGGACCCCGACTCGGAGACCGAATCGGGGCCCGGCGTCGACGTCTGCCAGGCCGACCAGATCGCGTGCATGACCACAGGGGGCACGCAGGTCCTGGGCGCCAAGTGCTGCCGGGATACCGCGAGGCAGGGCCCCGTCTACCTTCTGGTCGAGGACGCGGCGATCTCGGACGCGCGCGATGCCCCGGAGGAGGGCGGCGCTCGCACGCTCGGGGCCTGCCCTGAACATGCAGGCATCTACGAGAGTCAGGCTGCCCCGAGGAGATACGCCCGCTCTCACTGCCACCGCGAGAAGACCCCAGACATCCGACGACCTTGATTTTATTGAGGTCGTCGTATGACCTTGATTTTGTCG
Source organism: Prorocentrum cordatum (assembly GCA_963575745.1). Classification (NCBI taxonomy): domain Eukaryota; class Dinophyceae; order Prorocentrales; family Prorocentraceae; genus Prorocentrum; species Prorocentrum cordatum. The sequence goes on from CAUYUJ010003295.1 coordinate 79,341, forward strand.
GATGACTCCAATTCCTCCAGGTCCTATGAGATGACTCCAATTCTTCCAGACGTACGACATTGTACGATCGCACAACAGCTCCCAAACCGAGTTGCAGGTGATTGACAGGGGCCATGTCGTCGATTGCCAGGGCCTGGCCTTGGCAATCGAAGGCGCGGTCTGCCCTCGCCCTTGTCATCGCGCTGATAAAAATTGCGCGCTAACGTGTATGCGTGTGCTATGATATGCTACGCTACGACATGTTAACTCCATGGTTTGGGGGGTTACGGCGGAGGCGGGGGAGGTTCATGCCATGGCCACTGCGCCGACCCGCCAGACCCGTGGACCCCGCCGCCGAGCCGAATGGCTGCCGTGGAGCGGCACGGCGGCGGGGCCACCCTTCCCACCCCAGCGGGCCGCAACGGCCTGCGTTTTTTTGTTTTGGGGGGGGGTGGGTGCCCTCTGGCGGTCCCGCTGGGGCTCGGGTCGCGGGCAGCGCGCGGCCTGGCCCTGCGGGGTTGCCGCGGGCACCCTCGAGGGAGGGTGGCGGTTCGGGGGGGGAGGAGGACGGAGGATCTTACTTGTTTGCTTTTTGGATACCCCCTGTGTGTACATATATACACACATGTACCAATATGTGTATATATACATATGATATGATATGCATCCTTTCCCTGGCTGGGACCCCCCCGATGGATCGACCCTAGAATCCCCGATCGTGGGGGCCCCTGGCGCGCGCGCTTGCACGCGCGCGCAGACGCCTGGCTCGGGCGCCGCGCCGCGCGGGGGGCCCTCCGCGCCAGGCGCCCCCCTTCGGCCCCCCCCATCAGAAGTGAGAAAAGAGTCGGAGGGGAGGGGGGGGGGGAGGGGGGAGTGCGGCTGGGGGGGGAGGGGAGGGCAGGGGAGAAAGGCTCGATGGGGGATCGAAGGAGATATCCCCCAGCGCCAGGGATCCCATGGAGGACAGCAGGCGGCTTCGACGCGAAGCTTGCGCAAAGGTGCCGAAGATGGCGCTGGCCCAGGCGCTCAGAGTGTCGGAGGGGCAGAGGAACGAGGAAGATAGGAATGGGCCAATGGACGCGGCACGACGAACGTTCGTCCTGCCACATCCATTGACCCACTCATGACGTGAGGTGTCCGGCAACCTGTCCCTCCCTCTCTCTCTCTCTCTCTCTCTCTCTCTCTCTCTCTCTC
>CAUYUJ010003296.1:0-45000 GCA_963575745.1 Prorocentrum cordatum
GCCCCGCGCGCGCCGGCACGTCGGCCCGAGCCCGGGCCGAACGAGCTGGGAGCGCTCGGCGGGCTCGCACCCGCCGGCGCCCGGGCACGAAGGTCCGGTCCGTGCGCGCGCGCTCCCTCTCTCTCTCTCTCTCTCGCTCCCTCTCTCTCGCTCGTTGTCGTGGTTTCCCTTTCTCTTGCCCTCTTCCCCTCTCTTTCCCGTCTCCCCAACTCCTCTGTATGTCTCGCCTCCCTGCGTCTCTCGGCCTCTGAAGCCCCGTCTCTCCCGCCCCTCTCTCTCGGTATCTGAATCTCTTCCCTGTCATCTAGAGCCTTCCACTGGATCGATGGGCAGGCAGCAGCCCCACGATATGTAGAGCAGCGCGAAGCCCCTGGCGGCCACGGAGCGCGGCAGCACGTTGGAGAAGCCAACGCCGCTGAGGGTCACGAAGCAGAAGTAGAGCGACGTGGCGAAGCTCCTGGGGGGCGACGTTCGCACCCTGGGGTTGGGAAGACACAAGGTGCGACTGCATAGCAAGCACCGTCAACAGAAGCGGCAAGAGTGATGGCATGGTCATGCCTCCCAGCCCCATCCTCCCAGCACGAGGACTGCCTTCCTGGATCCCCACCAACCACCGACCATCCTGAAGCGACGGGAGGCGGAGGTAGGGTTCGGATCTCGCCCCCTGCTCGGACGAACTCCGAATCCTGCCCCCGCCGCCCACCGAGATTCCCTGAGCCGCTGGGTCGGCGACATTGGGGCTCGGACTTCGCTCAGCGCCCCGCGAACGGGGACTCCACTGACGAGCACTCTGGCCAGTGATCCGGCGAACCCAACCCTCCCTGATGTGGGCAACGCTGCAATGCCAGAGACAGGCCCTGAAGTGGCAACTTTCGGCAACTCTCCAGCACCCGTCAGTCGGGGAGCGAACAGTGACATAAAGGTTAAAACCCAGACGCCCGCGCGGGTTTCTCGGATCGGCGCTGGACCCCCCTCCCTGGCGCGCAGAGCGCGCCAGGGGCGGCGCCGGAGGCGCCGCCCTGGGGGTCCAGCGCCGATCCGAGGAGTCCGCGCGGACCTCCGAGTTGTCGTGCTTCTGTCATCGCTCGCTCCTCGAGTTAGCGAATACCCGCTACGGTGCCGCCGATTCGTCACCGAGCTCCACTGGCCGGAGGAGGCCTCCAGCGCCACGAACGCGGCGCTGCCGCCCAGCCAGACCTCACGGAGGGAGCCGCGGGCACGCGTCGGCGATGCTATCCGCCGCCGCCCCGCGGCCCGGAGGCCCGACGCCCAGGGGAGGGCTCTGCGCCCTCGGAGGGCCACCAGTAGAGTTTTTAAGTCGGGCATGTCCCTCTACAGGAGGACGCTTCTAAAACACTCACAACATAGTCGGGGGGCGATGCTTCTACTATTTTTTATGGCTTCTGCATACGGTTAACTATTTCATTTCTCTTCCAAAATTCGCCTGTAGGAAGACATGCCCGACCTAACACTAGAGGGGTCTGCAGTCGGACCCAGGCCAGAGGAACGTTCTTCCTCTGCGTCGCTCATTCCAAGACCCGCGGAAATCCTGGAGTGGGGGCGCGATGTTTGTACACAACCCCCACGAACGAGACGGTCTGGCACAAGCCCTCGGAGCGGAGGAGGTCCTGTGCAAAAATCGCATCCCCTGGGGACACGATGTCTGTGCACCACCCTTGCAAACAAGCTGGTCCGGCGCAAGGTACAGTCGGACCTAGGACAGAAGAACATCCTTCAAGAGCACGAGACCCTCCGTCGGCAAAAACAAGCAGAGCATCCAAGGGTGCCATCCCCTGGGAGGCACAAGAGCATCCAACGAGCACAAACAGCATGAGGGCACCATCCCCGAACAGCCCTCGGTGCTGTGCCTCGGTCCGACTGTACACCCTCGAAGCGCCAAGAGAAGAGAGCGCAGTACCCGCAGACGGCCACCAGGAGTCGGCTCTGCGCCCTCAGGTCGGCGGAGGAAGGGAGCTCCGCCCCCTCAAGCGGCCACCAGGAAGGGGTTGCGCACCGCCAGAGCGCCAGAGGAGAGCTGCTCTGAATGATGAAGCGGCCACAGCCACACACACACACACGCAGCAATACATACATATAATAATATAATCCAGAAGTGGTAGAATGAAAAATAATACCATCTGGCATGAAGATCGGTAGTTCAATATAACATATGATATTGCAAAATAGGAGTGGGTAAAATATGACAACATATGATATATCATAACATATCATAACATAATACAATATGAATTGTGTGGTATAACAAACTATAATAGCATGGGCAACACTACAAAGGCATAGTGCACCATGAATTAATAAAGCATGAAATAGTAACATATGTCATAACGTGTTATGTTATAACATGATAAAGTTATTATAGCGCAATATGATGTAATATCCTCTCACATACTATATTGTATTATTATATATAAAAAATAATAAAATAAAACTTGATCTATACTACCATAGATTGTGGCATAGGCAAGTACAGCATATCATAACACAATATAGTACAACCTTGTAGACTAAAATGTAGTGTGATAAAATAAAACAAAAGACGGCATGACTAAATATGGTCTACCATCATACGATATATAATATACAGTAATGTGATTGAAAAATACGATACCATACTAGACAATGCAATGCAATACCATGCAAAAAACGCAATATAATTCAACGCAATGTACGATGGTACGTAACAGTATGTATTGGCACGGTATTATGATGAAAAGTGTTACACTGTAACATACTGTGGTGTGATACAGTACACTTTAATCACATGTACTATATCATATGGTGCGATGCAATACCATACACTATACTACACAATCATGTGTATATATCTACATTCTGCAGGTACCAACGCAATACAGTGCAGTACCCCCTGCGGGGGAAGACGCAAGAACTAGAAGAAAAAACTGCATAGATAGAAACTTCTGGCGCTCCGCATGACTTTCTCGGATCTGCGCTGGACCCCCTCCCTGGCGCTCGGAGCGCGCCAGGGGCGGCGCCGCCAGGGGAGCCCCCGTTCAGATCCAAGAAACCTGCGAGGAGCGCGGATAGTTTATGTTCATGCCGTTTTTTCTTCTTCGAATACCTCCGCGGCAAACGATGCCATACCCCCAGCTGGGGACAACACAATTCCGGTTCGGGGACTGGGTCGAGACCTCTGGGTGTCGACGTCATGATAAAATTATGACGTCGGGGCTCTGGGGAGGGGGAGCCTTGTATTAGGTCGGGCATGTCCCCCAACAAGCGGATTCTGGACGAAACTTAAATATTGTTCACAGAATACACAAAATAGTCAGAACAGAATCGAAAGATCGCCCCAGACTGCTTTTCACTATTTTGGGGTATTCCTCCTGGAGAGGGACATGACGGACGCCTTGTGACGGGAGAGCGTGCGGCAGCATCGTCCACGTCCAGGCAGTAGTAAGAAGGATTTCGCGTGGCTCAAGCGAGCCGCTGCGTTAGACGCATGAAGACTAGAATTAAAAAAACACACAAAAACGAAAATAATGTAGAAAAAAAGATGCAAGCAGCAGTACAGACGGAGAGAAGAAAAGATGAGTGAGATGATGATGATGATGATGATGATGATGATTGATGATGATGAATCTGATGATGCTGATGATGCAGCATGTCCCCATGGCTGAACACGCCGACAGAAGCAGAAAGCGGAACAGAATACCGCAGCGACAAAAGCACGACGACGCCGCAAGAAGGGCATGTCAGACGCCGCATACATACTACCTCGCCGTCGCCGCTCCAGAAGCCGCCCCCTTCCTCCGCCTCCTCCTCCTACTTCTATTCTCCTCCCCCCTCCTTCCTCTCCTCCTCCTCCTCCTCCTTCTCTCCTCCTCCTCTCCTCCTCCTCCTACCCCTCTCCCCCTCCTCCTCCTCCTCCTCCTCCTCCCTCCTCCCTTCTACCTCCTCCCCCTATCCTCCTCCTATTCCTCCTCCTCCTTCTTTTTTTCCCTTCCTCGCCTCCTCCTCCTCCTCTCTTACCCTTCCTCTCCTCCTCCTCCTCCTCCTCCTCCTAGCTCCTCCTCCCTCCTCGTCCTCCTCCTCCTCCTCCTCCTCCTCCTCCTCCTCCTCCTCCTCCTCCTCCTCCTCCTCCTCCTCCTCGAGGTCAGCGTCTCTCCTCTTCGTCGCCGCCGAACAGTGGAGGCGCTCCACGCGAGGGGCGGGGGCGCCCGCGCAGTGCCCGCCGTTGCACCCCCGGCGGATCGATCGCCGCCCGAGGCAGAAAAGCCCAGGGCCGCGAGGCCCTCGGGACGTGGAGAGTGCCTTCGAGCGGGGGGGACAGAGGACAAGCAAGCAGGAAGGCGAGAGAGGAGGGGGGAGGGGGAGGAGGAGGAGGAGGAGGCGAAGGAAGAGGAGGAGGAGGAGGAGCGAGGAGGAGGAGGAGGAGGAGAGGAAGGAGGAGGAGGCGGAGGAGGGAGGAGGAGGAGGGACGAGTTTCTATTCCCCGCCGAGAACTTCGGGGGGGGAAGGGCGGGGGCGGGGCGCAGCACTAAAGACCCTCTGGGGTTAGATGGTGGTCGGAGGATCGCGCCACATCGCCGATGCATCGTCGATGCACTGGCGACGCCAGCGATGCATCGGCGACGTCGGCGCGGAGGCAATCGGGCTCCACATCGAGCCGCATCGCCGATGCATCGGCGATCCGGCGCGATCCTCCGCCCCCATTTACTCGGACCCGGTCTTGGAGGTCCAGATCTTCCCCCGCCCTGGGGAAGCCAAAAGGTGCCGATACAGCTACTCAGTGGACCTCTCCCGGGGTGCGCTCTGACCAGAATCTCGAGGCGAATCCAGCGGTGGCGACGAGGGCCCACCAGGAGGCCGAAAAAGGGTAGAACCAATGAAGGGTAGCGGTATGGGTACCTTCTCCTCTTCTGACACCCCGCGAAGGACCCCCGCCGCGAGCATGGCGAGCAGGGCCAGCGAGGCCGCCGCCTCTTGGCGGCGCGCAGAGGGGGGTAGGGGGAGAGGGGAAAGCTTCTTAGAAGGGGGCTGCTCCTTAGAAGGCGCCGGCCTCACATCTATAAATCAGGCCCGCGCCTTCTCTCGCCATCGCTCGGACGCCCGTTCCCCATGCATGTTCCGGCTTCGTGCGTGTGTGCTCTTCTTCCGCAAAATGATCCAAGATGCTCCTCGGTGGTTCTCGCCGAGAGAAAATGCAAACGCCCGAGCGATGCCAAGTAGAGCTCTCGATTGGGGTCTCGTTTGCAGTCTTGCAAGCCCTGGGGGCGGGTCCAAGCGTCACGCTTGCAACGCAGTGCTCCAACAAAGCCTTCCCACCTCCCCCGCTGGCCTGAGGTCGGGCGTGTCCTCGAAAATTAGCATGTGTCAAAACGTGCTAAAAATAGTCAACAATAATCGATAAATCCGCCCCTGTATTCTGGGCATTTTCTTAGGGGGGAGGGCTCAGGGTGAAATCCGTATGGGCTTTCGGACCTCGAAAATCAACCCGTCCTGTGATTCACCTCTTGCAGATTCCGGCCTCGAACATCCATCGAAAGGGCACTTCGGATTTCACCCTTCGCCATCCACCCAAAAGAAAATGCTCGGGTATTAGTGAATGCCTACTTTCGAATATTCCCCCTGTAGAGGGACCCGCAAAAGCAAAAGCAAAAGCATAGCAAAGCAAAAGCATAGCAACTGATGCTGCTTTCCTAGGGGCTCCAACTTCTAGGTAGGGTCGCACTGGGGTAATTTCGAATACTCCCCCTGTGGAGGGACACGCCCGACTTCACGCTGGGCCCCCCCGCGGCGCGCGGCCGCCGCCTCTCCCGCGGCCGCGCCGGTGCCGCGGGCGCCCGCGCCCCGGCCGCACGCGCGGTGCGCCCAGCCCCTGGCCGGCGGAGGCAAAGAGGAGGAGCGAGGAGGGGGAGGACGAGGAGGAGGAGGAGGAGGAGGAGGAGGAGGAGGAGCGAGGAGAAGGAGGAGGAGGAGGAGGAAGGAGAAGGTGGGAGGAGGAGGGGGGAAGGAGGAGGGGAGGGAGCGAGGAGAAGGAGGAGGAGGAGGAGGACGAGGAGGTGGGAGGAGGAGGGGAGGGGAGGAGGAGGAGGTAGGAGGAGGAGGAGGAGGAGGAGGAGGAGGAGGAGGAGGAGCGAGGAGGAGGAGCGAGGAGAAGGAGAGGAGGGAGGAGAAGGAGGAGGAGCGAGGGAGGAGGAGGAGGCGAGGAGGAGGGGAGGAGGAGGAGGAGGAGGAGGAGGAGGAGGAGGGCGAGGAGGAAGAGGAGGAGGAGGAGGGGAGGGCGAGGAGAAAGAGGAGGTGGGGGAGGGGGGGGGAGGAGGAGAGGAGGAGGAGGAGGAGGATAGCAGCAGCAGCAGCAGCGAGGAGCAGCGAGCGAGGAGGAGCGAGGACGAGGAGGAGCGAGGGAGGAGGAGGAATGAGGAGCAGTAGTGGGAGGGAGCGCATATAGAAGCCTCCTAGATTGGGTCGGAGTAGATGGGGTCGAAGGATCGCGCCGCATCGCCGATGCATCGGCGATGCATAGGATCGAGCCGCACCGCCGATGCATCGACTCTGCGGCGCGATCCTCCGACCCCATCTGCTCGGACCCCATCTAGGAGGCATCTAGGAGACCTAGAGCATAGCCCGAGGGCGGTCGGCTTCACGCAGGGAGGGGCCAGGGGAGTGAGGCCCCTCTGGTGCGCGCCACTTCGGGGGGGCAACCGGGGGCGCCCTGCGGGGGCAACCGGGGGACCGAATACCTTCGGGACACCCCTGCTGAGAGTCGGGGACACGTTGCGCCGAGAGCGGGGGCTGCACTCGCTGGCGGAGGCAAGAGGAGGCGAAGCGAGGGGGAGGAGAAGGAGGAGGAGGAGGAGAACGCGGAGGAGGAGGAGGAGGAGGAGCGAGGAGCGAGGAGAGAGGAGCGAGGAGCGAGGAGGAGACGAGGAGGAGGAGGAGGAGGGCGGAGGAGGAGGAGGAGGAGGAGGAGGAGGAGGAGCGAGGAGGAGGAGGAGGAGGAGGAGAGGAGGGGGAGGAGGAGGAGGAGGGAGGAGGAGGAGGAGGAGGAGGAGGAGGAGGAGGAGGAGGTCAGGAGAGGAGGAGGGAGGAGGAGGAGGAGAGGAGGAGGAGAAGGAGGGGAGGAGGAGGAGGGGAGGAGGAGGAGAGGAGGGGGGAGCGAAGAGAGCGAGGAGGAGCGAGGGGGGGGAGGAGGAGGAGGAGGAGGAGGAGGAGGAGGAGGAGGAGGAGGGGAGGAGGAGGAGGAGGAGGAGGAGGAGGAGGAGGAGGAGGAGCGAGGAGGAGGAGGAGGAGGAGGAGGCGGAGGAGGAGGAGGAGGAGGAGGAGGAGGAGGAGGAGGAGGGGAGGAGGAGAGGAGGAGGAGGAGGAGGAGGAGGAGGAGGGGGGGGGGGAGGAGGAGGAGGAGGAGGAGGAGGAGGAGGAGGCGGAGGAGGAGGAGGAGGAGAGGAGGGGAGGAGGAGGAGGAGGAAGAGGGAGGAGGAGGGAGGAGGAGGAGGAGGAGGAGGGAGGAGGAGGAGGAGGAGCGACGAGGAGGAGGAGGAGGAGGAGGAGGAGGAGGAGGAGGAGGAGGGGGGAGGAGGAGGAGGAGGGGAGGAGGAGCGAGGAGGAGCGAGGAGCGAGGAGCGAGGAGCGAGGAGGAGGAGGAGCGAGGGGAGGAGGAGGAGGGGAGGAGGAGGAGGAGGAGGAGGAGGAGGCGGAGGAGGAGGAGGAGGCGGAGGAGGAGGAGCGAGGAGGATGAGCATGGGAGGGGGTGGGTAGCCCGAAGGCGGGGCCGGCTGCACGCAGGGAGCGACCACGGGAAGGAAGGGCCCGCTGGTGCGCGCCCTTGCGGGGGTCACGGAAGGCGCCCAGGGACGCACCAGCAAACAGGCGGAAATCCCAGGACTCCCCAAGGTTTTCCATTTCACAAGTTCTTGGCTTTTCGTCTCCTCGGAATCGACGATTGTTTGTGTCTGTGTGATTTTTCTCCTGGGGTGGGTAGCCCGAGGGCGGTCGGCTGCACGTAGGAGTCACCGTACACCCGTGCTTCGAATTAGGAAGTCTTCTTGCCTAGAAAATTGCCGTCTCTCTCAATGTTTTCGTAGACAGGTCAGATATACGAATGTTTCTACGAAAACGAGGAGCTCCCAGGAAACACCCTGGGTCCAGTCCACATTCTTGATTTTTGAAGCGAAATCTGGAATCCACGAGCGTTGCTGCTTTTTCGTACGACGTCTGAGAGGCGTAGGACAGCTTGACTCTTGGTGCGCTCCTTTCGCGGGCAATGAAGGACCGAATCCAGACGGGTAGGCCGCTTCAGGCCAGTGCCTGGGTGAACCCTTTGTGAGCCCGCACCGAGGGTCACTCCCGTGAAGGGTCACTATCGCGCGAAGCCGTGGGCGGGCATGAGAGATCCAGGAGGAGGGAGGAGGGAGGGAGGGAGGGAGGGAGGGAGGGAGGGAGGGAGGGAGGGAGGGAGGGAGGGAGGGGAGGAGGAGAGAGGAGGAGGAGAGGGGAGGAGGAGGGGAGAAGGAGGAGGAGAAGGGGGATGAGGGGGAGGAGGAGCAGGAGGTGGAGGAGGAGGAGGAAGAGGAGGAGGAGGAGGAGGAAGAAGAAGAAGCAGGCGGCTTCGCCCAGGCTCGGACCCCCAGGGGGCCATCGCAGCTCGATCCGGCCCAAACAAAATCCGCGGAAAGATGGTGCCCAGGGCTCTGGCCGTCGTCTTTCGCGAGGCAACACTTTTTCGCTGCGTCGGATCTCAGGGCATTCGCTGGAGATCTCCGTCGAAGACGTGAGCGATCGTAGTCCCTGGATGCGCGTGATTGAAAAGGCCCAGGGACAGACACTAACAAATCGACACAATTCCCAGGATTCCCCCTCTTTTCCATACGTTCTGGATGTTCGTCCTCCCCCCCACACACACACACACACACACACACACACACACACACAAACTTCCCTTGTGTTCCATACCTTCTTTCGGATCGACGTATACTTGTGCCTGTGTCTTCCTCCCCTCCCGAGCAGTGCCCGCCCCAGAAGCTGCCCGCCCCATGTTGCACGCCGCCAGCCTCGCCGCCTCGCGGAGGAGGGACGCCACTCCCAGCGCGTAGCGCACGAAGGCGGGCACGGCGGCGAGGCCCAGGAGGACGGTAGCGGCCTTGCCCGCCGGGCGACGGGCGGCATGGCACGAACTGCTCCGCCGCCTGGGGGGCGCCTGCCCCAGGCGGCTGGGAGGTCTGTGCCCTTGCGGTGGCACGTCGGGGCATGAGGAGGCAGCTACTGGGAGGTTTTGCGTCGGAAAAATTACGGAGGATTAGGCCCCATTCGGGAGCTATCACGCCGGAGTGGGCCTCGGATTAAGCGGGAGTAAGCCGGATGAAGCGGGATTCAGCGGGATTATAATAGCGGGATGAAGCCAGATTAAGCCGGACTTCGGACCAGTGCAAAATCAGAATTTGACCTCCCAGGAGTTGCATCCCAAGGGGTATGAACTGTCCAGCCGCCGTGGGGCAGGCGTCCCCGACGGCGGGAAGAATTGTGCTACACTCAGGTCGGGCGTGTCTCCCTGCAGGCGGGCTGCGGACGAAAAGTACAGAATACCCAAAAAAATACGCAAGACAAGCCCAAAAATGGTCAAAAAATCGTCTCCGGACTACTTTCTGACTATTCTTGAATACTCCTCCTGTAGAGGGACAGGCCCGACTTAGTGCTATACCCCTCTCCGTCGGCCGAGCCTTGCCCCACCGCGTGTGCGGGACGTGCGCGCCGTAGCCGACGGTGGAGGCCAGCGAGAGGGCAAACTGCGCGGAGCCGAACGGTGTCCACGCCTCTTGGCTGCGCCGAGGAGGCCCCCTGGGAGGGGAAGGGGACAGCGCATCGTGGCCCAGGGCGCGTGCGCGTGCTAGGGGGAGGGGACGGGGAGAAGCCCGTCACGGGAAAGTCTTCGGCAGGCTTGGTAGACCGTGCGGACCCAGGCGGTGCTATCGTCAGGTCGGGCCTGTCCCCCCACAGGGGGATTTTGGACGAAAAGTCAAAAATTGTCAAAAGATAATTTCACCAAAAAAACACACACACACACACACACACACACACACAAGACAAAAACAAAAAAAACAAAAAAACAAAAAAAAAAAAAAAAAAAAAAAAAAAAAAAAAAAAAAAAAAAAAAAAAAAAACTCTGACTAGTTTGGGACTATTTTTTGATTTTCTCCCAGAAGAGGGGCAGGCCCGACCTGAGGCTGTCACCACCCACCTCCTCGGAGGACGCCCCCGAAGCGAGCCTCCCTGTCGACCATCGAGTTGCCCGTGTCGGGCCCGAAGAACGGCGTCAGCCGGCTCCGGAAGCTCGCCGCGTTCTCGCAGAAGGGCAGGCGCCGCAGCAGCCGCTCGTCGCAGCCTCCGAAGCGCGCGAGGGCGTTCAGGTCCTCGTACATCCTCGAGCGCGTTTTTGTTCATTTTCGGCCATACTGGGCATTATGGGGGGGGGAGACAGGGGGGGGTATAATGTACCCGGGGGGGATATTGATTATTTTCGGCCATAATGGGCATTATAAGGGGGGGGGACAAGGGAGGGGGTCTAATGTACACGGCGGCAGCGCCCGGAGCGCGCCGGAGGGGGGATGGGGCGTTACGTTGAAGGGGGGGGAAGGGGGGGGGCCGGGGGCCATACTGCCCATGAAGACCCAGGCAATAGAGAAAAACACGCTCCTCCCAGTGGCAGCGACGGGGGCACTCGGAGTGGACAAAGCCAGAAGACAGCAAGAAGGAGCGGGCAGCTGTGCGGCCAGCGTGCCTGTGATGATGATTGTCACGCATCCACAACAATCCACAACTCCATCGATCGCCAAATCCAAGATCGCCCGTCTGCAAGTACGTATTACACCAAATTGTGAAACCAAACCGTGCGTATGCAGATCGCGCATTGGATGATACTGGCGGGCACGCAGGACAAACACTGGGGCACCGCACCGCGCGGTCGAAGGACGCGGCGGAATGGGATCGTGACGCCATGCGAGGCGTCAGTCCTGCACTCTGCCAGAAGCTCGGGGCGGGCTCAGGATCATTCAGCAAAGTCCCCACGGCGACCTTGCAAACCTCTCCCCGAATTACTGCCCTGCACATGCTTCGGGCCCACCCGAAGGCCCGCCGGGAATCGCCTTGGCGCCTTGAGATCCGCTAATCACTTGGAGAGGAGGGGCAGGCTGATGCCGCACGCAGGAACACGAGTCCTGTGCGGAACAGTGCAGCACCTGCATGACTCATAGGATGAGGGCACCGCGACTCATCGCGAAGTCGGACTCTGCTTTGGATTTGGGCTCGGGCCCGACCATGGACCCAGACTCGACCAGGACACGGATCCGGCCTCAGGATTGGATTCGAATCGTGTTCGGACTCGGATATGCCTTCGGATGCGCACTCTGGCTTGGGACCCGTGCGAACCTCGGGGCGGGGCCACTTTGTAAGAAAGTTGAAATACACCCGGCGCACCGTCACGACGGAAAAAACGGGAGGGAAAGGGGCAAGGGGAGGATGAGGGAAACATAGCAAGAGAGGGATGTGCACACGCCCCTGCGCACCCGCACACACACACACACACACACACACGGACGCACACGTGACTCGCACTTGCGCGTCACGGGTCCGCGCGCCCGCGCTGTGGTGCAATCGACGAACACCACCCGCCACAAGGTCAAGCTTTACAGGAGGAGCCCACGGAGCCACTGCTGACCCACGAGCGGGAGAGCCCACGTGATAAGAGAGATGGGCACCGAGAGGCCTGTGGCAAGCAGGCAGGCAGGCACACGCGCGCGCACGCGCTCGAACTAGCTGGTGCAGCCATGGATCCGGCGGCCAGCGCGAGGCGCAGGATGGTCTCGCGCGGGAGGAGGGAGGGGGAGGAGGAGGAGGAGGAGGAGGAGGAGGAGGAGGAGGTGAGCAAGGAGGAGGAGGAGGACAGCGAGGAGGAGGAGAGCGAGGAGGGCGAGGAGGAGGAGGAGGAGGCCGAGGAGGAAGAGGAGGAGGAGGAGAAGGAGGATTAATGCCTCCTGGGCTGCTCGCGGGGATGGTTTCCCGAGCAGATGTCCCCAGATACACAAGCGGGCGATGGGAAGCAACGGTCGGCCGCGGAGGACGGAGGGAAGCGCTGGAAGAACAGGTCTCATTCGAGAACGTACGCACGCGCGCACGCGCACACGCCGTTTTGTTATGGCGGAGCGCCCTCGAGCCGCTCGGGTGCGGACGCGGCGCAGCGCATCCCAGCGACCGGCAGCGCGTGGGGAGGGGTGCGAGAGAGGAGAGAGAGGAGGGAGGTGGCATGGACGAAGCGGTAATGGTACGCACGTGTGCACAGATGCGCACGCACGTGCGGGAACATGCGCGCACGCGGAAACTCCCACGCCAGCACACACACACACACACACACACACACACACCACACACACACACACACACACTTGCTGGTGGTCACGGCCTCACGCGCAGCGTCGAGGCGGAGAAAATGAACGGGCGAGCGCGCGCGCGGCGGGCCGCTCAGCACACACACACACACACACAACACACACACACACAACACACACACACACATTCACACACACACACACAAACACACGACACATATATATATATATATACACACACACAACACACACACAACGCGCACACACACACACAACACAACACACACACACAACACACACACAACTACTTTTGAGCGGTAGCGGCCTCGCGCGCGGCGACGAGGCGGAGTAACTCAAAGTGGCAGAGCGGGCGCGCACGCGCGAGATCGTTTTGGACGCCGCGCCAGCCACCATAGCGGCTCAGGGCACATAGCCATCCAGGCATGGATGGCGGGGAGGGAAAGCGCCGCCCGCCGCGGGACGCCCCACGCGGAGACGAAGCGAGCAGCCGCCATGGGGAACACAGCCAAGTGGGCGCGGAAGCCGGCCGCGCACGCGGCCGCCCCGCCAGGAGGCACGAGGCGTTGACGGCGATGCCAAAGGCGGAGCAGGAGAGAAACACCGCGAGAGGCGAGAGGCGGGCAGGCAGAGCGCCCGGGGGCCTCAGCGCCTGGGCCGCCGCCCTCGGCCGGACTGCTCGCGGGATTGCTGCAGCGCGCTTCCGAAGGGCCGCGGCAGCGCCAGCGCCCGAAGGGGCGAGGGCGGAGCCTGGCGCGGCGGGAGAAGCGGCGAGGAGAATGGCAGCAGGGAGGGCGCGGATGAGGAGGCCGAGCTCAGAAGGAGAAAAGGGGCGAGGGCCGGGGGCCCTGGCTGGCGGCTGGGAGGGACGCGGTCGACGCAGTCTGGGTGGCCCACACGCGACAGGCCGCGCTGACGAAGTCAACGCGGATAAAGTCGGCATCCAGCACGGCTGCCACTTGGCAGGCAAGGGCGCGGTGCATGGCGCCGGATGCCGCAGACGGGACGGCCCCCGGCCGGCCGCGGCGCGGTGCTTGGGCGGCAGGGCGCCCGCTGAGCCACAGTGCACCTTCGAGCGGGGTCGGGCCTGGGCGGCTACAGAGCTGGCCAGCGGCCTGGCTCCGATGGCGCGTGGGGAGCTGGCGCTGTCGGGGGCGCGCGGTGCAGAGGGCGCGCGTCGCGCTGCCTGGGGCCGCCCGGCATCGCGGGGCGCCGACGCGGGCCTCGGGCGCGGCGGCACCCCGGGCGCCGCCCGCCCACGGGAGCGATGAGGAGCCGGCCAGGGCAGGCCCCAGGGCGCGGGGCCCCTCGTGGCTGAGAGGTCGTGGCGGGCAGCCCGGCTGGGCGGACCGGGAGGAGGGCGTGTGGAGCTTGCGCCGGGCTGCGCGGGCCCCCCGGGGCCGGGGGCGCGCTCCCGCCACAGGGCGGAAGGGCAGGGCCGGGGTCAGGCGCGCGCGGCGAGTCAGCCTGGGCCAGACGACGCCCCTCGCGCGCCGCCCGACCAGGGCGGCCTCGTCAGGCGAGGTGGCCACGGAGCCCCGCGGCGGGGTCGCCGACGGCATCAGGGTGGCGCGGGGACACGGGCCGGTCGACGGCCCAGACCACTTGCACCCCGGGCGCGGGGGCACTGCCCACCGCCGCGCGCGGGCGCGACGGGGAGCCAGAGGCACCCTCCGGGGCGGCGGCGCCCCGCAGCGATCCGCGGGAGGCCGCCCTGGACCGTTCGCCGGGGAGGCACTGCGCCGAGTCGCGGCGCTGCTCGTCGGACTTTTGGCGCCAGCCCTGGAGGCGCCAGGAGCCCCGCCCGTCGACGGGGGCATGCGAGCACTTGGGCCCCAGCTGCCGTGGGCTGGCGCGGCAGAGGCGACGGCCCCATGGGAGCGGCATGGACGAGGAGGCCCCTCCAACGTTCAGGGCGCCTGGTGTGCTGCCTAACATCGTGGACGCCGCGCACGAGGAGGTCTCGGCAGGGGACGGCGGCCGCAGGCTCGCACCCGCGGGGCCGCTCCCCAGGCCGCGCGCTGCTCCCGCGCGAGACCCTCTGAAAGCCAGCTGCGCGTGCACCAGACGCTGGCCCCCGATCCGCTTGCGCCCGACGCGCGGGGGGGCGGCGCCGCCTGCCAGGGGTGCTAGCTGCCGCAGGGCCGGGGACATCGGCGCGGGCCCCGCTGGCGGACTGGAAACGGGGCCGGTCCCCTGGGGCCTGCGCTCGGGGCGGAGGCCTCACCGTCGCACCAGGCCGCGGGCAGGTCATCGGCACCGAGCTGGGGGGGAGTTGAGCTCGATCCATCGGCGGCGCGCCGGGACAGGGCGGAGGCCTTGAGCTCTGCGGCTGCAGGCGAGAGCTCCACCTGCGTCGCCGCGCCCGACCCCGAGGCCGTCTGCGAGGGGCACTGTGGCGGGCCCTCAGGGCGGGGCGGGGGCGCAGGGCGACGAGGAGCTGGAGGTACGACAGGGCGTGGTCGCGCGGGGCACGCAAGGGCGGTTTGCTCCGCCGGGCCCGCTGGCGCTGGACAGTCAGGAGCCTCTCCGCAAGGGGGGGGCCCGGGGCGTCTCACGGGGGGCCCCCCGCAGAGCAGGCGCAGGCCGGGGGAGGTCGGAGCTGGAGCGCTCGCGCGAGGCGCCCCGCCCGTCGCCAGGGGCGGACGCGGCCCGAGACGCCCCGCCCCCGCGGGCGCCGGCGGGCGCGCGCGCCGGAGTCGGCGCCGCCAGGGGGGCCCGGGCGAGCCGCCGGAAGCGCGCCCGCGCTCGAAGGCGCCCTTGGTCTCGGCGCCCCGTCGCTCGCGCCTTTGCCGCTGGGAAAGGGGCGGTTTCAGGAAAAGACTTGGCGAATAGATCGGTGCCGAGCGAGGGGAACTCGTCGTTCCCCCACGCGGTGGGCTTGCAGGCTGAGCGCCTTGTAGCCGATGTCAGCCCAGATCTCGATGAGGAGCACGCTGGGGTGGCGCTTCGAGTAGGCGGCTGGCCTGGCTGTGCTCTGGCCTGGTCATTTTCATCGGCGTGCAAGCGCGCGCAGTAGGCCCGCCACTCGGCGCTGCAGCCTCCGCCGTCGATGGGAGCGGCGGCGAGGACGGTGAGGGAGTCGGCGTCCTGGGCCCCCAGGTTGCGCTCAAGCGCGGCGAGCTTGGATGCGCGCTCCGCGGGCACGGGCGGCCGAGCGACGCCCCCGCCCAATGAGCCGGGTGGGCCAGCTGGAGAGAGCGCGGAGTCTGCCCACGGCCGCTCCAAGCCCTCGCCAGGGATCTCGGCCACACTGGCGGCCTCCAGGGTGGGGCATCTCCGGCAGCATGCGTCCGCGGACGCCGCGGTGGCTGGCCCTGGCACGCTGGCGGCGGGGAGGTGGTCCGCCAGAGCGTCCAGGGCGCGCTCATCTGGGCGGGCACCCCACCGGGCTAGCGCGGCGAAGGCCTGGCGGTCGGCAGGGTCAGCGATGGCGTCGCTGCCCAGCGCGAACAAAGCGAGCCGCACGATTGCCTTGAGAGGGGTCTCGATGGCGGTCCGGCAATCCGCGAAAACGTCGGCGGAGACGTCGAAGGCGGCCAGCACCACGTCCCCGACCTCGCGCCCCCCTGCGTAGCAGGACGCCGCAAGGCCAAGGAGGGCCTGCGGGTAATCACCGACGTTGCTGGGGTCTCCCTGTGGAAGGGCAAAGTCGTCAAACTCCCGCACGGCGGCATTTGCGAGGAGGCCGCGAGCCAGGTGCGCAGGGGAAGGATGCCGTGCTGGCCAAGCGCGTAGGGCGGGGCCAGCAGGAGGTGGGCAAGATTGTCGGGAGGGTCAGCCTGGTGGAGCGGACAGCGGCAGGTGGCGGGCGTGAGGAAAGCAGGGATGCGGCGCGCCTCCATGATGCCGCCGGTCTTGCGCGTCTTGGGGTCGGAGTAGCTGACCCTGCGCGGTACTGCGAGCGCCTTCACGAGGTCGCCGGGGACCTGGCGCGCTGGGTATGCGGCGAGGCCGAGGTGCCGCAGGAAGCCATGCCATCATAGAGCGTGGGTGGCGTTGCTGGCGTCGCAGCCGAGCACGGGGTGGATGTTCCAAGCGAACTTGGACAGGATATTGCGGTCGAGGTCCAACACGCTGAGGACTTCGTGGGAGAACTGTATATGCGTGGGTGGAGGCGGAGGACGCACGCGAGCATGGGGAGGAAAGCGGGCCTGCCCGCAAGCTTCCTAAACCATAGCCGCAGCTTGTCGCAGGCTTCCGCAAGTGAGAAGTCCGGAGGAGGAGGCTTGCGCAAAGAATGCCTTCTGCTGCTGCGCGGAGACCGCCTCCGCTTTCTGCTCTTCCTGGCGGCCGTGCTTGGCGGGCCGGGGGACGCCCACACTGGCCACTTTTTTGGGTCGAGTCTGGTGAAGCTGGCAGCCTCGCCTTCGACAGGCACCCTCTGGTTGGTGAGCTTGCCCACCAACTTGGCCTGAAAGGGCAAGTAAAGGAGCACCTGGAGGCGGGCGTCTTGACTGGCCTGGGCCATGCCGCAGTTCATGACCAGGATGGAGCCGCACTCGCCCTGTGTGAGCGCCACGTTGATGCGGCGGGCGCAGTCTGCGTGCCCGAGGACGTAGCCCACGTGGACCTGACGCAGGAGGCTTCCCTCCCTTGCGTTTGGCCAATGGATGTGATCCCCACGCTGGGCCAAGTCGCCGCAGGCTTGGAAAGAGCACTGGCCATCGGGGGTTGCTCGACGTGCCCCTGGCCCAAGGTGCCCCCAGCTTGTCGGCCAATTCTGGAGCGCCTGAGGCCCTCTGGGCCTCGGTAGAGGTGCGCGGGAGGCCGCGGGGGCCTCCTTGGAAATCCTGGGGGCACCTCGGGCAAGAGGCACTCCTAGCATTCGGTCGAGCATGTCCCCCCCCCCTACAGACGGATTCTGCACGAAACAATTTAAAAATAGTCAGAAAGAATGATACCCCAAAATATTCCAACAACCTAATATTCAAAAAAAACAAGTCGTCTCCGGACCAGTTGTTTGACTACTTGCGCATACGCCTCCTGCAACGGGACCGGCCCGAGTGACTTCTGGCAGCGCCCGAGGCCAGGCGTGCCCACCATGCCGGAGCGCTGGCGGGCACCCGGCAGCCCAGCGCAGCGCCCCTGCGGCTGCCCGTGGGCCCGCCGCGGTGGCGCGCGCCGCCCCGCGGCCGACACGGGGGGCGGGGACCGCGGCCGAGAGGCTGGGGCCCACCGTGCGGCGGCATGTGCGGCCGAGAGGAGGCGCCCGGGCGACCCCGTCCCTCGCAGGGGCCGCAGGAGCTGGAGGCCCTCGCGTGCACTCCAGAGTTCGTAATTAAAAGGGAGGGGGGTCTCAATTTCGGGGGGGGGGGTCTCTTCCAGGCCATCCTGGAGGGCCTGGGGGGGGTCTGGGGACGACGTCTTGGAGGGCTCTCCCACGGGGGAGGTCTGAAATGGCTTGTCTTGGAGGGTCCAGACCCCCTCCCTTTTATTACGAAATCTGGAGTACGCGTCCGGCGGCACACGGGCGCAGAAGCGGCCGTCGTGCCCCGGCGGGGAGGCGCGAGGGCTGTCGAAGCAGCGGAGCGGCCGCTGCTGCGGGAGAGGGGCGCGGCCCACGCGGCACGTGGGAGGCTGGAGCGGACAGGCTCGGCCTGAGCGGGGGGCAGTGGCAGACGTCGCCCGCCTCGTCGCTGCCGGGGGGCAGTGGACGACGTCGCCCGCCTCGTCGCTGCCGCCTCGTCCGCGCCGCCTGGCGTGCAGCTGCGCTTGGGCCGCTGGGTCCCCAGGCACGTCCCACGAGAGAATCGCAGCAGCTCGGCCGCGAGGCCGCACTTGAGAAGGCCTCTGCAATAAGTCAAGGAGGGGGAACAAAGGAGGCCAAGATGCACGCGGTAGCATGTGTCCAGGCAGGTGACCATGCTGTCGTGGTACTAGACGAAATCGGACATCGTTTCGAGGAGGGAGACCTCGATGCCCAGCGCGACCGCAGCCTCGGAGCGAGAGGTTGGCCCGAGTTGCGCGTGGTCACTGATGAGTGCCACGGGGACGCCGTCCGCGACGGCCATGCTGACAGGGATGACGGTGAGTGCCTCCTTGGCCTGGCCAGCCTCCTCAAGCAGGGCGTGGCACCAGGGGGCGTCTGTCTGAGCTTGCCCTCCCCACATGGTGGTCGCCTTCTCGCACACACACACACACACTTTTTGCGTCGGCGGCTAGACAGAGTGACTGCGCTGGCGAAATCCAGCACATACACACACACACACACTCAATCACACACACACACACACATACACCCTCAGGAACAAGCACGCTGTCGAACCTATGGAGGAGCACGCTGTTGCGCTCGCTGGATCCATTCTCCGAGCCTGCCCGACGCGAGCACGAGGCCGCCCTATCTGAGGCCCCGGCAACACCTCCAGCAAACCGCGCAGTCGGCGTTGGCTCGCCTCGCACTTCCCCTCCGTCCTCCAGAGGCACCATCGCTACACCCAACAATATTCGCGCATATACGCCATCACACATGCTTTACTCCGCCGCGCTGGTGGCGGTAGTCAACGGGTTGAAGTGCGTGGCTCGCGCAGGGCAAGCTCCCCGTGCGGGAGGAGGATGAGGAAGGGGAAGGAGGAGGAAGGAGGAGGTCGGAGATCCGCGGAGGTGCCAGACACACCAGCAAAGGCCGGGGAGAACGCAGCAC
This sequence comes from Prorocentrum cordatum, assembly GCA_963575745.1. Lineage (NCBI taxonomy): Eukaryota > Dinophyceae > Prorocentrales > Prorocentraceae > Prorocentrum > Prorocentrum cordatum. The sequence goes on from CAUYUJ010003296.1 coordinate 19,021, forward strand.
AAGGTGCAACGCCACAGCCCGGGAGGAAGGAGGAGGATAAAGAAGTAAAAAAGAGGGAAATGGAGGAGGAGAAGGAAGAGGACGACGACAAAGAGGGGCAGGAGCGGGAGGAGGCAAAGGAACGGCGAGGAGGGGAAGGGGAGGGCGGGGAAGGCGAGGCGGAGGAGCGGGAACGAGGGCCGGCGGCGAAGGGTCCTCCGGGCGCGCTCGTACCGCTGCAGCTCCTCGTGAGGGCTGTGACTGGCCTCTCCTCCCCCTCCTCCTCCTCCTCCTCCTCCTCCTCCTCCTCCTCCTCCTCCCCCTCCTCCTCCTCCTCCTCTCCTACCTCCTTCCTCCTCGATCTCCTCCTCTCCTCCTCCTCCTCCTCCCTCTTCCTCCTCCGCCTCCTCCTCCTCCTCCTCCTCCTCCCTCTCTCTCACCTCCTCCTCCTCCTCCTCTCTCCTCCTCCCTCCTCTCCTCCTCCTCCTCCTCCTCCTCCTCCTCCTCCTCCTCCTCTCCTCCTCCCTCCTCCTCCTCCTCTCCCCCTCCCCTCCTCCTCCCCCTCCCCCTCCTCCTCCTCCTCCTCCTCCTCCTCCTCCTCCTCCTCCTCCAGAAAGGGAATGAGAAGGGGAAAGATAAGAGAGGGGGGTAGGGAAGGGGAGGAGTAGGAGTAGGAGAAGGACGATAACGACGATAACGATGCCGCCGACGACGACGACGACGACGACGACGACGACGACGACGACGACGACGACGACGGCGACGACGACGATGCCGACGACGACGACGACGACGACGACGACGACGACGACGACGACGACGACGACGACGACGACGACGACGACAACGACGACGACTACAACGGCGAAGACGAGGGCGACGACGAGGGCGACGACGACGACGACGACGACGACGACGGCGACAATCACGACCACCACGACGACCACGACGACCACGACGACCACGACGACCACGACGACCACGACGACGACGACGACGACGACGACAACCACCACGACGACGACCACGACGACGACGACGACCACGACGACGACGACGACGACGACGACGACGACGACGACGACGACGACGACGAGGACGACGAGGGCGACACCGACGCCGACGCCGACGACGACGACGACGACAACGACGACGACGACGACGAGGGTGAGGGGAAGGCGGAGGGCGAGGGGCACCAGCAGCAGCAGCAGCAGCAGCACCAGCAGCAGCAGCAGCAGCAGCAGCAGCAGCAGCAGCAGCAGCAGCAGAGGGGGCGCGCCTCCTCGCGCTCCAGGCCTGGGAACACCAGCGCCCCCAGCAGGCAGGCCGCCGCCACCGCCGCGAGGCAGCCCCACGGCCTCCCGGAGGAGGCCCCGCCCGTCGTCGTCGTCCTCGTCCTCGTCGTCGGCGTCGTCGTCGTCGTCGGCGTCAGCGTCGGCGTCGGCGTCGGCGTCGGCGTCGGCGTCGGCGTCGGCGTCGTCTGCGAAGGTACGAAGAGGTAGGACGAGGACGAGGAGGAGGGACGAAGAAGGAGAGAGTGGAAAAGGAGGGAGGAGAGAAGGAGCAGGAGGGGTTAAGGAGACGGGTGAGGAGGAGGAGGAGGAGGAGGAGGAGGAGGAGGAGGAGGGGAGGGGGAGGGGGAGGAGGAGGAGGAGGAGGAGGGAGGTGGAGGAGGAGGAGGAGGAGGAGGAGGAGGAAGAGGAGGAGGAGGAGGAGGAGGAGGAGGAGGAGGAGGAGGAGGGGCAGGAGGAGGAGGAGGAGGAGGAGGAGGAGGAGGAGGAGGAGGAGAGGAGGACGACAGAGGAGGAGGAGGAGGAAGAGGAGGAGGAGGAGGAGGAGGAGGAGGCAGACTGGTGGAGGAGGAGCGCCCGGGTCAGAAGGACCACGCTAGAAGCGTGAGCGGTGAGCCGTAAGCCCAAAGTAGATATGCGAGAAGTTGTCGGCGGTGGCACTGGGACCCAGTCTGGGCCGCGACCCTCGCAGCAGCAGGGACTGCCGCGCTCGGCGGTCGAACGTGTGCACCAGGACGGTGGCGAAGAATGTATCGGGGCCCCAAAACCGTCTGGTGACGGGCAGGGGCGACCCCAGAATTCCCAACGACCTCACCACGCGGTCCATCGCCGCACGGTTTGGGGACCTTGAAGGCCCCAGTCGCCCGAGACGTCATCAGAGAACGACCCGAGTCCCAAAACCGCGCGGTGACCCCGAAACCCCACTGACTCACCACGCGGTGTGGTCACCACACCGTTTGGGTGCCCCCAAAATGTTGTCAATGTTGTAGAGGCGCGCCAACCGTGCTACAATCTGCGGCAGGCTGTCATTCACATCCTCCGTGTCCTGGTACGCCGCCCCTTCTCTAGGACCCAAGCCTGTGCAGCACAGAGGAAACTGCGAATGACCGCGTCGCCTGGCAGACCGCCCACCATGCCCCGCGACACCTCCAATAATGAGCGATCTCGCCGCTGCACCCCTCGCTACCATACCGGCACGGCACATGGCAGGGGCCGACATGCATCTGGAAGGACGCAGGCCAGGCTCTCACCAACGTGCGGCAACTCGCTCACAGTACACCAGGAAGAGCGTCCGAAAGCTAGTGACAAGGCTGCCGCCACCAGTCCGCAAGAGCGCAAGAGGCCGCCGCCACCGGCCCGCAAGGTCTGCAGGACATGTGCGCTGGGGCCACCAAGCCCTCATCCTGTTGGCAGTAGTGACACGGAGCATTTCGGGGATTGCACCTCCTCCTCCTCCTCCTCCTCCTCCTCCTCCCCCTCCTCCCCCCCCTCCTCCTCCTCCTCCTTCTTCCTCCTCCTCCTCCTCCCCCTCCTCCTCCCCCTCACGTTGAACGCGTTGAGGCCAGGATTGGCGGTGACGGAGGGCAGCATCCTGCGGATCGGCCCCTGCAGCGCGGCTGGCCAGCATCAAGGCTCCCCTCCTCTTGCGCTGAAGCCATGCACTGGGGGCCGCCACGGTCGCCGAGATGACGGCGACGAGATATTGCAGCATGGGCTAGGGCATGGCCCTACAGGCAAAGGACCAATTCCCCGCAGCAGCCAGCGCCGGCGTGAGGCCGTGGATGGCGCGGTCTCTCCGTGCTTCCGCGAATTCCCTCCACCCCCCTGAGGGTGACGTTCGCCGCGGGCCAGACTGGACGAGGAGGAGGAGGAGGAAGAGGAGAAAGAGGAGGAGGAGGAAAAGGGAGGAGAGAGGAGGAGGAGCAGGAGGAGGAGGAGGAGGAGGAGGAGGAGGAGGAGAAGGAGGAGGAGGAGGAGGAGAAGGAGATCAAGGAGGGACACGGAGAGAGGAGGAGGAGGAGAAGGAGGAAGGAGGAGGAGAAGAGGAGGAGGAAGAGGAGGAGGGAGGAAGAGGAGGAGGGTGAAGGAGGAAGGAGGAGGAGGAGGAGGAGGAGGAGAAGAGGAGGAGGAGGAGGAGGGGGAGAGGGAGGAGAAGGAGGAGGAGGAGGAGGAGGAGGAGGAGGGGGAGGCAGACTGGAGGAGGAGAAGGAGAAAGAGGAGAAGCCGTATCAGGAGGGCAGCGGGCTGAAGAGGAGCGAAGGGGGGAATGGGCAGGGAGAGGCGGAGGAGGAAAGGGAGGCCCCATGACGCAGGCCTGCTGGTCGAAGTGGTCAGTAGCAGCGGCTTCACCTCCACAGCGCGCAGACTGTTGAATCGCATCACCTGGCCGATGTTTCATGCCGTCTGGACTTCGAGGACACGTGGGCCTAAAGCAGGCACGCACTTTACGAAATTTTGCTATAAGAAATCTTGGGGCAGAGTCTTCGTCGACATTCAAGGGTCCCGAGGTGACCCAGGGCTCCTGTGGGTACCCGGGGCAATCGGGGGCTGCTGGCAAGCCGATTAATCTGATGTGCCTACTGCACTTCGAGTCCAACATGCTTGCTACATTTGACATGTTCATCATCCTGCTGATCCCCCTCTTGGATATAGTCCTTCCGTTCTGTGGGAAAAAAACCGCCCGCGGCTCACGCTCAGCGACTCCGCCTCCGCCGTCGGCGTGGCTCGTCAGCAGAATATGTACGTATCGGGGGAAGAGCAGAAAGGAAGGAGGAGGATGGAGACGGGGCGTTTCACTTGGTCCCCCTCTCCGCAAGCGCGGCTCAAAGGGCCCAGCCTGCCAGCGCGCCGTAGGCACTGTCCTCAGGCCTCCCCGAGTTCTCAGGACTGATGTTAGCCAGCGTGGGCCCCGAACAGTGTTTCTAGCAATAAAGGTGCTGCAATCTATGTGGTGCAATGCGTGTTGTGCACTATGCGTGGTCCAATCTATGTGGTGCAAGTTACGCTGTGCCATACATGTTCTGCTGTCTACGATGAGCTACATATGTTGCGCAACGTACAAGTTAAGAGGCACCATCTACGTGATGCAGTATCTGTGGCGCCATCTACGCGATGCAACATGTGTGGCGCAATATCCGCCACCGTGCCTCTGAGCACGGAGTGGGCGTCTCCTCAGGTCCTTTACCGCATCTTCTGAGCCTCACCCCTCGGTCATGAAGAGCTTCTCACGGGCCAAATCTACCGGGGTTTGTCGAGTGCCCTCTGGGGTTTGTCGCGTGCCCTCTGGGCTCCCTCGCTGCTTGTCGCACGACATTTCCGGGCCCAAGACGACCCCAACACGGGCGAAGAGGGCTTCAAGTGGCCCCCAAGACGGTCCGAGAGGGCCCCGAGTCGCCGAAAGATCGTTCCAAGACGCTCAAGATGGCCCCCAGACGGCCCAACAGGACTCCAAGACGGCCCCAAGAGGCCTCCCAAAAAGGCCCCAAGAGGCAAAAATCATTGATTCCCCTTAGGCGTTTGAAGGATGTTGGCCTTCTCGCCTTCTCGGCTTTCCGACATTCCAAAACGGCCCAAAACAGCCCAAGAGGCCTCCAAAAGAGCCCTAAGACGGCCTAAGAGCGTTCCAAGACGGCCCAAGAGGCGCCCAAGACGGCCCAAAAGGACCCAAAGAAGGGCCGAAAAGGGGTCCAAGAGAGGGAACACGAACAGAAAATCCGAGCCTTCCGCCCCAAGACGTTCCCAGGAGACCCCAAAAGACGCCCAGGAGGCCGCAAGAGCCCTCAAGAGGCCCCAAAGACCCCAAGAGGCCCCCAAAAGACCAAAAGAGGCCCGAGCGACCCCAAAACGGCCCCCGAGAGGCCCCCAAAGTTTCTTCAAGATTCCGGCGAAAATCCAATTGGACTGATTCATACCCACAGCACGGTGGCGGAATCGGCCGAACGCCTTGGATACACTACGTGGTGCAATTCACCTTGCCGAACTTGAAGTTGTCGACTCCACTGCTCGCGCAATCATCCTACCCACCCACACGCAACTTGGCTTGCAAAACCCATGCGGGGGCGATTGCGATGAGTGCTTGGCATTGACTGGGCCGCGCTAGCCCGCGCATGCCCGCGCTAGTTTGGCGCCACCGACGCGGCCGCGGTGGCGCTGACCGCTTGGTACTTCTCAGCGGGCACTTCAGTGCGAGTCGGCGACTTGGGCGGGCGCGATATCGTGGCAACGTCGACGGCGGTAGACACGATGATGATAGTAGCGATGGTGACGGTGCTGACAACGACGACGGCAAGGCCAATGACGGCACCGATGCTGATCATGTCGACGACGATGACGGCGTCCTCGCGTTGGTGATGAAGGTTTTGGAAGGAGTTCAACATGCGCGCGCGGCCGGCGTGCGAGAGTAGCCGCATGGTATTATTTGACATTGGTCGTGTCCACCCCCAGAGCGCGCGCAAGGGCGTTCTAATGAGTTCGGTATGCAGCGCGAGAGGCCCGCTTGGCAGAATTCCATTTAAAATTGAAACCGATGGTTGTCTTAAGAATTTGCAATAGCGCGAGCGCACGCTTTGTTGAAAACTGATGTTGCGAAACCATGTTTTTTTCACGTCTTGGACACTAGGTTTTCAAATCGTTGTGAAACCGAAGCTTTTTGACGGATTTCGGCATGCGCGCGCGGCGACGCGCGCGTGTGCACTTCGCCCCACTTTTGCAAAGGATTCTCGCGACGGCACGCGCGCAAGGGCGCCCGAACGATTTCGACATGCGCGCGCGAAGCCCTTTTGGAAGCACTTTATGAAAATGATGGAAAACCCATGGTTTTCTTACGAATTCGCAAGAGCGCGCGCGCAAGCGTTTTTTGAAAATCCGTGATGCGAAACCATGTGCTTTATTTTTATTTTGAACGCTCGATTTTGAAATCCTTGCGAAACCAAAAGTTGTTGAAGGATTCTGGCACGCGCGCGCGACAACGCGCGCGTGCATTTCGTCCCGTTTGTTGCAAGGGGTGCCCTTGGGCAGGTTGCCCGTCCTTACCACGCGGTTTGACTGTAGAATCTCCTATATGACCCAACATGGTAGCAGGGGTCCGTGCTGGGGCTCGCTTGGGGGCATTTGGGGCTGTCTTGGAGGCCCGGGGGGGGCCAGCGTCAGAGGCGAAAATATTTGGAACACAAAACGCACATGTGTATTTGAAAGTGTGTCGTATGCAGTCGGCCCGAATCATAGGGATGCGCGATGAGGACGCAAGACGCAAGGGCCCTGGACGCCCATCTCGAAGCTCCTCGAGCGGAGCGCGGCCAACGAACGTGGCCAAGGATGGACCGAGGAGACAAGGATGCAAGGGTACCCTTGGGAAACTTGCCCATCCTTACTGACTACCTACCAGACCACCCCAACCTAACCCGAAGACCCGAATTTGACCCGAATTTCGGGTTGGGGGGGGTACGGGTTCCATGTGTTTTTTCCATGTTCCCCGACCCCACCCCCACTGGAAATCGAGGATACATTTGGGCCTTCGGGTTGGGTTGGCGTGCTTTGGTGGGTGGTGCCTTACTATGCGGGCTCACTGTGTGCCCCAACATGGGCAACAGGGGTCCGTGCTGGGGCTCTCTTGGGGGGCCTCTTGGGCCGCCCTGGAAGCTCCCGGGGGGGGGGAGCAGACCCCCAAGGCCAAACTCCTTGAAAAACGCATGTGTGTTAAGAGCGTTCAAGACTCGAGGAGGAGGAGGAGGAGCAGCAGCAGCAAAAGGAGGAGGAGGAGGAGGAGGAGTGGGAGGGGGAGGGGGAGGGGGAGGAGGAGGAGGAGGAGAAGGAGGAGGGGGAGGAGGAGGAGGAGGAGGAGGAGGAGGAGGAGGGGGAGGAGGAGGAGGAGGAGCAGGAGGAGCAGGAGGAGGAGGAGGAGGAGGAGGAGGAAGAGGAGGCCAAGTGTCGTATGCTCGGCTTTTGATATTAAGAGTGTCCAAGACGACCGGAGAGGCTCAAAAAAACCCACCCAAGAACTCAGAGGAGCCCAAGAGGGGAGCTCGAACTGGCCTTTGGAGCCCTCTGCCCCTGGATGGCCCTCGAAACCGCCCGCCGGCCTCCCACTGGGCCTCGCGAGGCTCTCCCCCAAGAAGACCGCAGGAGGCCCCTTTGGGCCCCCGAGAGGCCCCAAAGATGCCTCCGCGGGGCCCCCAGGAGGTCTCAATACGTAGGGGCTCCCACAGAGGGCCCCAAGATTCCCTCCGAGGCATCCAAGAGGCCCCCAGGTCCACGGCCCAGGCAGGGTGGCGGGATGGGCCGACGGCCAAGATAAGCTACAATGGAGGACGCCCTCCAGAAGAGCAGGGGAGGACACCACCAGAGCCACTGGCATGGCAATGACGCGGCTCTCTGGACCCTGCTGGCGAGGAACGGGCCACAGCGCGCACCAGACATTGCAACCTGATCGGGTGGTCACGGTCCCCACAGGCAGCGCGTGAGGAATAGCGACACCCAGGTCGCAAAGAGCCACCTCGCGGCGAAGATGTGGACGAGCACAGCAAAGACGTCGACGGGGCGGTCGGCTCGGGGGGGGGGGCAGCGCAACACAGCAGGAACGCGACATCGCAGTGGCGGTTGTCAGCCCCCCTGAGACCAGCGGCGTCGTCGGCGGAGTCCCTGCGTACCTCTGCAGGGGGCCCCCATGGATGCCATCACGGTGGCAGGAGCTGTCCGTGGGATGCCTGGCGGCGAGGTGGCCGCTGGGCCCGAGTGGGCCACCTGTCCGCAAGCGCCTTCGCTCCTGCATGGACGGCCTCGACCAGGGTGGGCTCGGCAAGCGCGGCGGCCTGTGCGGCCGAAGAGCGCCCGCCACGCTCGCTGGCTCGTGGGCGAGGCCCGCAGGCCTGCCGCGCGGGGACCCGAGGACCGAGGTGGCGACGGGCGGTCTTGTGCCGGGCACAAGCACACGTGAGCCGAGGCTTGGCATCGGCCACGGTGGCCAGGGGCAGGTGGTGCTGCGCGATGGCCTGGGTGGCAGGAGGGAGGAGGGGAAGAGGGAAGAGAAGAAAGGCAAGGGAGAGGGCCAGGAAATCTCTGCTCGGGTCCAGCTTGGCGATAGTGATGATGGCGGCGACAGCGACGGAGACGGAGACGGAGATGGATATGGAGACTGAGATGGGATCATGATGGGGAGGAAGGTCAAGACCAAGATCGTTGGGGCGGAGACCATCTACAGTGGCAGAATCTCTCGACCAAGTCAGATATCCAGCACTTTATGCTGCGCCGTATCGATCCAGCACTTTATGCTGCGTACTCGGCGAAAGTGAGAGCACTGCCCAACTAGCCTTGAGAGGGCGCTGGAGACCCGATCGTGAAGATCAAACTGCCCACGCGTGGTAGCGATCCTTCCTATGTCTGCTCGGTTTCGAAGAGTGGCCGTGCGATCATAGGGGGGAGAGGACCGAAAAGCAAACAGCGATAGGCCACCTGGATGCAAGCTTCGAAAATAGCCTGGCGAGGGGCACACAACCGCATGCAGCTGCGCGCAGCGCGCCAGGCGCGGCCCTCTCTATTCACTGCGCACCGCGGGAAAAGACATTCTCGGACCGTAGGCGGAAGTCCCTGCGATCCGCGCGAGCGACTTGTCTAAATCGGGGGGGGTGGGGAGGAGGAGGGGGGAGGGCGGAGGGGGAGGAGGAGGAGGAGGAGGGAGGAGGAGGAGGAGGAGGAGGAGGAGGAGGAGGAGGAGGAAGGAGGAGGAGGAGGAGGAGGAGAGGAGGAGGAGGAGGAGGAGGAGGAGGAGGAGGAGGAGGAGGAGGAGGAGGAGGAGGAGGAGGAGGAAGGAGGAGGAGGAGGAGGGAGGAGGAGGAGGAGGAGAGGAGGAGGAGGAGGAGGGGAGGAGGAGGAAGAGGAGGAGGAGGAGGGGGGAGGAGGGGAGGAGGAGGAGGAGGAGGAGGAGGGGAGGAGGAGGAGGAGGAGGAGGAGGAGGAGGAGGAGGGGAGGAGGAGGAGGGGAGGAGGAGGAGGAGGAGGAGGAAGGAGGAGGAGGAGGCGGAGGAGAGGAGGAGGAGGGAGGAGGGAGGAGACGGGCGCCCTGACTGAGGCCGTAGGCGGAAATCCCGGGCGGGGGGGGGGGGAGGGGGCAAGGCACGACGCGCGTGAGGAGTGCGCCGAGTGGGGCGCGGTGCCGCCGCTCGGGCCCCTTCGCGGGGGCCGCAGGGCGAGCCGGGCGCGGTGCCACCGGGCGGGCGCCCTCGCCGCGGCCGCGAGCCCCCTGCGGTGGCACGGAGCGCGCGAGGGGTGCGCCGCACTGGGAGCGGTGCCGCGCCAGGCGGGTGCACTCACTGGGTTCGCACGTGGAGCCCAGGAGAGCCCAGAATCGAATCGAGAAGTCGGATCGGCGACCGAAATAAATCGGATCGGCGGAAATCGGCAGCCGAGTCGGGAGAAGTCGAATCGGCGGAAATCGGCAGACTAGTATGCCTCCAATAAGAAATCGGAACCCAAATCGGAATCCCGAATCGAATCGACTCGGAATCGGAAGCCACCGAAATCGAATCGAATCGAATCGGAGGAATCGAGATGAGCCCTGGGAGCCCCCTCATTAGGGAACCGAACTCTATACACCGACGCTTTTCCCGACCCTGCGCGGAAAGTCGCACAGGGGCGCGGACTCTGGCGTACACGGGATCCCGGTGTGTACATGTTTCGGTGTTCCCTTAGGAAAGCAAGGGAAACGTATACACCACACCACCCCGACGTCGTCCCCGACCCTCAACAAATCCTGGGACTGAGAAGGAGCCCGCCACCGGTAATGTAGATGTTCCAGCTTCCGGCTCATGCTAGCGGCGCCCATGCACCGTACCGTGCCCGGACTCCGTTCAGGCCCCGCGCTGGCGCAATGCGGTGCATAGTTTGCTCGGCTCTGGGGGGCAGGAGACTGTGCACCGTACCATTCCTCGGTCGAGGATCGACGACGCCTCGAGAGGCGCCCACGCGGTACGGCGCACACACGTCGTCCGCGGGTCCCTGTGCAGGCGCGAAACGTGTGAGGAGCGCGCCGACAGGGACGTGCGGAGAGCAGAGGCGAGGATGAGGAGGAGGAGGAGGAGGAGGATGCTCGCGACGCTGTGGATTCAAAACGAGGACCCAGCAACACAGGAGGGTTGGGAAAAACGCTCCCGGGACGATTCGAAACAAACAGTTCGCGTGGAGAATGGAACTTCCGCGGCGTCAGGACCAGTTCGGATAGTGAGGCGCTCAGTGAGAAGTGGGCCCCCACCCGCGCAGAAAAGAAGGGTGACAAGCCTCGAGGACCAGCTCTGAATGGCCGACATCAGCGGACGACAGCCAAACCCCTTGTGGCAAGAACTAGTAAAGTGGAGTCCCATGCCAAGAAAGACCCTGCTTGCATCCAGGGTACCCTGGGTTTCTTAGGTTTCGATGGTTTTGCCATGGAAAGCGTGACGTTCCCACGCCAAAAATGCAGGGACGTCCTGGGGTCGCAGGGTTGGGTTTCTTGCGGAAGGTTTCTTACTGACTGGCCTCCACTGGCCCCCCCGCCCCCCCATGCCAGCAGGAACGAAGCGGAAGAGGCGAACCAGCGGGGCCTAGACCCTGAAGGCGCTCTCTCTCTCTCTCTCTCTCTCCAGGCCCTCCGCTTGAAAACAATCCTATGGGGGAGACACACGCTGCTCTCTGCCGCGTGCACAGGGCGTGGCCAGGCGGTGGCGCAGGCAGACCATTCGAGGCCCCGAGTGCTTCCCAGCGGGGACCTGTCCTCTATCTACAGGGCGCCTCGTCACCTGTGGAGGGCCGCCGCCGCCGCCGCCGCCGCACCTCGTGAGGAGCGGGTCGCGACCGAGCGCACGGCACGGCGAGGGAGCGGTTCAGGTTTCGAGGCCGACCATCCGCTGCCAGGCAGAGGGCGCAGAGCACCACCAACCCCCGACTGACATTCAAACGCAAAGCGCCTCAGCTCCTGCTCCTGTACGATGTCTCGCGACGCAAGTGCCCCATCGCATGGGGCAAACATGGGCCACTCGAATCCTGAGCAGGGAGACCCGCGCGATTCAGGTTCAAACAAAACGACTCAGCTCCTGCTCCTGTACGACGTCTTGCGACGCAAGTGCCCCATAGGGACAGCAGGAGCCACTCGGATCCTGAAAAGGAGAACCGCGCGTCTTGTGCACACGGATCGTGAGCACCGCTGCTATGAGCAAGAAAATCGTCGCCGTCGCAACGAGCACGCCTCCTGGCAGCGCCCAGGATGCGTCATCATCGCCGACGCCTGTCAAATCAAGGAGCGCCACCTTCCCACCGAACGTCTCGTTGAGCCCGCAATCGCCCTCGACGAACTTGAAGTCCTTGTAGCAGACACAAGTCCCTGTGGCTACCTGGCACACCCCGCCGTTCGGGCAGCCGCCCGGGCAGTTCTTGGGCGGGACCTGGCTGCGCGGCTCCACTCCCAGCGCCCCCAGCACCTTCAACTGCCCGTCGGGGTCCGCCGCGTCGGGCGACTCCAGCGACTTCTCGTCTACCACGACGATGGTGCTGGCCTGCGAGGGGAGGAGGAGAAGGAGGAGGAGGAGGAGGAGGGAGAGGAGGGCCACACTGACCCACGCGATGAGCCGCCTCCAGGCCAGATTTGAGACCGTGGCCAGCCAGCATCCTGCGCCGGCCACGCTACTCAGAGACGGACGATTGCTTGCCAGCGCCCTCAGACAAGCTTGGAACAGTCGGCAGCATGCAGGCGCCGCTGCCCTGCCCTGCGGAGGAGGGACCGCGCCTCGACAGCCGAGATCCGACGCTAAGAGCAAAAGAGAGAGAGAGAGAGACAACATCGCGCCAGATCACGGCCGGAGCCCTCGACCCCGTCTCCCCGCCGCAGCTTGCGAGCGGGGCCGATCTGTGATGGTGCCGTGGCCCGACACGAGGCGAGATCGCTGGGCGTGAAAAAGTGGTGGCGCGCCAGGATCTCCGGCGGAGGCACGGCGGGTCCGCCTGCGAGAGGCCCATGATCTCGGGCTGGTCGTCCACGAGGGCGTGCGCTGGCGGCAGCGAGAACACGCCCCGGGTGGCCGCGACCGCCTGGTAGGACACGGTGTGCGTGCCGGCGGCGAGCGTGCTCCTCAGGGAGGGGCCAGCCTGGCGAGGCTGGGAGGCGAGGTCTGCGGGCAAGGGGTGCTGGACCACAAGGCCTTCCACCCCCGACCCCCTCGTGTCGTGCGAAAAAGCATGGCGGGCACTCCTTCATCACCTTCGGCCTCGGGCGGCCCCGGCGGGGCCCCAGGGCCATCCACCAAAACGGCTCAGGAGGAGAACCTGGCCCTGGGGAAAGGATCGAGACCTCGTGGGGGTCCGCGCCACGAAAAAAGCCACGACGCCGCGGAGGTCTTGACGGAGGAGGAGGAGGAGGAGGAGGAGTTGGAGGAAGAGGAGGAGGAGGAGGAGGAGGAGGAGGAGGAGGAGGAGGATAGGAACGAGGAGGAGAGAGGAGGAGGACAGGAAGGAGGAGGAGGGGAGGAGGAGGAGGAGGAATAGGAAGGAAGGAGGAGGAGAGGAGAGGAGGAGGAGGAGGAGGAGGAGGAGGAGGAGGAGGAGGAGGAGGAGGAGGATAGGAAGGAGGAGGAGGAAGAGGAGGAGGAGGAGGAGGAGGAGCAGGAGGCGGCGGAGGCTGCGGTCCGAGGCCCGGCGCTTTGCGATCCCTGGCGCTGATCGTCCTGTCGTCCCGGCGCGCTCTCTGACGGCTCCCGGGGCCCGGGGAGGCCGCCCGGGGAGGCCGCGCGGGGCCGCGGGAGGCCTCGGGACGCCCCGCGTCTCCCTCGGGGCCCGCCTGGCCCCCGGGGCGAGGAGAGGAGGGGGGAGCAAAAAGTGGCATAAACTAGGGGGAAAACAAACCTACCTCGCGCCAAATTGCAGCCTGTACTGGTCAGGCCGCTTGACGAGGAGGCGCGTGGTATGGCTTGGTTTTGCCTGGAAGCGAAAGCGGGGTAGGTAATTCACGCTCTGATAAACATAAAAACTCGGAGGTCAGCGCGGATCCGAGAAATCCGCGCGGGCCTCCGAGTTTTTATGTTCATGTCATTCTTCGTTTCCCTACGAGGAGGGGACAGAAGCGGGCCGCGATGGGGGGAGAGGCGAGCCGGCAGCGGCGGCGGCGAGGAGCGGGGGAGAGGAGAGAGGCTCCGAGGCCAGCAAGGAGGCGAGGCCCCGGGGCGAGGGCTCCGGGCGGGGAAGGGCGTCGGGCGTTGCCGGGAGTGCCCCTGGCCAGGGGTGCCCCCCAGCTTGTCGCTCCATCTCGGGAGGCCCTGGGGCCGCCTGGGCCTCGTGAGGGGTGCTCTGGAGGCCGTAGGGGCACTTCGAGCAGCACCCGAGGAGGAGGAGGCAGGGGCAACGGCAGAATGGAGATTCCGGGGGGGGGGGCTGGGGATTCCTGGGGGGAGGGCGACAGGCAGCGCCCACGGCGATGATTGAGAAATTGGGCTTCCGACCTGATCGTGGTGGGCGTCCTTATTGAGGTGCTGTGATCGCCCTCTCCAAAAGCTGCCCCAGCGGCGGGAAACTTGATTTCGGTCGCTCCCCTCGCGGTTTTTCCTCATCGCCGCTCGACACTGGGGCCCCGAGCTCCAGGATGTCCACGTGACGCGGTCAGCGAGGGTCTCGCGGTGGTAGAAGGCGGGCACGCACCACCACGACCAGCGGTAGCCGCCGCCGCTACACTCATCACCTGCGCCTGCACCGCTGTCGTCGCCGGCCACGTTCGGATCCACGGGCTCGAGGCCTCCCGCAGAGAGGTCCGTCACGACCACGCGGGAGACATCGTCGGGCGTCGTCACCTGCACCGTGACCACCACGCTGGCGCCTAGCGGTATCACCTGCAGCGGGGGCCCCACGGCATCGCCCGTCGCGGCGTTCATTCTGCGCACGACCTTCTCCACGTACAGGCCCCTGTACACCGCGCCGGCGGTGGGCATCGCGGCCGGCACGAAGGTGAGCACGGCGGAGACGGATGCTTGGCCGCGCCCCGTGGCGGTGAAGCGGACCGGCGCGGGCGGCCGGGGCAGCTGCTCCCACGGCGTGAGCTGCGTCACTGGGTCCACCTTCGCGCCACTCGCGTGGAAGTCCAGGACCCTCACGTCCCCGCTGGCCGCGGAGACCTGGATGTCTGGCTTCGTGGAGCCCAGCGCCTGTGGGGGAGCAGCATATGGTACCGACGCCGCGACTCCGCGGACCTCTCCCAGCGGTGCGCCCTGACCAGAGGCTCGAGGCGGATCCAGCCATGGGGCGCCGAGGGACGGATGGCGGCATCGGTGGAGTTCCCCCTCCTCTGAGCCTGGTCGTACTTGGAGAGCGCTGCACACGCGAGGGCCAGGCCTCGCACCCCGGCCCAGCCTCCATAGGCGCCGGCACCGCCTGCACCGCCAGCGGCCACGTACTGCCCCACCTTCGCCGCCAGTGACGACGAGGCGTCTCCTGCGAAGTGCCTCGCGAGCGCGCCGTCGCCCGCCAGCGCCATCGCCAGCAGCGCCGCGGCGTTCGCCTCCAGGCCTGCGCTGTGCTGGCTGCCGTCGCTGGCTGCGACGTAGGCCGTGCGGCCCTGGACACGGAGCAGGCGGGAGAGCCTCGAGTAGATCTGGTCGAGGCGTGCAGGCGCTTCGCTTGGAAGATCCTCATGAGGACTCAGAGGAGGAAAAAGTACCCATACCGCTACCCCCTCGCCCGTTTTCCCCTTTGGGGGCCTCCTTGGAGGCCCTCGTCGCCACCGCTGGATTCGCCTCGAAATCCTGGTCAGAAAGCACCCCGGGAGAGGTCCGGGGAGTAGCGGTATCGGTACCCTTGGGTTCCCCCAAGGATGGTTTGGCCAATCCCCAGCCCCGCAGGCGTGGCCTGGGCCCCGCTGGCCGACTTTTGCCCGCCCAGACGGGTTAAAACACGATGCTTCCCTCGGGTGCCGCGGGGCCTATTCCCCAAAGCGGGGGTGGGATGGAGGAGCTGAGGCACCAGAACCCAGTGGGGACGGGGATCAGTTGGACGAGGCTGACCTCTGGGCGGCCGTGGAGCGTGTAAGCGAGCGCCGCGTGCGCCAGGCCCAGCGGGCCGAGGCTCTCCAGCGACTCGTTGGAGAACAGCCGGTCCATGGACAGCTCTCGGCGGTCCGCCTTGCCGGACGGCGCGTCCCACTCGAAGCCGAGCGCGGCGCGGACATCGGCCAGGGTCGCCCACGAGCGGAAGCAGTCAGAGGTGCACGGCGGCCTGGAGTGCTTGCGAGCCTGGCGGACCTGGCGGGCCAGCTCCTGTTCCAGGGCACCCTGCCAGCTCTCCACGATCTGCGCGAAGGAGGGAGGCAAGGTGAGGCTCGTCGACTCCGAGTTCCTCCCTCCAGCAGCCGACCTGTCGCCAGCACCGCTGCTGGCCTCCACAATTCGCACCGCCAGTATCCCGAACGAGTTAAGCGTCACGCTCGCATACATCGCGCCTCGCGGGATGGCGTTGGCGTCGTCTGTGCGCCACATCAGCCCCGCAGGCGGGTAGCCATACTGATCTGTGTACGCGGGGAGCTCCCGCACGGCCCGCTGGAAAGCCGTGGCGGCCGAGTCCAGCGAGCTCGTCGCCGACCAGCGGTAGAGGCCGAGCGCCGCTGCGGGCAGGAGCTGAGCTGCGACCGTCTGCCCGTCGGTCGGCTCCCGCGCGAGGAGGTCGGCGGCGTGGGTCGCGACGGAGGGCTGGTAGCCCACCCCTGCCGTCAGCCGGAGCTCCCCTGAGCCGGGCGCGGCCTCCGGCAGTGCGAGGCCCTCCGCCGCCACGGCAGCGGCGCCCTGGCGCCCGGTGAGGACGAAGGAGTCCGCAACGACCACCTGGCCCTGCGTCGCCTTCACTGCCACCGGCGCCTCCATGGCATCCAGCACGTCATCGCCCACGGCCACCTGGAAGCGCACCGTGGCGCTTCCCAGGCCGCCGCCCTCGCTCACGGCAGGCACCTCGAAGGGGAAGACCACCTCTCGGGCGTGCACGACCGTGGCTGTGAGAGCCGTTGGGGGGGGGCCCCTGAGCTGGCACCGATGCGTCAATCCGGGCTCGACCGTCAACCGGAATCGAGATCGGCAGGTTCGTGGATCGAGCTTGCGGGCTGAATCGAAATCAGGCCTTGGATCAGCCTGGACCAGGCAGGGCTTCGGGCAGCCTCGGGCCCCGGGATCGACCAGCTCAGGACCCCCCCCTTGACAGCAGACCATCAAGCCACGGGCTACGAGCATCGTCTAACCGATCCCTATCCCCACTGGCGTGGCCTGGGCCCCGCTGGCCGATGTACCCCCCCCGATGGAGATATAGGCTATTCCCCTCTTCGGGCTCCAAGGGGCCTCTTTCCACTGGGGTGGTGGGATGGTGGGGCTGAGATACCATGGCCCGGTGGGATGGGGCGGGAAAAAACGATACTGAGGTTACCCAGCCGGAGCCTCGCGGGGCCCGCTGTTGCCCGACGCCTCCACGGCGGCCGTGGCTCCGCCAGTTGTATTAGCCGCGCCGAGAGCGCGCAGGTCACGGCGCCGGAGGGCCAGCGAGGTGTTGCCGTCCTGCACCTGGGGGCGACTCGCTGGGCGTCTCCTCCTCCTCCTCCTCCTCCCTCCTCCTCCTCTCCTCCTCCTCTCCTCTCTTCCTCATCGTCCTCCTCCTCCTCCTCCTCCTCCTCCTCCTCCTCCTCCTCCCCCCCTCCTCCTCCTCCTCCTTCTTGTCCTCCTCCTCCCCCGATCCTATCCTCCTCCCTCCTCCTCCTCCTCCTCCTCCTCCTCCTCTCCTCCTCCTCCTCCTCCTCCTCTCTTCTCCTCTCTCTCCTCCTCCTCCTCCTTCCTCCTCCTTCTCTACCTCGTCCTCCTCCTTGTCGACCTAGTCCTCGTCCTCGTCCTCCTCCTCCTCCTCCTCTCCCACCACCACCACCACCAACACCATCATCATCATCATCATCATCATCATCATCACCACACCACCACCACCACCACCACCACCACCATCATCATCATCATCATCAGCAGCAGCAGCATCAGCATCAGCATCAGCAGCATCATCATCATCGTCATCGTCACCATCATCATCAGCAGCAGCATCAGCACCAGCATCAGCAGCATCACCATCATCACCATCATAATCAGCCTCATCATCATCGTCAGCAGCATCATCAACATCAAACTCCTCATTATCAGCATCATCATCATCATCATCACAATCACCATCATCAGCATCATCAGCCTCATCATGATTATAATCAGCAACGCCATCAACATCATCATCATCATCAGCAGCAGCAGCAGTATCATCATCAACAGCATCAGCATCATCATCATCAACAACAGCATCAGCATCAACAACACCAGTATCATGATCATCATCATCATCATCATCGTCATCATCAGCATCATCAGCATCCTCATCATTATCATCATCAGCATCATCATCAGCATCAGCATCAGCATCAGTATCATAATCATCATCATCAGCTTCATCAACATCATTATTATCACCACCATCAGCATCATCATCATCATAATCAACAACATCAGCATCAGCATCAACAACAGCATCATCATCATTAGCATCAGCATCGCCAACAACAGCATCATCATAGTCATCAGCATATCATCCACATCAGCATCATGAGCATCATCATCATTAACATCATCAGCAGCAGCATCATCAACAACAGCAGCAGCATCGTCATCCTCATCATCCTCATCATCATCATCATCATCGTCATCGTCATCGTTATCGTCAGCATCATCACCACCACCACCACCACCACCACCACCATCATCCTCATCATCATCATCATCATCGTCATCGTCATCGTCATCGTTATCGTCAGCATCATCACCACCACCACCACCACCACCACCATCATCATCATCATCATCATCAGCAGCAGCAGCATCAGCATCAGCATCAGCAGCATCATCATCATCGTCATCGTCATCATCATCATCATCATCATCATCATCATCATCACCATCATCATCGTTATCAGCATCATCACCATTATCATCAGCATCAGCATCAGCATCATCATCATCATCATCACCATCAGCAACAGCTTCATCATCATAATCATCATCAACAGCAGCATCAGCATCAGCATCAGCAGCCTCATCATCATCGTCTCACCATCATCATCAGCAGCATCAGCATCAGCATCATCATCATCCACAGCATCAGCATCATCATCACAATCATCATCAGCATCAGCATCAGCATAACCATCACCATCACCATCAACTTCATCATCAGCATCATCACCATTAGTATCATCAGCAGCAGCATCATCAGCAGCAGCATCGCAATCCTCATCGTCAGCATTATCATGATCAGCAGCAGCATCATCATCGTCAGCATCATCATCATCAGTTACAGCAACAGCATCATCATCATCACCGCCATCATCATCAGCAACAGCATCATCATCATCATCATCATCATCATCATCATCATCATCATCATCATCATCATCATCATCATCATCATCATCATCATCATCTTCATCAGCAGCAACATCAGCATCTTCATCATCAGCATCATCAGCAGCAGCATCGCCCCTTCGGGAAGCCAGAGCGGGCGGAAGCGACGTGCCATGAGCGCACGGCTTCCGCGGCGGCCGCTCCCTCGCGCCCCTCAGACGACGGGCCCCCCCCCCACCCGGGGGGGGAAGGCCCGAGCAGAAGCCGGCCCTTGGCGGCCCGGGCGCACGAGGACGAGGAGGAGGAGGAGGAGGAGGAGGAGGAGATCCGTAGCCATTTTGGCTCAAGTCCGTAGCGTTTCGCTCAGGGACCGAGGCCTTTTTGGCGTGGGGGAGGCGCGCCCCTGCCAGTGATCCTGCGATCTCTCTTTCATTCGTTTCGCTCACAGCCTACAGTCTGGCTGCTGTAAGTTCTGCGGCCGTCAGGTCCCATGGGGCGCAATGGCGGCGGCAGGCAGCAGGCGTTCAGTGCGACCTGGACCTGCTGCAACAAGAAGTGCGGCTTCGGCAACAATTTCCCATGGCGTACGACGTGCTGGGCTTGTGGCAAGCCCAAAGGAGCGGTCCCTGCACCGGCGGTGCCGCGCCCTCCTGCTGGTGCTTGGGTTCGTCCTCCTCGGCTGCAGCCACAAGGAGGCTCACCTGGTGCTGGGCAAGGGCCTGGCGCAAGCGGCGGCAAGCTCACCCCTGAGCGCAAGGACGCATTGCTTGCCATGTCCGCCGAGCACTTCGAGGCCTGCAGCATCTGGCTGTCGCCTGGTCAGAAGGCGCACTTGCTGGGGCTGCGAGCCGTGCAGACAGGCGACCCGCTGGCCCTCAGTCGACAGGCCAAGCAGCAGCACGACACGCTCAAAGATCAGGTCGCCAAGGCCAAGAACGCCTGGGAGAAGTCTCAGGAGTTGCTGGCCAAGCAGCTGCAGAAGACGGCGGAGCTCAAGGCGAAGTTCATGGAGCTTGAGGCCAAGGAGCTCGAGGCGGCCCGCGCTGCTGCCAGCGCCTTCTCCGAGCTCGGGCGTGCCTCCAGGCCTCAGCCTGCTGACCATGCTGCATACCTTGTGGAGCAGCTGCGTGAGCTGGGGGTCGAGGCGGGCGTGGTCGACTCGATCAAGCAGGTCGCGGAGGCCCGCCAGAAGGCCAAGAAGGATGAGGAGGAAGCGGCGGCTGCTAAAGCTCGTGCTGAGGCGGCAGATCGTCATCATGAGCGTGATGCTGGTGGTGCTGCTGCTGATACCAGCGACGCTGCAGGCGATCACGACCTCGACATGGATGCAGCCATCGGCAACCTCAAGCAGGGCGACTGGATGGACAAGCTCGTCAGCTCTGCAGGTGAGAGCGGCATCACTCGATCGCAGCTGGAGGCTGCGCTCGATGAGGCTGGTGCTGATTTCAAACGCAAGCGCCTTTAGCCGTGCGGCTAGATGCGCAATGGGGCCAAAGGCCCCGAGGTTTTGGAATATTGTCTCTGCCAATGTTACTGATCGCTCTGGGCTTGACATTTTCCTCTCCTCCCCCTCTGTGCTCCAGGCTCAGCTGGTCGGTGTGCAGGAAACGCGGGTGTTGGAGGTTGAAGCTTGTGAGCATAAACTCAGGCGACAAGGGTGGAGAGCCAAACTTTCGCCAGCCCGTCAGACGGCTGGAGGCGGCATATCTGCTGGCATCATGCTTGCTGTGCCAAAGCATATCGGCCTGGCGCCGATTGAGAGCTTTCCGATCGACGTGCAGGTGGGGAGGATGATGGTTATGCATGTGGGAGGTCTCGTACCTGGGGGTTTCCTAGCGTGCACGCTCTATCTGCATCACTCTGTCGGACTTGCGCCAGCCAACTGGGATCTTCTCTGCAGGCTAGGCGCGCTGCTGAAAATGGCCAACATGCCGTTCCTCATCTTCGGGGACTTTAATCTCGAGCCCGACGTGCTCCAGCATTCAGGCTGGATTGATGCAATCGACGGTGCTGCCATATACACGGATGCTGGAACTTGTGCTCCAGCGCACAGGACCATCGATTTTTTCGTTGTCTCCCAGGCGTTTGCGGCGAACGCCTCGGTCTCACTGTTGGCAGAAGTGGAGATCACTCCACATATTCCAGTTAAGTTGAAGTTACCCACCTTGGACACTGTACCCTCGGTGCGCATGGCTATGGTTCCCCGCAGGTTCCCCAGAGAGTTGCCCATTGGTTGCCGTGGAGAGCCCAACTTAGCCAGGTGGGAGGTGGCGTCGGAGATGATGAGCAATGCTAGCATATCTAAGTCGTGGCAAGTTTTCGTCTCGGCTGCCGAGCTTGAATGGTTAGAGGTGTATCAGATTCCCGCTGAGCTTTCGAAACCGTACCTTGGGCGTGGTGGTGATGTTCGTACTGGGTGGTGTCGACCGAGCCGGCCTGCTCCAGTTCCTTTTCCACGTCTGAGCCCTCAAGCTGTGTGGTGGAGAGCCTTGGCCCAGGTCCTCAAGACCCTCACGAGGCCCATCAGCGTTGCCCAGACCAAGCAAGTGCGGTGCAGGATCCGACATCTTCAGAGCTCGCCAGATGTTCCAGATTCGAATCTCGCGGTTTGTTTCCTGGAGGCCCTTGATCGGTTTCGCGTCTTTGATTACGTAGTCATGGACTATTTCGCCGCCGTCGCCAGCGACACTGCCGAGCGCCTGCACAAGCAGGCAACCCAGCTGAAGATAGTCAACTGGGACCGATGGGTTAAAACGCACTCGGTAGGTGGGGCTGCGGCGCTCTTCAAGTATGTGCAGCTGCCTGACCCTTGGCAGCCGTCCACCCTCGACTCCTTCACCCTCCGTCCCAACTCCAGCATGGGGGAAATGGATGAACTTGAAAGGGAGTGGAGCAAGTGGTGGCAGGTGGGGGTCGCGCAGCCCCCCGTGCACTGGCCAGAGGATCTCGGAGAGCGCCCGCCTCCCCCCACGGTCCCAGAGCTCAAGAAAGTGTTGATGTCCTTCCCGCTAGGCACTGGTTGTGGATACGACCAGGTCCCGCCTAGGAGTTTTCTGCACTTGCCCGACGTTGCGCTCGAGCTTCTGTGCGGCCTCATCGGGAAGATTGAGGAGCAGGCGGACTGGCCTCCCCTCACGAACAAGATTGTTTTTATTCTCAAAAGATTGGGAGGAGTCCGACCTTTGGGGCTGTTACACGTTCTCTGTCGGGTGCAGTCCAGGCTGAGAAGGCCTTTGATCAGGCAATGGCAAGTCAAGAACTATCGGAGTTTCTGGTGGGGTACTAAAGGAAAAAGCGCTGACATGTGTGTGTACATTCAGGCAGTGTGGGCGGAGTATTATCAGTCCAAGGGCCTGTCATCTGCTACGTTGCTGCTCGATTTGAAGAAAGCGTTTGAACTGGTCAAGCATCATCATCTTGTCCAGGCGGCCACTCGCACTGGATTTCCGTTGTGGCAACTGCGTTTGCTTGTGCAAGTCTATCGGTCGCCCCGCCTGCTTGATCTCCAAGGGACTGTCAGTAATCACATCACGGCGGAAACTACGATTATCCCTGGGTGTGGTTTTGCTACTGTTTTGCTGCAACTGGTTTTGCTGGGCCCCCTGGATGTTGTTCAGAAAGAGTTTCGGGCCATCTGTCTTTCCGTGGTTGTCGACGATTTTGCGTTGCAGAGATCGGGGGAACACGGCCGAGTAGTTGCTGATGTAGCTGGCGCTGGAGTGAAGCTTCAGTGCGAGCTTCAGCGTGTGGATCTACGGCTCGCTCTTGACAAGACGCGAGTTCTTGCTAGTGATTCTGATTTACGTGACCAGCTGTCCAGGAGGCTGGTATCGCTTAGGGCCCAGGGCGTGAACCATGAGCGCAACCTGGGGGTTGACTACAGTTCAGGTCGGTTTCTCAGGAGGGCCACCAGGACGGGCAGAATCAAGGTCGCCAAACCCAAGCTCAAGAGAATGAAACATCTCCAGGGAGGCATGGCCAGGCGGAAAACCATGGCCATCATGGCCAGGGCGGCCCTGGAGACTTCGGTTGCTTTTGGGACCTCCGTTCAGGGTACTGCCTCTAAGGAGCTGGACGTGTTGCGATCCCAGGCCGCTGCGGCGCTCGACGCCAAGACCAGCGGCAAGAGCCGCACTCTCGCTCTCGCGCTCGCGCCGCAGGCCAACTACGACCCGATTTGGAGGGCTACTCTGGAGCCTATCAAAGCTTTCAGCTCTGTTCTTTGGGCGGCGCGCGTGCCATGTCATGTATTAGAGCATGGCCTTGAGGCCGCTAGATTGGCGTTGTCTGGGAAGGACCAAATGTGGCCGCAAGTTCGGGGCCCCCTGGGAGCCCTCTTCGCTACGCTCGCCAGAGTCGGGATCGTCGTCGTTGAGCCCCTGGTCTGGAAGTTGCCTGACGGTCTGGAGCTGAAACTCGAGTACATTTGCCCCAGGGTCCTACTGCACTGCTGTGCGCATGCGGTGCGCCACTGGGTTAACCTGCAGATTTCGGAGCACCTCCAGATGCCCGAGTTCCGTACTGGGTTCTGGGATGGGCCTCTGAAGTACCTCCTGAGCGCCAAGGGGAACCTCACTTGGCAGCAGCGTGGCTACCTCAGGAGTGCTATCATTGGAGCTCAGTGGCCCCAAGATCGGCAATTTCAACAAGGATGGATTGACTCCCCGAGTTGCCTTGCATGCCATGAGGCCCCTGGGTCCCTCGTGCATCGGCACGCTGTTTGCAAGAGCATGCTTGAGGCAATAGGAGAGCCACTCCCTGATGCAATCAGACTCATGCTCCCGCATGCGGACCAGAATGACCTGGTGCGCCTGTTGCTGGAGCGTGTGCTCGTCCCGCTCCCCAAGGCCCCTCAGGCAGTGCTGCTGACGCCGTCGGAGCCCTGTGTGGAATGGCACGGGGATGCGCAACAGCTCACAGGGGATCTTTATCTTGATGGCTCACTGTTTACTGATTATCCACATCGCGGGACTGCTGCATGGGCAGTTGTTGCGCTGGCCGCCGACACTGACACGGCTGTCTGCACCATCACAGGTCTCCTGCCCTACCCGCTGCAGGACATAGACGGTGCCGAGCTGTATGCCCTGTTCGCAGTGCTCAGATTCGCGGTGCCACCTGTTGTCGTGCACACGGATTCCGATTTCGTTTGGAAAGGCTACAATATCCGCGGACCTGCTGACACCACGTCGGCGTCGGCGGCTTGGGCCTGTCTTTGGAAGCTCGTATGGCACAAAGTCGATGACTGGGGGGGTACCCCCCCTGAGGTAAAGAAAGTGAAAGCCCACGTGACAGACTTTCTGGTTGCGGAGGGGAGGTATAAGCTTCGAGACAAACTTGGAAATGATGCCGCCGACGGTGCTGCGAACAGTCGTGCTCGTGTCCTGCGGCCCGATCCCCAGTTTCAGAAGCTTACGTTGATGCAGAAGAGAATGGTCAGTCTTACGGGGAAATGGGCCGCCAGGGCGGGTGAGGCCATTGCATCTGTAGACTGTTTGCACCGCCAGCGCTCTGCACGTTCAGCCCCCTCCCTAATCATTGTCAAGCCAGAGCCGCCCACCTTAGAGCAAAGGATCCAGCAGGCTCAGGTTTCTCTGAAGGCCGCTGGGTCCAAGCATCATCGTGTGGCCTCGCTGTTCGTGGGCGAAACCCAGGTTTTTTGTTGCACTCACTGCGCTGCATGCACCACCCAGCGCGTGGTGTCTCTTGCGAGTGAGTGCCAGCCCCGTCATCTTTCGAAGGATCGTCGCCTTATCCTGGAACGATTGAGACGGGGCGAGTACTGTTTAGCCAAGAGGGTTCTGAGGTATGCAGGTTATCGCCTGCTCCCAGAGCCCTAATCCTTGTCAATGGCTACCCAACGGGGGGCGCGGTGCGAGTGGGGACTGCCCGGCGGTGCGCCGTTAGTGACCCTCGCACCGTTGCTCCCCGGCCCCGCGCACGGCGCGGAGTGTGTCCGATGGGCGCGGCTAATGGCGGTTGCAAGGTGCGCCCCTAGCCGCGTTCGAGGTCCTGCTGAGGCACCATAGACTCTGTGGCGCCCCAGGCTGTGCCCAGGAGGAGGAGGAGGAGGAGGAAGAGGAGGAGGAGGAGGAGGAGGAGGAGGAGGAGGAGAGAGAGAGGAAGAGGAGGAGGAGGAGGAGGAGGAATAAGAAAAAGAGGAACAAGAAGAGGAGAGGAGGAGGAGGAGGAGGAGGAGGAGGAGGAGGAAGAGGAGGAGGAGGAGGAGGAGGAGGAGGAGTGGGGAGGAGCCAGAGCCAAAGGCTTCCAGGATCGCGCTCCCACAGGGGCCCCGCGGGGCCCTCTCACGGCCTCCGCGCGAGGCGGGGAGCCCGGCCACACACGGCGATGAGCGACGTATAGAGGCCAGCCTTACGCGCCATGGCACAGCGACATTGCGCTGAGGTCGGGCGGGTCCTCCTACGGTGAAGGGGCCTGGGGACACACAAGCAAATAAACACAAATCCCAGGATTCCCCATATCTCTTTCCGTATCTTCTGGGTTGTCGTCTTCCCCCCCCCCACTTCCTGTATTTTCCCATACTTTCCTGGGAGTCGACGATGCCTTGTGTCTGTGTGATTTTGTCCCCTCCTGGTACAAGCGGATGTGTGAGGAAAAACCAAAAAATTATGCTAACGGAGTTCCCCACATAAAGAGATTAACGGTTTCGTGGGACCCATTTTCTTGATGCCCTCCTCGCTCAGGCGGGGCCTCCCTGGAGGGTGGGAGGGGCACGAAACCATGTAAATAGTATGGTTTGCCGATACCCTCCTCGCTCAGGCGGGGCCTCCCTGGAGGTGTGGGAGGGGCACGAAACCATGTAAATAGTATGGTTTTGCCTCCCTGGAGAGGTGGGATGGGGCACGAAACCATGTAAATAGTATGGTGTTCCGATACCCTCCTCGCTCAGGCGGGGCCTCCCTGGAGGGTGGGAGGGGCACGAAACCATGTAAATAGTATGGTTTTCCGATACCCTCCTCGCTCAGGCGGGGCCTCCCTGGAGGGGTGGGAGGGGCACGAAACATGTAAATAGTATGGTATTCCGATACCCTCCTCGCTCAGGCGGGGCCTCCCTGGAGGGGTGGGAGGGGCACGAAACCATGTAAATAGTATGGTATTCCGATACCCTCCTCGCTCAGGCGGGGCCTCCCTGGAGGGGTGGGAGGGGCACGAAACCATGTAAATAGTATGGTTTCCGATACCCTCCTCGCTCAGGCGGGGCCTCCCTGGAGGGGTGGGAGGGGCACGAAACCATGTAAATAGTATGGTTTTCCGATACCCTCCTCGCTCAGGCGGGGCCTCCCTGGAGGG
>CAUYUJ010003296.1:55000-62500 GCA_963575745.1 Prorocentrum cordatum
GTCGAAAGTTTATGTTTATGTCGTTTTTCGTCTTCGAACATTGAGCAAGGACCGACCGTCCCGGCATTCCTATAGGCCTACTACGCATGTTTTAAGAACCCAAAAATGCTCTAAGAACTAAACGATGATCTTAGAACAGCAGCCCGATGTTCTAACACAAAACAGCCTCAACCACAAATGCTCTAGAAACATCACATGCTGAACACAAAAAAAGGTTCTTAGAACATTCCGTGGTGGACCCATAGGCAAGCCAGGACGCTTCGCCACTGCTTGACATGTGGACACCGACACAGCCACGAGACCACTATGGAGGAGGAGGAGGAGGAGGAGGAGGAGGAGGAGGAGGAAAAGCAGGAGAGTGGAGGAGGAGGTGGAGGAGGATGAGGAGGAGGAGGAGGAGGAGGAGAGGGGAGAAGGAGGAAGAGAGGGACGAGGAGGAGGAGAAGGAGGGGGAGGAGAGAATGGAGGAGGAGGAGGAGAGGAGGAGAGGAGGAGGAGGAGGAGGAGGAGATGGAGGAGAGAAACATTCTGTGGTGGGCCTACAGGCGAGACATAACAGTAAGTCCCGACAGTACTCGGTCCCCCTGGAGGCACCTCGGGCTTCGCCCCTGCGCGCTCGATCGCGCCAGGGGAGAGGAGGAGGAGATGGAGGAGGAGGAGGAGGAGGAGGAGGAGGAGGAGGAAAAAAAAAAAAAAGGAGGAGGCGGAGGAGAGGAAAGAGGAGAAGGAGGAGGAGGAGGAGGAGGAGGAGAAAGAGGAGGAGGCGGAGGAGGAGGACGGAGAGGAGGAGGAGGACGAGGAGGAGGAGAATAAGGAGGAGGAGGAGAATAAGGAGGAAGGAGGAGGAGGAAGGGAAGGAGGAGGGAGGAGGAGGAGGATGAGGAGGGAGGAGGAGAGGAAAGGAGGAGGAGGAGGAGGACGAGGAGGAGGAGGAGGAGGACGCTTCGCCACTGCTTGAGAATAACAAGAGCTCGTCAGAAGACCAGCTGCCCAGGCCCTGCACTGCACGCCGCGGCCCGGGCAGCGGGGCCGCGGCGCTGGCGCGGCCGCCCGCAGCACGCCGCGCTCGCGCAGAGCTCCGCGGCGCCGCTCGGCGCGCGCGTCGCGACGCTCGGCGCCCGCGGCGGGGCTCGGCACTCGGCCGGCTCGGCCGGCGCCCGCGCGCGCGCGCACGATCGACGGGCGGGGCCTTCTAAGCTTAAGTCCTCCTCCTCCTCCTCCTTCTCCTCCTCCTCCCTCCTCCTCCTCCCCCTCCTCCTCCTCCTCCTCTTCCTCCTCCTTCTCCTCCTCCTCCTCCTCCTCCTCCTCCTCCTCCTCTCCGTCCTCCTCCTCCTCCGCCCTCCTCCTCCTCTCTTCCCCTGGCGAATTTGAGAAGGAATCGTTTATATATATATATTTATATAATATATATAATATATATGTATATATATTATTGTCTAGTAAGAAACAGACAAGAAACAAGCGGAAGGCCAAGCATAATCAGAAAGAAGCAACACGAGCATGCAAAAATCGTTACAGGACTGTATTATTCTTTACTCGTCTAAAAGCCTCCTGTGGAGGGACATGCCCAACCGCATTCTAAGTCCACGGCCCACGGGTCGATGCCAGCAAGCCGCAGCGCCCTCTCCGGCATCTGCCGGTAGCCGTCGGAGGAGGCGAGCCCGTTGCGGGTGTCCTCCGCCCGGGCCAGGGAAGACCCCACTCCGTGCCCACGCCGAGAATCCCCCCCTCCTCCCCCTCCCTATCCTCCTCCATCTCTCGAGCAGGGGGTCGACGACAGAATGAACTTACCCCAAAATGATCTGTGTTCCGTCAAGACTGCGGCTCCGTGGACCCACGGAGCATCACACGTATGCTGTGTAGACTCGACGAAAGCATCTGCTCTGTGGTAAACCAATACTGTAGGTCGATCCCCTACTTTGAGCAGGGACCGACCGTCCCGGCATCCCTATAGTCCTACCACGAAATGCTCTTAGCTCCTCCTCCTCCTCCTTCTCCTCCTCCTCCTCCTTTTCCTCCTCCTCGTCATCATGATCATCCTCATCCTCATCCTCATCCTCCTCCTTTTTCTCCTTCTCCTCTTCCTCCTTCTCCTCCTTCTCCCTGGACACGGTCTACTGGAGGCAAGGAAATAAACACCTGTTGATTGTTCTTACCTACTTCATTAGCAGCATCATCTTTTTCATGGCATCACCATCAGCACTATCATCGTCTCCCCTCTTCCTCGACCGAGGCGAATTCGCCGCCGCGGCTTATGGCAAAGCTGTCGTTCAGAAGGACGAGGGGGTGCGGATTCGCGGCGCCCCCAACATCCAGCATCGCCTGGAGAGGGAGAGCGTCAGACAGAGGTGGGAAAGGAATGCGGGTGCGAAGAGAGGGGGGGGACCAAGGGAAAAAGAGGAAGAGAGAACGGCGGAGAGGGGGAAGTGGATACGGGGGAAGTAGTAAGGGGGAGGGGGGGGACAGGGGAAGGGTGAGAGGGAAGAGGGGAAGGAAGGATTTCAAGGCTGGGACTTCGGAGCTGCTGCGCACAGCCGCGAGGCGGACGCACCCTGCACACGGGACGTCAACGACGACGACGACGACGACGACGACGACGACGGCGACGACGACCACGACCACGACCACGACCACGACCACGACCACGACCACGACCACGACCACGACCACGACCACGACCACGACGACGACGACGACGACGACGACGACGACGACGACGACGACGACGACGACGACGACGACGGCAGAAGGCGGGAGGAGGCGCCGAGGGGAACACGAAGCCCAGCGGCAGCCCCACCGATGCTGCCTCGGCGGGGGCACCTCGCCTCCGACCCGCCCGAGGACCCCGAGGGCAGCGAGCCGCAGGCGAGCGCTGGGGGCGCCCCGCCTCTCCCTGGCCGCCTCGGCCGGTCCCCGCAGCGGCGGCTCTGGCGGCGTGGCCCGCGGCGGCCGCGGCGGCGGCGCGAAGGGGCCCGGCGCCGCGCCAGCCCGCCTGCGGGCCTGGCAGCGGAGCCCGGGCGGGTGGCGCGGCTCGCGCCTGCACGTGCCGCTGCCTGCAGGCCTGGGGCAGGGCCGCGGGCGGCTCGAGCGTGCGACCGCGTGGGGAGGAGGAGCTGCTGCCGAGGCGCCGCTGCGAGCTGGGCCGCACGGCCTGCCCTTGCCGTCGCAGGCGTCCTCGCCGGAAGCCTGGCGAGTGCCCCTGCCTGTTGCCCAGACACGGAGCGCCGGGGACAGCTCTGGGGGCAAGACGACCACCTTCAGGGTCCACGGTCGGCTCGAACTCCTCCCGTCAAGAGCTCCAGCAGGGGCAGAGAGCTGCG
Organism: Prorocentrum cordatum; assembly: GCA_963575745.1. Taxonomy (NCBI): domain Eukaryota; class Dinophyceae; order Prorocentrales; family Prorocentraceae; genus Prorocentrum; species Prorocentrum cordatum. The sequence goes on from CAUYUJ010003296.1 coordinate 58,321, forward strand.
GCTGGTGAAGTACAGGAAATGGAGCGCACCAGCACTGGCAACATGTGAGGGGTCGGCGGCACGCGCCCTGTGGGCCAGGCAGCGTGGGCTCTGCAGGGCGGGGGCGCCACCTGCATCTAGCGGTCGCCTCCCACGCGGCGCCCGATCAACGCCTGGCCTGCTGCCTCGGGCCAAATGCTACCGAATGTCCTGAGCATCGGTTGGATGCCCTGCGCACCAGGCCCTGGCCAGCTGCCACCTGCTCCCGTCCGCAACGCGGCGGGGCCGCGGCGTGCGCCACGGCGACCGCACGGCAGCCGCAGAGCGGGGAGGAGTCGGCAGAGGGCGAAAAGCGGGGCGGCCGCGGCGGCGAGGGCCGTCGCCAGCCTTGGGCTCGCGGTCTGACCAAAGCTGGTTCGAAGTGAGCTGGCGCTCAAGGAGGGAGGGAGAGGAGCAGGAGGAGCAGGGGGCAGAGAGCGGGAGGAGGGCGAGGACGAGGAGGAGGACGACGACGAGGAGGCCAAGGAGGAAGAATAGGACGAGGACAAGGAGGAGGAGGAGGAGGAGGACGAGCGTAAGCCCAAGACTCATCAACGATATTGCAAGAAACCCTCCCTCAAAGTTCCCCCCTTCATAGGCCCCCACAAAGATTCATTGACACTGGAAGAGATGCCCCGTTGAAAGACAACCGCTAGAAAATCCTGAACTGTGCCAGAACACCGTTCCTGGGACTTCAACGCCGCGAATCACCATTACTGTTGTGTCTTGACGGTCCTGAATCGCATCAGAACATAATGCTTGGGACTTCAACACAGCGAATCATCGTGAACGCTGCGCCCTGACAGTCCGACATCATGCCAAAACATAATTTCTGGTACGTTAACCATGCGGCTGTAAACTCTTAAGACGAATGTGCGCGGCGCCAAGGCGAGAGCCACATTGTGAAAGGGGGCCGCCCTCCGTCCGTGAAACTCTTGCAATTGTTTAAGACGAACGAATGTGCGCGGCGCAAAAACGAGAGCCATCTTTTGGAAACGAGACCGCCCTCCATCAGTGAAATTCTTGTTTCTTTGAAAACAAATGTGCACAGAAATGGAGTGAGAGCCACATTTTGTAAACGGCCGCCCTCTATCCTTACAACTCTTCCAACCCTTGAAACGAATGTGCGCGGCGCTAATGCAAGAGCCACATTTTGAAAACTACCCGCCCTCCATCCGTGAAACTCTCGCAAATTCTCAACTCAAAGATCATGAATCGCGAGGAAGTCCTAAGCGAATCAACCAGCCCGCCCTCCCGACACACCCCTGGGTGCGACAGGGAGAAAAGATCTATAAGGAAATAAAATGGAGGAGGAGGAGAAGAAGGAGGAGGAGGGGTAGGAGCAGGAGGAGGAGGAGGGCAACGGGCAACGGGGCAGAGGAGGAGCGGGAGGAGGGGGGGTTCGAGAGATCGGCCATTTTCGGCCCCCGGCGTCGCCTGGTCCACCACGAAAACGCAAACCTCTGCGCCCGCCTCCTCCTTCGGCAGCGTCACGAGCACGGTCGCCTCGTCACCTGGCTCGAAATCCTCCTGAGACCCGCTGCCCCCCGCCTTGGCCACGGCCACGCGGATGGAGCCCTCCGCGAAGCCTCGGCTGGAGTCGGGCACGGACAGCTGGGCCTTGGGGGGGGCAAGAGGGCAGCGAAGCCGCTGCTCCCTGAACTGCTCCTGGGCTGGATTCCGACCCTGACTCCGGGGCGAGTCCTGCCAGAGGCGACCCGGGACCCCCCAGGGAAGCCCGAAGAGGCGAAAAAACGAGGGAAGGGCCTCGGTGCCGGTACGGCAGGCTCGTGTCGTGACGACTGGCACGTTGCTTTCTGACACTACGTGGGTGGTTCCGTGTCTTGAGCGATCGCGGCTTCATCGATGGCGCGGATCGTTCGAGATGTGCCAGCCGATTCTGGGCCGCTGCCGCTTTTCAATATTGAACGCCCGCGCTGGGGTCGCCCGCGCGACGACACCACATGAACCTACCGTATGCTGTTGTTTCTCTCTGGAGGGCCGTCGCGGTGACGGTGCGCGGGAGGGTCACGTCCAGCAGCGGCGACACCGGCACCTCCACGGGCAGCATGGCCTCCCTCGGCTGCGTCGGCGCCTGCAGCACCACCAGCACGCCGCAGCCGAAGCGACACTCCTGCTCCCCTCCTGGTCCTCCCGCCCCTCCCGTCGTGTCGCCCCCCCCGCTGGAGGCCCAGATCCCCTCCCCGCGCCTGACGTCGCCTCGCCCGCACCTCCCCCATCCCACGCGAGGCCCGACGCCGTGGCGAGACGGCGCGAGAAACCACGGCCAGAGCTCCCGATCCCCACTCTCTGTGTCTCGGGCCGGCTTCGATGCGCGAGAGGGCGCTGGCGGGGCCTGCAGCGGGGCGGGAGCGCCCGCCGTGATCTTGCTCGCCGGCGCCCAGGTCTCGAGGGGTGCCCCCGCGTGAAGGCTCGTGCCCCTGTTGCCGTTCTGTCGGCCCGGCCCCAGAGCAGGACTGGGCAGCCCACAAGAGGCCGATCGGGGCGCCGGTGCCGCCGCTCTGGCGCTCATCGTCGAGCCCTGGCTGCTGAAGTAGGCCTCGACCCTCCAGGGGGGAAGGGGCAGGGAAGCAGCGAGACGGCAACGGGGAAAAGCCTGCTTGCAGTCCCCCTCCCTCGGGACGCGCTGACCCGGGTCAGCGCTCAGCTCACCTGGGTCAGCCAGGGCCACATCGGAAGTCCCGGGCCGGCCACGCAGTTGCGCCAAAACTCCAGTCGACGGAGGCGAGGGCAGACCGACTCGGCCGTGGCTCCCAAGCCTGGTCAGCCAGAGGGGGATCGACTGACCTACGTGAGCGCATGTGAGCGGATGAGGGGGGGCGAGGAACAAATCTGAAAAAGGAGTAAAGGGGGCCATAAAGGGCGGAGAACGCCTCCTCCTCCTCCTCCTCCTCCTCGTCCTCCTCCTCTTCCTCTTCCTCTGCCTCCTCCTCCTCCTCCTCCTCCTCCTCCTCCTCCTCCTCCTCCTCCTCCTCCTCCTCCTCTGCCTCCTCCTTCTCCTCCTCCTCCTTCTCTTCTTCTTATGTTTATTCGCATTCTGATTCGCATTATTATTATTATTAGTATTATTATTATTATTATTATAAATATTATTATTATTATTATTAGTATTATTATTATTATTATTAGTATTATTATTATTATTATTATTATTATTATTATTATTATTATTATTATTATTATTATTATTACTAGTAGTATTATTACTATTATTATGATTATTATTATGATTATTATTATTAGTATTATCATCATTATTATTATTATAATTATTATTATTATCATTATTATTTTTAGTAGTAGTACTAGTAGTATTATTAGTATTAGTATTATTAGTATTATTAGTAGTATTAGTATTATTATTATTAGTAGTAGTAGTAGTAGTAGAGTAGTAGTAGTAGTAGTAGTAGTAGTAGTAGTAGTAGTAGTAGTAGTAGTAGTAGTAGTAGTAGTTGTAGTAGTAGTAGTAGTAGTAGTAGTAGTAGTAGTAGTAAGAACATTATTATTAGTATTACCATTATTAATATTATTATTAGTAGTAAGTTTATTAGTATCATTATCATTATCATGATCATTATTATGGTTATTAGTATTAGCACTATTAGTTTTATTATTCTATGGTTTTAATATTAATACGTTTGTGCATAATAGTATTGTTGTTATTATTGTTCCTCCTCCTCCTCCTCCTCCTCCTCCTCGTCCTCCTCCTCCTCCTCCTCCTCCATTCCTTTTCCTTATACGTAGCTTTTCCCTGTCCCATCCCGAGGCCAGTTTTAGGGCGGACTGGGCGATTCGCCTGATACTCCACCACCATGTATGACCATGAAGCTGAAAAACGGCAACAGCTTCACAGATGGAGTGCGGGTGGTTTTCAAAATGTTGCTCTCGCCTTGGCGCCGCGTACATTCGTGCTGAAAAAATTAAGAAAGCTTCATGGATTGATGGCGGCTTTCAAAATGTGGCTCTCCCCTGAGCGCCGCGCACAATCGTTTTAACAAAGTACAAGAGTCTCACGGATTGATTGCGGCTCCTTTTCAAAATGTGGCTCTCGCCTGAGCACCGCGCACATTCGGTTTCAATAAAATCGCAAGAGCTTCACGGATTGAAGGCGGATGGTTTTCGATGTAGCCCTCGCCTTAGC
>CAUYUJ010003296.1:67500-74130 GCA_963575745.1 Prorocentrum cordatum
GGGCCGCCATGCGAACGCTGCCACTGGAGCCTTCGGTGGAGCTCCCTATGGGGCCACGATCCTCGTGAGGGGTGTGCCGAAATGGCCCGGGGCCGCCATGCGAACGCTGCCACTGGCGCCTTCGGTGGAGCTCCCTATGGGGCCACGATCCTCGTGAGGGGTGTGCCGGGTCCGAGGCCGCCATGCGAACGCTGCCACTGGGGCCTTCGGTGGAGCTCCCTATGGGGCCACGATCCTCGTGAGGGGTGCGCCGTGGCCGCCATGCGAACGCTGCCACTGGGGCCTTCGGTGGAGCTCCCTATGGGGCCACGATCCTCGTGAGGGGTGTGCCGAAATGGTCCGAGGCCGCCATGCGAACGCTGCCACTGGGGCCTTCGGTGGAGCTCCCTATGGGGCCACGATCCTCGTGAGGGGTGCGCCAAAATGGGGCGGGGCCCACATGCGAACGCAGCCACTGGGGCCTTCGGTGGAGCTCCCTATGGGGCCACGATCCTCGTGAGGGGTGCGCCAAAATGGGGCGGGGCCCACATGCGAACGCAGCCACTGGCGCCTTCGGTGGAGCTCCTTATGGGGCCACGATCCTCGTGAGGGGTGTGCCGAAATGGGGCGGGGCCCACATGCGAACGCTGCCACTGGAGCCTTCGGTGGAGCTCCCTATGGAGCCACGATCCTCGTGAGGGGTGCGCCGAAATGGGGCGGGGCCACCATGCGAACGCTGCCACTGGAGCCTTCGGTGGAGCTCCCTATGGGGCCACGATCCTCGTGAGGGGTGCGCCAAAATGGGGCGGGGCCCACATGCGAACGCTGCCACTGGAGCCTTGGGTGGAGCTCTCTATGGGGCCACGAAACGCTGTACTGGGTGGGTGAAACGCAAGGAGGAGGGGGGAGGAGGGGGAGGAGGAGGAGAGGAGGAACGCGGGGCGACGTCTCTTCAAAACGAGGACCCAACACCACATGATGGTTGGGGGAGAAAAAAATATCCTGGCGAAAGACCCAACCATATGCAAACGTGAATACCGCAGGGCAGGTGGGACGAAGCAAGAGGAATTTCTATGGGCACACGATCCTCGTGAGGGGTGCGCCGAAATGGGGCGGGGCCACCATGCGAACGCTGCCACTGGCGCCTTCGGTGGAGCTCCCTTATGGGGCCACGATCCTCGTGAGGGGTGTGACGAAATGGCCCGAAGCCGCCATGCGAACGCTGCCACTGGGGCCTTCGGTGGAGCTCCCTGTGGGGCCACGATCCTCGTGAGGGGTGCGCCAAAATGGGGCGGGGCCGCCATGCGAACGCTGCCACTGGAGCCTTCGGTGGAGCTCCCTATGGGACAACGATCCTCGTGAGGGGTGTGCCCAAATGGTCCGAGGCCGCCATGCGAACGCTGCCACTGGCGCCTTCGGTGGAGCTCCCTGTGGGGCCACGATCCTCGTGAGGGGTGTGCCGAAATGGCCCGGGGCCGCCATGCGAACGCTGCCATTGGCGCCTTCGGTGGAGCTCCCTATGGTGCCGCGAACCATGTGAGGGGTGTGCCGCAATGGGGCAGGGCCACCATGCGAACGCTGCCACTGAGGCCTTCGCTGGAGCTCCTATGGGGCCACGATCCTCGTGAGGGGTGTGCCGAAATGGCCCGAGGCCGCCATGCGGTCCCTGCCACTGGGGCCTTCGGTGGAGCTCTATGGGGCCACGATCCTCGTGAGGGGTGTGCCGAAATGGCCCTGGGCCCACATGCGAACGCTGCCACTGGGGCCTTCGGTGGAGCTCCCTATGGGGCCACGATCCTCGTGAGGGGTGTGCCGAAATGGCCCGGGGCCCACATGCGAACGCTGCCACTGGCGCCTTCGGTGGAGCTCCCTGTGGGGCCACGATCCTCGTGAGGGGTGCGCCAAAATGGGGCGGGGCCACCATGCGAACGCTGCCACTGGGGCCTTCGCTGGAGCTCCCTATGGGGCCACGATCCTCGTGAGGGGTGCGCCGAAATGGGGCGGGGCCACCATGCGAACGCTGCCACTGGCGCCTTCGGTGGAGCTCCCTATAGGGCCACGATCCTCGTGAGGGGTGTGACGAAATGGCCCGAAGCCGCCATGCGAATGCTGCCACTGGGGCCTTCGGTGGAGCTCCCTATGGGGGCACGATCCTCGTGAGGGGTGCGCCGAAATGGGGCGGGGCCACCATGCGAACGCTGCCACTGGAGCCTTCGGTGGAGCTCCCTATGGGGCCACGATCCTCGTGAGGGGTGCGCCGAAATGGGCGGGCCGCCATGCGAAACGCTGCCACTGGGGCCTTCGGTGGAGCTCCCTATGGGGCCACGATCCTCGTGAGGGGTGTGCCGAAATGGCCCGGGGCCCACATGCGAACGCTGCCACTGGCGCCTTCGGTGGAGCTCCTTATGGGGCCACGATCCTCGTGAGGGGTGCGCCAAAATGGGGCAGGGCCGCCATGCGAACGCTGCCACTGGGGCCTTCGCTGGAGCTCCCTATGTGGCCACGATCCTCGTGAGGGGTGCGCCAAAATGGGGCGGGGCCACCATGCGAACGCTGCCACTGGGGCCTTCGCTGGAGCTCCCTATGGGGCCACGATCCTCGTGAGGGGTGCGCCGAAACGGGGCGGGGCCGCCATGCGAACGCTGCCACTAGGGCCTTCGGTGGAGCTCCCTATGGAGCCACGAAACGTTGTACTGGGTAGGTGAAACGCAGGGAGGAGAGGGGAGGAGGGGGAGGGGGGGGAGAGGAGGAGGAGGAGAGGAGACGCGGGCCACCGTCTCTTCAAAACGAGGACCCAACACCACAGGATGGTTGGGAAAAATTAGCCTGGCGAAGGACCCTACCATATGCAGCTGTGAGTACCGCAATAGTGAACATCTTCTTCGGTGCGGCGCCGCCATGCCAACGCAGCCACTGGGAGTTTCGGTGGAGTTCCCTATGGGGCCACGAAACGTGTGAGGGGTGTGCCGAAATGGGTGCGGCGCCGCCATACGAACGCAGCCACTGGGGCCTTCGGTGGAGCTCCCTATGGGGCCACGAAACGTGTGAGGGGTGTGCCGACATGGGTGCCGCGCCGCCATGCCAACGCAGCCACTGGGGCCTTCGGTGGAACTCCCTATGGGGCCACGAAACGTGTGAGGGGTGTGCCGAAATGGGTGCGGCGCCGCCGTGCGAACGCAGCCACTGGGGCCTTCGGTGGAGCTCCCTATTGGGCCACGAAACGTGTGAGGGTTTGCCCGAAATGGGTGCGTGCGGCGCCGCATGCCAACGCAGGCAGCTCACTGGGGCCTTCGTGGAGTCTCCCTAATGGGGTCACGAACGTGTGAAGGTTGTGCCGAAATGGGTGCGGCGCCGGCACCAACGCGCCACAGGGGCCCTTCGTGGAGCTTCCTTATGGGGCCGACGAAGCGTTGAAGGGTTAGCCGAAAGGGTGCGCGCCGCCATGCGAACGCAGCCCTGGGGCCTTGGGTGAGCTACCCTATGGGGCCACGAAACGTGTGAGGGTGTGCCCTAAATGGGTGCGGCGCCGCCATGCAACGCAGCCACTGGAGCCTTCGCTGGAGCTCCCTATGGGGCCACGAAACGTGTGAGGGGTGTGCCGAAATGTGCGCGGCGGGCGCATGGGATCGCAGCCACTGGGGCCTTCGCTGGAGCTCCCTATGGGGCCACGAAACGTGTGAGGGGTGTGCCGAAATGGGTGCGGCGCCGCCATGCCAACGCAGCCAGTGGGGCCTTCGGTGGAGCTCCCTATGGGGCCACGAAGCGTGTGAGGGGTGTGCCGAAATGGGTGCGGCGCCGCCATGCCAACGCAGCCACTGGGGCCCTCGGTGGAGCTCCCTATGGGACCACGAAACGTGTGAGGGGTGTGCTGTGATAGTGGGATGAGGGAGGAGGCGGAGGAGGAGGAAAAAAGGAGAGGAGGCGCGGGGCACCGTCTCTTCAAAACGAGGACCCAACACCACAGGATGGTTGGGAAAAACAAAACAAAAAAACAATTATTCACTGCGTGGGGATCCCCATATGTGCATCTCCTTGCTGGCGCTCCCTTGGTGGTGGGACTCGGTGAGGACGAATCTGGATTTAAGTGTGACTGAGCTGCCTCTCTCTCTACTTTCTCTGCTCTCTCTGTCTCTCTCTCTCTCTCTCTCTCTTTCTTTCTGCCCTCTCTCTGTCTCTGCCTCTCTTTCCCTGCCTCTCTCTCTCTCTCTCTCTCTGCACCCTCATCGCTGGGCGATACCAGGACCGCATGGAGCAGGCCGACGCACGAGACGACGTGGAGCGCATGTTCACCCTGGCTAACGAGGCCAGTCATGAGTACCATCTCACCCGTCTACGCGATCTGCCACCTCCACCGCCCCACCAACCACAAAAGAAGCCCCCCACCATGCACGGGCTCACGCCTACGTTCGAGGATCGACCAGTTGTCCCCCGCGCGTTCCCCACCTACGGAGCTTCCACGATTCACATGAACCGACTGCGCAAGCTCCATCGGCAACTCTGCGAGCTCCGTTTCATCGGACAGCACCACCATCTAGATTGCCGAGCTATCCCGCCGTACCTCGCGCAGCGCATCGACTGCACGTGGGCCGCGGCCCGCCTCTTATGCCACAAGCTGCGCCCCACGGTTCTCCTGGAATTCCCCGAGGCCTGGGCCCCAGACGAGCCCGTGCCGCACGGGGAGCACCTTGACGTTTTGATCCAACATCTCGACTTAGAGCTGGCGCGACGCGCGAACCGTGCCAAGGCGGAACGCATCAGGATATGTGCCGAGGGCGTCCGTGAGCCAAGCGGGCGAAAGGCGGCCATATACGCACGAGCTGCTGATAGCTCGCCCACGGCGTATCTCCGCACGCCTACCACTCCTGACGATACGCAACTCCCCTGCGACACCAACGCCTTCAAACCTGACGAAGCTTGCACGGACGACAGCGACGCTGACACCGAAGCTGGCGGCTTCAGCCCCGGCGACGGTAGTTCGCCCGACACGGACAGCGACGAAGACCACACCCGTGAACCACCACCTGCGCAAGTCCCCGACATCCTCCCTGCCAACGCAATTGTTGCTAACATCAAGGACATGCTGAAGCTCATGGTCGACACCTGGGAGCCCATCTTGGGCAGGTACCGTGCACGTGCGGGACATGATGCCGAAGCCATGCCGACGTGGGCCGACTTCTACGACGAGTACCGACAGGAGCTGCCTACGCCATCACCAGCTACCCCTTTCCACCTCACCGACGACCAACTCATCCACTTCATTCGCACCCGTTCACCGAGACGCGCGGGGGTCTGGACGGTTGGACTACTAAGGAGGCAAAGGAGCTTCCCGACGACATTCTTCGCCTCTTCGCCAGCGTTCTACGAGCTATGCAACGCACTGGCACCATCCCAGAACCCCTCCTCCACGTCCCAAACCCGTGCCTCCGAAAAGGCCGAGGCGAACTCCCAACGGACCAACGACTTCTCTCGGTGCTTTCCGTTTTGATGTACGCGTGGGAAGCACCAGCTTACCGCAGCCTCACGGACTGGCGGAAAGGATGGACCCACGCCACGAGTTTTGGCGCTGTCCCCAAAGCTACCATTGGGGACGTCAGCACTTCTCTCGCCCTTCGCATCGAACACGCCAGAGCCCTTCTCCTTCCCTTGGCTGGAGCCGCCCTGGACCGTCAGAAGTGTTTCGACTATCTCATCACGGACATATGCCTTAACCTCGCGCTTCACGCGGGGTGTCCCCAAGACATCGTTACTGTCCGCAGGAACTTCTACAGGCGCCACAAACGTTACATCCGCATGAACGGTGCGTACTCTAAGGAACTGGCCAGAACAAACGGTCACCTCCAGGGAAGCTCTTGGTCCCTGGACGACATTAAGCTGCTCATGTGCGTCTGGACCAAGAGACAGCATCGTTACGTGCCGCGGTCACTCAGCACTACTTTTGTTGACGACAGCAACTCCACTACCCACACCGCGCCCGAGTTGCAGAAATCTCTTGATGAAACCGCCAAGTTTGATCGATTTTCTGGTCAACGCATTCATCCTGGAAAAGTGGCGGGGTGGTCGCTTACTGACGAGCTTCACACCGCCGTTACCCAGCTCACCTTGGCGGAACGGCCCTTACGCGTGGTCGACTCCTTCAAGCTCGTCGGAAGTTACATCAACGCCGAGGCAGCGCCGGCTCCAGCCGCGCTCACCCTCACGGCCACCGCTGACGCCCGTGTTCGCAGGGCGACTAGTCGCCTGCCGCGTATTGGCAAGCTCCCATCTCCGATGCGTATTAAGGCGCGGCACGCCCGCTCCCTTGCTGCCAGCGTCTGTACCACGGGCACTGACATCCAAGCCCCATCAGGCCCCGTCAAAACTGCCTACAACCATGCCCTTAAGGCGGCTATCCGCCCCAAGGGAAACGGGTGGGTCGAGTTTTGGACTCTCATGGCCGTGTGCGTCCCAGGGCACGCCCTGGAGATTGACGCCATTATGCAGCGTGAAGTCTTCCTGTGCCTGCGGCGACAGGTCATCCGCGACGCCACTCTCTGCGGCCTCGTCAGGGATCTCCAACACCATGTCCAGACCCTTTTTGGCGGAGGACCTGTTGGACGACTTGTTCAGACGCTTCAGCAGCTCCGTTTGACTTGGCCCACATTTGGCACCATG
>CAUYUJ010003297.1:0-80466 GCA_963575745.1 Prorocentrum cordatum
CGCGGATCCCGCCGTCGAGGGGTTTGGCGACGAGATCGAGGCGGGGCTCGCGGCCAACGCCGACAGGTTCGTGGCGCGCGACTCCGTTGGGCTGGCGCTCGTCGACGACGAGCTCGGCTGGGTGGCGGTCGAGAACGTCCAGCCCGAGGACCAGCGCCAGCGGGTCGCCGAGAAGCGGCGGGCCCCGGGCCGCGACCCTCGGGTCCTCCCCATCCCGCCGCCGACGCGGGGAAAGCGGGCGCAGCTGAGCGGGGTGATCGCCGCGCTGAGGCCGCAGGAGGACCCGTCCTGGCCGTTCCGGGGCCCGAAGGCGCTGGCGGAGTTCTTGGAAGCCGTCGACGCGTCCGGGCTCTCGCTGACCGCGCACTGGGGCCGCTGGGTCGAGCGGTCCGGCGTGGCGCGCCTGAGCGGGCCCTCGCGCGAGCTCAAGGTGATTTTGGAGGTCCCCCACCGCTCGCTGGTGTGCGACCGCTTGGACGTGACCAATTCGGCGAGCTTCGAGCTCTTGGCCCGTCGGGCCTTGCAGATGCAGCGGGCGGCGAATTGGCGCCCGCGTCGCCCGACGTTCGAGGGCGTGGACTTGATGTTGAGCAGCGAGCTCGACGAGACGGGCGGCGCGGTGACTTCGCGCTTCGACGCCTTCATCGCCGAGGAGCAGAAGAACCGCGGGATCGTCCTGAAGCAGGAGCGGCTCCGGCGCGAGGAGCAGGACCACGAGCAGAAGAAGCGCGGGAGGTCCTCGGGCTCGGCCGGGGCAGACGGGGGCGAGCAGAAGACTTCGCCCAACGGGGGGGCGAAGGCGAGGGCCAAGCCTCCGGGCGGCTGAGGGCGCCTTGTCGGCGCCCTCTTGGCCCGGCGTTCCGCCGGGCCTTTCAGCGCCCGCTGCCGCGCCTTCGGCTCCCGCGGCGCGGCGGGGGCGGTCCTCCGAGGCGGTCACCTCTGAGGGCCATTCATGTTTGTTTTCTCTTCCTGAAGGAGGTCATCTCTTTCGAGCCGCCCGACGTGGAGAACGCGCCGCGCTGCCTCGGTACCTGGCCCAGCGCGCTGCCCGCTCGGACGAGCGGGATCGGCTAACCGTCGAGACCCCCTCGCCCGCCAAAGCGCTCAGCCGCGCCCAGACCGGGCGGCCGCTGCAGCTGCAGCCGCCGAGCAAGTTGCCGCCGACTGCCGCTCAGAAGTCCGCGGTCAGGCGGACCCGACGTCGAGTCCGAGATTTGGGGGCTAAGCCCTCGGACCTGGATCGCACCGGAGCCCTGCAGGGGCTCCTTCGGCGCAAAAACCTTTTCAGCGGTGCTGGTGAGTGCTCAACCCGTCGCGACTGCGACCCCGAGCGGCTCGACGTCTTCCGGACCTCGGCCGCCCCTATCCGCGCGCGGGGCGTCGCCCCGCCGCGCGTGGTCGTCTGAACAGTATTGATGCGGAAGTGGCGCTGCCCTCGGCGGACATCGCCCCTGATGAGGAGATCGCCGGGCCGTGCTGGGACCCGCTGCTCAGCCCACGTTCGAAGGCGAATCGCCCGAGGCTCGTGGACTTCTTGGCTCGGCTGGCGGCGCGCAGCCTAGTCGACGGGCGACGCCGCCGCAAGGCCTGCGTCGGCACGTTCTTCGTGGCCAAGAAGAACGGGGGCATCCGCGTGGTGGTTGAGGCTCGACAGGCCAACCAACTTCATCGGCTCCCTCCTCGAACCACTTTGGCATCGGGCGAGGCTATTGGCGCCATCAACCTCCTCGACGCGGTGGGCGCGTCGCCCGAGGACGCGGCCGACTCCGACGGCTGCTTCGACTCGCTGTGCGCCGGCTGGGTGGACCTGCAGGACGGCTTCTACCAGTTCAGCGACCCGGCGCGGGGCTCTTGGATGTGCTTCGACGTGGAGGTCACCGCCGGCGAGTTGGGGATCGACACGATCTACGACGAGGGCTTGCGCTGCCGGGCTCTGGTGGGTCGGGCGCGATGGGCACCGTGGGTCTGCCGGGGGACACGCGGGTTCTTGACGTGGTCTGCGACCCGCAGATGCACGGGAACCGGGTGGCCAGAGCGCCTTGCGTCGACAATGGCAACATGGTCTCCTTGTCGGCGGCCGCGCTCGACGAGAGGCTCGCGGCGCCCACGGCGGAGCTGGGCCGGCGCGGGCTGCGCTGGCACGAGCTCGAGCGGGCCAAGCCGGGTCTCACCGTGCTGGGCCTCGAGCTCGACGGCCGCTGGGGCCGCCTGCGGCACGCCGCGAGGCGGGCCTGGCGGCTCTACCTGGCGCTGCATCGCGCGGCGGAGGCGCCGTGGCTGGCGCGCTGGCAGCCTCGGCGGATCGCGGGGCACATCGCACGCTATTTCTTCGCGTTGCGGCCGGGTCTCAGCGCCCTCGGCGAGTGCTACGACTTCATCGGTGGAGGGCCCCTCGACCCCGTCGTTCGCCTACCACGTGGTGTCGTGGCCGAGCTACGCGTTGCCGCTGGGCTGGTCTTCTTGGGCGAGGTGGACCTCTGCTGGGCCCCGGCTGACGTCGCCTTCGTCACGGATAGCCCCCTCAAGGGCTACGCCGTCTGCCAGGCCCGCGCGCGGCCAGCGGAAGTGCTGGAGGCCACCCGCTGGAAGGGGCGCCAGAGGTTCGTTGCGGCCGCGGCGCCCGTCGACCCCGACGCAGAGGTCTTCCTGGGCCGCGCGACGGGGGCCCTCGACGGGGGCGGCGACTTCGACCTGGGCGCGCGGCCCCAGCTGCGCCAAGCGGTGGCGAAGCGCCGTCGGATGGAGCTGGAGATCGGCGCCCCCCCAGCGGTCTTCCCCGAGGAGCTGCTGGACCCGCGGCGCTGGCAGAGGTGCGCCGGGGTGCCTGGCGGTGCCCAGGGCGCATCCATGCGCTCGAGGCGCGTGCCGCCGTGGCGCCCACGCTGCGGGCCGCCGCCGACGTGGCCTTCCACGGGAAGGAGGTCCTGAGGCTTTGCGACTACATGTCGAGCGTCTGCGCCTTCGAGATGGGCCGGGCCACCAACTAAGAGCTGCTCGCCCAGTGCTGGAAGGCGGCGGCCGTCGTCGCCTGCGAACGGCGCCCCAGGTGGCGACGCGTTCCCGGCGAGGCCAACGTGGCCGACCTGCGCAGCCGGGCCGCTGACAGAGGGGAGCTGCTTGCAGGCCGCTACCGGGGCCGCAGGCCGCTGCTCACCCCGGCGGCGGGGTCGCGGCAGGAGCTGGCGCTTGCCGCGCCGCGGCCGGGGCCAGGGCCCACCCTCTCGGCCGCCGTGGTCAGCGGTGCCGGTCGCCCCCCGGTCGGGGGCCGCGCGCCACCGCTCAGCCCGCCTTGCACCGCGGGCGGCTATCCCTTTGAGAGACGGAGTCGTCCGCACAGCTTTCTTCATCCTGCCTCTCATTCCTTTGCGAGCCATCATGACGCAAGCATCTGGGCGAATTGTCCAGAGGCCAACGCCGTCTGCCAAGATGCCGCCGACCCCCTTGAACATGAATTACATGCTGCCGCTGCTCGCCTTTATCACCGGGCACCCTGGGGCTGGAGCTCACAAACTACATGTGTTACTGGCTGCTGCCCCTTGCCGGGCCTTGGCGGGCCCTTGCCTGAACGCTGCCATCGCCTTGGGAAGCAGAGGGGCCCCTTCCAAGAAGGGCGCTCAGTCAATCCTTCCTCTGCAAGGTCCTCGGAGCGCTCTGGGAGGCCGGGCTTCTTGGAGGTATTCTCGGGCAGTGCACGGCTTGCGGGGGCTGTCCATGAGGCGGGCCTTAGATGCCTGGCGCCGATCGACGTCTGCCGAGGTACCCACTGTGATCTGGCATGTCTGGGACTCCGTCGCCTCGTCGAGTCTTGGCTCAAGCGGGGGTTCGTCTTGCGGATCCACATCGGACCCCCCTGTGCGCGCTGGGTTCCTGCGGGCGGCCAGAGAGACCCCGGGCCCGCCGGTCGCCTCCTCGTCGGCTTCGCCCGGCGTCTGCTGCGCATCTGCCGCCAGGAGGGGATCCGCGTCACGTTCGAGAACCCCCGGGACAGCCGAGCGCGAGCCTTCCCACTCTTGGCCCGAGAGCTGCGGCGGCTGCGCTGGCCGAAGGTCGCGTTCGACAGCGGCCGGTTCGGGGCGCCTTTCAAGAAGCCTGGAGGCCTCGCCGGCCCCTTCGGAGCCTAGGCTCCGAACGGGTGAGCTGGGTGAGCTGGACCGGCGCTGCCTCTGCAAGAGCCGCCACAGCGTCGAGCTGCAGGGCAAAGTGCGGCATCCAGTGCGCGGCTGGGCGTGGCGGACGACGCTCGCGGGCGCCTGCCCGCCGAGCTGGCGCCGCGCCGCGGCGGAGATCGCTTCCCGCGATGCCCCGCCGAGCGCCTGGGGTCGAACCGACCCCGCGGGCCGGGCGCGCTGGGATCGCACGATGGCGAGCGCGGCCGGGGCCCCGGAGCCCGCCGCCGCCACGGCGCCAATCTGCCCGCGGAGGTTCCGCCTCCTTTGGCGAGGCTCGTGGCCGAGCGCACTCGACCCCAGGCCGCGGCCTCGGCCAGGCGGCCAGGCTGCTGGGCGGCCCGCCCGGCGCGCTTCCGGTGCACGGTCGCCGCGGGCGCCCTGGGGGGGCGACGCCGCGCCCCCGCCGGCGCTGAAGCGGCGCGCTGACTCTGAAAGCCAACGGCCGCTGCGGGCTCCGCGCGCGGAGGCCGTGGCGAAGCGCCAGCGGCGGGCAGCCGCTGCGGCGCGCGCCGACGCCTCCCTGACGGGGCGAGACTGGACGCTGGGCGACTACCTTCGCCTGGCCCGGTTGAGGCCGGCCACTCGGGAGGCGTGCGCGGCGGCGGTGGCGGAGCTCGAGGGCTTCGCCACTGGCGTGGGGCTGCAGCTGGGCGGCCCCAGAGCCGCCGATGAAACGGTGGACCTGTGCTGCGAGGCGCTCTTCTTCGCCGGTGAGCCCGTCTATATACCTTAATGCCAAGAGCGCCCTCTACGGATTGTGCAGGATCCGAGGGTGGTCGGCTGCTCGCCCGCACTTCCAGAAGTCCAAGGGCGCGCTGGACGGTTGGGCGGCCAAGCAGCCGGCGACCACGCGGCAACCGCCCCCTTGGGAGGCCGCGCTGCTGGTCGCGACGGAGCTGGCCAAAGGCCCGCTGCTGCAGGCTCTGACCGCCCTCGCGGTGCCAGTGCAGTTCGATCTGTATCTCAGGCCGAGCGAAGTTTTGTCATTTGAAGTTTCGCACGTCGTCGGTGATCGCCGAGTCGCGGATTTGCCGCGCTCAGGGCGTGAGCCAGGAGCGGCGATCATTGCTCCTCTTGGCCACGACGATGCCAGGCCGGCCGAGAATCGCGATTTCGACTGCACTGTCGTTGCAGGCTCTCCCCTTCCAATTCGTCGGTTGTGCCCTGGTGTTTTGCTCGGTCTCCAGGCCCGCGCTCGTTCCCTTTCACCTCCTGCTTCCCTCCTTTTCGCCTCTCTTTCTCTTGCTGTGTACGGAAAGCTCTTGAGAGAAGCCTCGTTGGCGGCTGGTGCGCGCGACCTTCTCAGCGCGCACCGCCAGCTTTGCCGCGGAGGCCCGTCTCACGACGCGCTGCGCGCCGTGAGAGACCTGAATGCCCGTCAGGCCCGCGGCAGATGGCGGGCCTCCTCCAGTGTTCGAGTGTACGAAAAACACGGGTCGCTGCTTCGACAGACCGCCAAACTGTCGAGGCCTCAGCGTGCCCGTGCCAGTCGCTTCGATGATCGTGCCTTTCTTGTTCCCCATATCCTAAGGATTGGGGTTCTTGTTATTCCCCATATCCTAAGGATTGGGGTTCTTGTTATTACTCTGACGCCTCCCACTGCTCCTCCTTCCTCCCGCTCGCGCCTCCCTCCTCACAATGATAATCACCAGATAAGACAAGACAAGATAAGATACTACAAGATAAGATAAGATAGCACAATCTATGATAAGGTAAGATAAGATATATGAGAAGGTAGGATAATAGATAAGATAAGACAGCCTATGGAGTAATAAGATAAGACAAGAAATGATGCGATAAGATGAGTTGATATAAGATAAGCTAAGACAAGATAAGAGATTTCAAGATAAGATAAGATAGAGGGTAATAAAGGTAATATAAGATAGGACTCGATAAGATAAGATGAGACTCGCTCTCACTCAGACTCACTCACAGTCACATTCACTCACACTCACACTCTCTCATGATCACCAAACGCTGCCAGGGGCATCATTTGGGAGCCCCAAGGGGGAGCCACCCTGGCTGATCTCACGAGCCCGTTCGCGCCGATTTTGGTGGGACGTCTCAGCTAAAATTGCCGTTTGGCCTCCCCAACATGTCTCTCTTGAGAGCCTCATGGTCACAAAACGCTGCCAGGGCATCATTTGGGAGCCCCAAGGGGGAGCCACCCTGGCTGATCTCACGAGCCCGTTCGCGCCGATTCTGGTGGGACGCCTCAGCTAGAATTGCCGTTTGGCGTCCCCAACATGTATCTCTTGAGAGCCTCATGGTCGCAAACGCTGCCAGGGGCATCATTTGGGAGGCCCCCAAGGGGGAGCCCCGCTGGCTGATCTCACGAGCCCGTTCGCGCCGATGTTGGTGGGACGTCTCAGCTAGAATTGCCGTTTGGCGCCCCGAACATGTATCTCTTGAGAGCCGCATGGTCACAAAACGCTGCCAGGGGCATCATTTGGGAGCCCCAAGGGGGAGCCACCCTGGCTGATCTCACGAGCCCGTTCGCGCCGATTTTGGGGGGACGTCTCAGCTAGAATTGCCGTTTGGCGCCCCCAACATGTATCTCTTGAGAGCCTCATGGTCGCAAAACGCTGCCAGGGGCATCATTTGGGAGCCCCAAGGGGGAGCCCCCCTGGCTGATCTCACGAGCCCGTTCGCGCCGATTTTGGTGGGACGCCTCAGCTAGAATTGCCGTTTGGCCCCCCCAACATGTATCTCTTGAGAGCCTCATGGTCACAAAACGCTGCCAGGGGCATCATTTGGGAGCCCCAAGGGGGAGCCACCCTGGCTGTTCTCACGAGCCCGTTCGCGCCGAGTTTGGTGGGACGCCTCAGCTAGAATTGCCGTTTGGCCTCCCCAACATGTATCTCTTGAGAGCCTCATGGTCACAAAACGCTGCCAGGGGCATCATTTGTGAGCCCCAAGGGGGAGCCACCCTGGCTGATCTCACGAGCCCGTGGCGAGAGAGAGAGAGAGAGAGAGAGAGAGAGAGAGAGAGAGAGAGAGAGAGAGAGAGAGAGAGAGAGCAAGAGAGAGCAAGAGAGAGAGAGAGAGAGAGAGGAAGCGAGAGAGAGGGAGAGGAGAGAGAGAGAGAGAGAGAGAGAGAGAGAGAGAGAGAGAGAGAGAGGAGAGAGAGAGAGAGAGAGGGGAAAGTTGAAGAGGAAGCAGGCTCGAGAAGAGAGCAGGAGAGAAGGAGAGAGAGAGAGAGAGAGAGAGAAGAGAGCAGAAAGAGAGACGAGAGAGAGAGAGAGGAAGAGAGAGATTAAAAGAGAGAGATATAGAGACGAGAGGGGTTAGAGAGGAGAGAGAGAGAGAGAAAAAAAAAAAAAAAAAGTGGAGAGAGAGGGTGGGGGGGGGGGGGGAGAGAGAGAGAGAGAGAGAGAGAGAGAGAGAGAGAGAGAGAGAGAGAGAGAGAGAGAGGAGAGAGAGATGAGAGGAGAGGGAGTTGAGAGAGGAGACAGGCGAGAGAAAGAGAGAGAGAGAGAGAGAGAAGAGAGAAGAGAGAGAGAGAGAGAGAGAGAGAGAGAGAGAGAGAAAGTAGAGAGAGAGAGAGAGAGAGAGAGAGAGAGAGAGAGAGAGAGAGAGAGAGAGAGAGAGCGAGAGATCGGACAAGTAGGCGGACCAGGGTCCGTCCGCGAGGCGCACTGCGGTGCGACAACTCGCAAACACTATTTGCGGCGGTGCAGCCTTTAGATACGAGGGCGGGCAACAAAAACCCCCTCCCCCGGCGCAGTGCGACAGACGCTACAGACGGCGGACAGACGGTGATGATCTCACCTGTCAGACCGCGTAAAGAAAGAGGCCCCAACAAGAAAGGCGACGTGCTGACACGTGGCTAGGCGGCTTGGCAGACCGCCAGTTGGGCGCTTGGCCGCTAAGCGGCGCGCAGTGACGGGGCACCCCCCGCCCCCACGCCCTGACACCGTGGACGCGGAGCCACGCGTACACACGGGCAGGCAGAAAGGAGGAGATTAGCGCGGGGCACCAGGTGGAGCGCCGCGGAACGATGACAGCATAGCTTGGATGGTGAGTGACGGCACGGCACCATCGGGCGAGGGCGTGAGCAGCTCGGCGAAGGCTCGCCCGGCGCTGTGGAGGCGCTGGAGTAGAGGGCCTTGGCGAGCTTGGGCGGCGGCGAGGTCCGCGGCGAGAGCAACGCACCTCTGCTGGAGAGCAGCCATAGCCTGGGACAGCTCGGTTTCGCGGTCGGTGAGGGGTGGCTGCTCAGTGCCAGCGGCCGAGGGCCTCGAGACAGAGGCGAGGTCCTCGGTACGCCTGTCCAGATGGTGGACTAGCGTAGTGCGGCACCCTGTACGCTGTCGTCCGTCACCCTTGAAAGGTGACTGGAGGGGAACACGCGACCCCAGGGCTGGAGCCGCTAGGGCCACGCCCCGAGAGGTCGGGAGAGCCGCATCCTCTCGCTCAGCAACGATGGAAGCGTGGACGGGGCGCGAGGGCCTGTCTGGTTCAGTGCCCTGCGGGGGGGCTGAAGCCGCCCCCGCGGGCTGCCGCTGGTGGGGGGGCGGAGTGGTTTGCGCGGTGGGACCAATCATGATGCCGTGCAAGGGCTCTGAGGTCGGCCGCGTAGAAGGGTGGCGTCTCGGTAGGGCGGCATGGTCGGCAGCGTGGGGTGTCGGCGGTGCGTCGTCTATGCCACTCAGTCCGCGGGGGTCACCCAGGTCGTCGTCGGCGTCTTGGCGGTGGCCGATATCATCGTATGGGGGCGATGTCGCTCTCGGGGACGGAGTCGCGGTAGGCATCGAGAGGTTGCCCGACGGGGCAGGGTTTTCGCTGACTGGTCCGTCGTCCAAAGCGTCCGATCCCCCACCGAAGCTGAACAGGTCGTCCTCCTGTTCGTCAGCGTCTTGAAGGTGAGCGGCGTTGTCATGTGGGTGCGATGCCGCTCTCAGTGGCGGAGTCGAGGGCGACGTGCGGGTGCCCGACGGGGCAAGGTTGGCGCTGGCTGGCCCGTCGCCTAGGAAGTCAAGGCCCCCGCCAAAGCCGAACGGGTCGTCCTCCTGTTCGTCGAATATCGCCCGTTGGGCCTCGGCCCAGAGCTCGTCCGGGTTCTGTGGGATGTCTGGTCCAGCCGCGGGTGGTGCCTGGTCAGACAGCAGGGGGTTTGGTTCCATTTTGTTGAGTTCCGCAGCTGTAAACCCAGCCCTGCGGTGTGGGAGGGGGAGTGCGCGGTGTCTACGCTCGTAGATGGCGACAGCGACTCCATGAAGCACGGTCGCTTGGCGATGTCGTGTTTTGGCAGCTTCGACAATGTCGTCTGGAAGGTTATGAGTACGTGCCGCCGTTGTGGCGAGGGCGTCAGCCTGACGATTGAACTCCTCCGCGATGGGCCCGATGAGCCCGAGGTCGATGCCCATGTCTCCCAGGTGGCTTGCGATTTTCTCGACGCGGAACATGTTGGGCTTGGCCATGACGCATCGGTGGATCTTTTCCCAGAGCTCCACGTGCGTGCCCTGCGGTGGTGAGTGTCCGTCGATGATACTTTGGAACCCATCGACCACCGCCTGGTTGTCCACGAAAACGTGTACGGGCCGTTCAGCACATGCCGTGAGGTGGACAATGGCGAGGGTCTCCGCAAGCTGTGCGTTCTGCGTAATGCCGTGAACGCGTGCACTGTAGTTCATGCGGTGGTCGATGCCGTAGTAGACGCCGTAGCCCGCTCGTGCTAGCAATGGGATGGCTTGGTTGGTGCATGCACCGTCCGTGGCAGCGTAGACCCATGTCCAACCAGTGTCGTGGTCAAGGTAGGTGGTGTAGGAGTCCTGGGCTGAAGCCGCAGGATCTCCCTCAGGTGGGGGCCGCGGTATGGGCTGAGGTAGCGGGTCCCTCGCGAGGTCGGCCTGCAGGTCGAGGAGGGCTGGGTCTTCATCGAAGAGCCCGCAGTGTCTTGTGTGCGGCGGAAGACGGGCCCACTGCTCGTCACTGATGAGGGTGGTGAGAGGGAGTCTTTCTCGGGCCCAGCACTTGCAGTCGCGGACAGTGTGCTCCTGAGTTTCCTCTTCCTCGTCGCAGTATCGGCAGATGGGGCTGGGGTCAGCAGACGTGTTTGATCGGGATCGTCGCTGTTGGGTGTGGTCCCCGCCCGACAGGTAGTTCAGGAGGAGCGCCAGCTGCCAGGCATTGCATTTGGCTGCTCCTTTCGTTCGGGCGAGCCACGTGCTGGCGAAGAGGTCGAGGCCCTGTCTGACAGAGGCAAGGTATCCAAGGTCGTGACGCCGTGGCTTGATCCTCCTCAGAAAGGCTCTGCGTTGTGAGGCCCGCAGCATGTGAAGGAAGGCGTTTTGGGGTAAGTTCAGCCAACTGATCTGGCAGCCCCAGTCGTCGTACATGATGCCAAATGTGGGCCAGGTCCAACGGAGCTGCTGGAGCGTCTGGACAAGTCGTCCGACAGGTCCTCCCCCAAACAGGGTCTGAACGTGGTGTTGGAGATCCCTGACGAGACCGCAGAGTGTAGCGTCGCGATTAACCTGTCGCCGCAGACACAGGAAAACTTCACGCTGCGTGATGGCGTCAATCTCCAGGGCGTGTCCTGGGACGCACACGGCCATGAGAGTCCAAAACTCGACCCACCTGTTTCCCTTGGGGCGGATAGCCGCCTTAAGGGCATGGTTGTAGGCAGTTTTGACGGGGCCTGATGGGGCTTGAATGTCGGTGCCCGTGGTACAGACGCTGGCAGCAAGGGAACGGGCGTGCCGCGCCTTAATAAGCATCGGCGATGGGAGCTTGCCAATGCGCGGCAGGCGACTAGTCGCCCTCCGAACACGGGCGTCAGCGGTGGCCGTGAGGTTAAGCGCGGCTGGAGCCGGCGCTGCCTCGGCGTTGATGTAACTCCCGACGAGCTTGAAGGAGTCGACCACGCGTAAGGGCCGTTCCGCCAGAGTGAGCTGGGTAACGGCGGCGTGAAGCTCGTCGGTGAGCGCCCACCCCGCCACTTTGCCAGGGTGAATGCGTTGACCTGAAAATCGATCAAACTTGGCGGTTTCATCAAGAGATTTCTGCAACTCAGGCGCGGTGTGAGTAGTGGAGTTGCTGTCGTCAACAAAGGTAGTGCTGAGTGATCGCGGAACGTATCGATGCTGTCTCTTGGTCCACACACACATGAGCAGCTTAATGTCGTCCAGGGACCAAGAGCTTCCCTGGAGGTGACCGTTGGTCCTGGCCAATTCCTTAGAGTACGCTCCGTTCATGCGGATGTAGCGTTTGTGGCGACTGTAGAAGTTTCTGCGGACAGTAACGATGTCTTGGGGGCACCCCGCGTGAAGCGCAAGGTTAAGGCAGATGTCCGTGATGAGGTAGTCGAAACACTTCTGTCGGTCAAGGGCAGCCCCAGCTAAGGGAAGGAGTAAGGCCCTGGCGTGTTCGATGCGCAGGGCAAGAGAGGTGCTGACGTCCCCAATGGTAGCTTTGGGGACAGCGCCAAAGCTCGTGGCGTGGGTCCATCCTTTCCGCCAGTCCGTGAGGCTGCGGTAAGCTGGCGCTTCCCACGCATACATCCAAACGGAAAGCACCGAGAGAAGTCGTTGGTCCGTTGGGAGTTCGCCTCGGCCTTTTCGGAGGCACGGGTTTGGCACATGAAGGAGGGGTTCTGGGATGGTGCCAGTGCGTTGCATAGCGCGTAAGACGCTGGCGAAGAGGCGAAGGATGTCGTCGGGTAACTCCTTAGCCTCCTTAGTAGTCCAGCCGTCCAGCACGCACGGCGCGGTGAACGGGTGCGAATAAAGTGGATGAGTTGGTCGTCGGTGAGGTGGAAAGGGGTAGCTGGTGATGGCGTAGGCAGCTCTTGTCGGTACTCGTCGTAGAAGTCAGCCCACGTCGGCATGGCTTCGGCGTCATGTCCTGCACGGGCGCGGTACCTGCCCAAGATGGGCTCCCAGGTGTCGACCATGAGCTTAAGCATGTCTTTGGTATTAGCAACAATGGCGTTGGCAGGGAGAATGTCGGGGACTTGTGCAGGTGGTGGTTCACAAGTGTGGTCTTCGTCGTTGTCCGTGTCGGGCGAACTACCGTCGCTGGGGCTGAAGCCGCCAGCTTCGGTGTCAGCGTCGCTATCGTCCGTGCTAGCTTTGTCAGGTTTGAAGGCGTTGGTGTCGCAGTGGAGTTGCGTATCGTCAGGTGTGGTAGGCGTGCGGAGATACGCCGTGGGCGAGCTGTCAGCAGCCCGTGCGTATATGGCCGCCTTTCGCCCGCTTGGCTCGCGGACGCCCTCAGCCCATATCTTGATGCGTTCAGCTTTGGCACGGTTCGCACGTCGCGCCAGCTCTAAGTCGAGGTTTTGGATCAAACCGTCAAGGTGCTCTCCGTGAGGTGCTGGCTCGTCGGGGGTCCAGGCCTCGGGGAAGTCAAGGAGAACCGTGGGGCGCAGCTTGTGACATAGGAGGCGGGCCGCGGTCCACGTGCAGTCGATGCGCTGCGCTAGGTACGGCGGGATGGCACGGCAGTCTAAATGATGGTGCTGTCCGATGAAGCGAAGCTCACAGAGTTGCCGATGGAGCTTGCGCAGTCGGTTCATGTGTATCGTGGAAGCTCCGTAGGTGGGGAAGGCGCGGGGGACAACTGGTCGCTCTTCGAACATGGGCGTGAGCCCGTGCATGGTGGGGGGCTTCTTTTTTGGGTGGTCGGGCGGTGGAGGTGGCAGGTCGCGCAGACGGGTGAGATGGTACTCATGACTGGCCTCGTTAGCCAGGGCGAACATGCGTTCCACGTCGTCGCGTGTGTCGGCCTGCTCCATGCGGTCCTGATATCGCCCAGCGATGAGGGTCCCTAATGCCTGCAGTTCGTGACCCTCGTGAGCTCCATCGTTGGGAGGGTAGGGCGTGGGGGCAAGAAGGCGTCGGGCCGTATGGTCGAGGCGACTGAGGTCAAGCGTGACCTGCAGGCCAACATGGGACTTCGCTGGCAAGTCGCGCAGATAGCAGAAGTCGGTGACAAGGGATCGCGCCGCTTGGTTGGCAATGATATAATCGATGCGCGAAGTGCGGGGGCACTTGGTGACGCGGTCCCAGTCAGGGATATTGCCGTATGTGTGCATGGTGTGGTCTGGTGTGCCCTCAGCGACGTTAAACCATCCGTGCTGCATCATGTGCAGCAGGTGTGGATTGTCGTCGATGTTCGTGTTGGCGTCCATGCAGATGAAATACGGGGCTGAGCCGACCCTTGCGGCGGCGCAGTCAGCGAGCCGAAAAAGATCTGTGCTGTCTCCTCCAGCAACCCCGTAGAGGCTCGCTATGTAGATCCCAGCGGGCCCGTGGTTGTTTCGTCGCCGCCTGCGGCGGTGCTGAGTGCAGAGCGGGAGAAAGGCCTCGTGCCATCTTTTCTTGGCCTTGAGGGCGACGATACAGGGCGCAGTGTCGTCGACAGTGGAGTCGACAATGGCATCCTTAGAGAGGATGGCGACCCCTCCCGAGGCGCCAGTGTTGCCCACGACGGTGTGGTCTGTGCCGCCGTGGGCAGCTCTGCGCTGGGCTCGCGCCAGATCCAGGTCAGGTCCAAGACTGGCGTGGTATCCCCCGTGGTGTGGATTGGCGGCGCTGGTAGCGATGGCTTGTCTGGTCGGCTTGGCATGTCGGGTCTCCTGCAGTGCTATGACTGCGGCGTTGTGGTCGACACCAAGAGCGGTGATGGTTGGCCAGTTCGCTGAGAGACTGGTGATGTTTAGGCTGACGAGGTGTATGGAGCGACCTGGCCCGTCTCCATCGGTGGAGCTGGGGTTTGCACGCCCCGCACGGTGTAGGTCAGCCTGACCCTCGCCCAGGTAGAAGGCTTGGCCACAGTAGGAGCTCATGGCGTTCCTATGGATTAGCTTGACCGGGGCTGAAGCCGCCGTCAGGCCAGAAGTATAGGCGGACATGGTCGGCACTGCGCCAGGGGGGGTTCATAAACGTCAGTAAAACTGTCTCGAAAAATCCTCCTCACTCCTGTACCATAGGGGACGAGGGGAGGAGAGGTGAGACGGCAGCAGAGGGAGAGGGAGGCGACTCCTCGATCCGTCCTGCCGAACACAAAAGCAAAAGCGAACCAGCGGCGGCGGCTAGGCGCGGCAGCGGCACAACGCACGCGCATATACTGCGCACGCGACACCGCTGGTCCGTCCTGCGGTGGCGCGCCCGCCCCGTCAGTATCTTGATGAGCAGCATCTGGTGGAACAGCTCGAGCAGCGCGGTCGGTGGCCTGGCGCTGGGCCTCGTCCATGCCCGCTGCCGTGAGGCCCGCGTTGCGGACAGGGCTGATTCCCCGCGGGGCCGCCGCTGCCGCGGCAGCGGCTGAGGTGGCGGGGGCTCCGCCCCGACTCTGAGGTGAGAGCGGTGAGCCACCGCCGAAACCCGCCGCAAGGTCCTTGACACGGTACTTGTTCTTGAACGGGTCGAAGGTCGGCGCCTCGTCGATGGGGACGATCACGCGGGTGGGCAGCGGCGGCTCGTGGTCCGTGGACGGCGTCGGCTCGAGGTCGACCTGGCCAGGTTCGATGACGCTGGCACCGAAGCGTGGCACCACTTCGGGGGCTCGGCCATCAGCCTGAGTCTCGCGAGGCGGCGAGCTCGTGGAGCTCCCTGGGGCCTTGCGTGAGCTGTGGCGGCTGCAGGACCTGCTGCGCGGGACGCGCCCGCCCGTGTGGCGGTCGCGTGGCGAGGTCGCCTGGGCATTAGCGCGCTCGGAATCCGCCCTGCTCGGGGATCGGATCGGCGCCGCGCAGGGTGATGGGCTGGGCTGGCGGGAGGCGCTTGTGCCGCCCTCCGCCGTGGCTGTGGCCTGGTCAGGGTCGACAGCGTCGGGGCGGGGGCTGACGTGGTGGGCGCTTCCCTCGCTGTGCCGCGGGGAGGCGCTGTGATGCGCCTGGGTGTACGTGAGGACGAGCGGGACAAGCGGCTGCCTCTCCCGCTCAGGTGGGGCAGGTTTTGCCTGGGCAGGGCGCAGCGCTGCAGCCACGTTTGGCGGGGGCGTGTGCTGGCGCGGTTGCCAAGCACGCACGTTCGCATCACGCCATCCTTCAGGGCGCCCTGTCCTGCCACGGTTTGTTGCAGCCCCCTGGGCTGAAGCCGCAGGGGTTATCACTGCGGGCTGGTTGCTGGAGGTGCCATCATGTCGGCCTGAGTAATGGCCCCAGGCGCGCGTGGACCCTGGCACGGGCGAGGTGGCCCGTGGGGGGGCCTGCACGAGTGCACGCGGGTAGCCGATGACCGCTGGGTGTACCCTGGCGTGGGGGGCGTGGCCGTAGCTGGAGGCGGCTGCTCCAGCCGCCGCGGGCCTGGCGCCAATGGGGCCACGGTAATAGGCGGCAACCCCGCCGTAGGCCGTGCTGCCGCCTGTCGGGACTCGCGCGGGAGAGCGGTAGCGTGGCGTGCTCGGCTGTCCTGCGTCGCGTTGGTCGCGCTGCTGAATGCGCTGCTGGTGCTGTTGATATCGCTGCTGGTCGGCTCTCGAGAGGGGGCGGGTGTCGGGGAGGATGGTGGGCACGTCGGGCCGCTGCCAGCCCCGATAGACGTGCTCGAAGGCGTGGTCTGGGTAGGTCTCCCCTACGGGTGAGTATCGCCGCACATGCTCCATGTAGTCGATGTTCTGCGGCTCGGAGATCGCCGTGATGTTTACAGCTCGCTGGTGCGCTGGTCCATAGAGGCAGAAACTACCACGGTTGCTGCGGTCGTGGTTTAGCTCGGCTTCGGTCGTGGCACGGCTCACCATGGCGTCGCAGAGTCGCATGTCATAGTCGAGAGCTTGAGGCCCAGGACCACCCTCGGCGTCCCAGTACAGTACCACATCTCGCCAGCGGGTGCGGGTAGTGTGGATGCGCTCGGCGATCGACTCGCAGACGGTCCTGACCGTGACACGGTCCCTGTACATGTTGGTGATGGCTAGGGAGTAGGGTCGGCGGACCGTCTTGTTGAAGGTGAATTCCTCCTTGAGGGCCTGGTGGGGGCCGAAGAGCACGTAGCCTTCCCTCCAGAGAGGTTGGTCGGGGAACGGTTCTTCGGGCATCCCCGTTCCTGTGAACCCAGGTGGCCGCCTCGTGCCGTCAGGCAGTCCCTGCCTGGGGACGCGCCGCGGCCTCGGTGGGAAGTACCATTGACCCTGGTAACCTGCTTGGCCTGGTTGTGGAGGTTCCCCCCCGGGGCCTGAAGGCGCTCGGGGGGGTTCCTTGAGGTCGTGGTGGGCTGGCGCGTTGCCGTATTGGCGGGCAAGGATGTGCGGCGGCATCCCTGTGGCACGGACGTCGAGCAGGCTGTGTGGACTGGGGGGATGGGGGCACCTGCTGGACAGGCAGCATGTGTCGGAGTCCCTGTTGTCGGTGCTGTATGCACACGTCCAACTGTTGCAAGAGTAGTCCGTGGACCAGTCCATAAGTGTACGCAGTCCGCTGCGGGCACAGTCTGGGCACGTTGGTTGGCCCGAGGTGCCGAGCTGCGTGTTGCGGCGAGCCGCACAGTACTGACAGCATTGGAATCGACACTGTAGGCAAGACCAGCGTCCTGGTAGAGGCGGGAGCGCATGCTCGTTTGTGCCTGGGTCGTCTGGGTGGGGTCGAGGGCGATCCCACAAGGGCCAGACGTCAGCAAACCAGGATTGGCCTGTAGTGCGGACAACCTCGGCGGGGAGGCGAGCGTCCTCGGCATGGCACTCGATCCACTGGGGCCCCATGTCCGCTGGTACCATGACCGTGCGCCAGGTGTCGTCCGCTTTGACGTGGACTTGGGTCGGTGCCCAGAGCTTAGTAGTGGTGTCGCCGTGGTCGTGGTGGAGGATGACCCAGCCGTCCCGCCCCGCCACCGCAGGGTTAGTGACGCGATGGCCCATGACGGTCGTCCCCCACGGTAAGTAGGCGCCGTCGTGGTGATCACCAGGGTCAAGCCAGACCTCGATGCCAGGGGCATTGACACGGGCCCGCACATCACGGACGTGGTAGGCGAGGACGTGGTAGGCAGTCGGCTCCTCTTCCGTCTCAATGTGCTCCCACGTCTCGATGCCACTGTTGTCTGAGGTGGAGTTTCCGCCACTCTGTCGTGACGAACGAGAGGCGGATCGCCGTGGGCGGGCGTGGCCTCGGGCGAGGGCGGCGGCCGCGCTGATGAGGGAAGGCGTACGGCGTTCGTCGGCTCCTGATGTCGTCGATGAGCGGTCTGGACTGTGCGCCAGGGCTGTGCCTGACTTGTGAGTGCGCGGTGGGCCAGACGCGGCCCCAGGGCTGGAGCCGCTGGGGCGCGACTCGCGTGCGTCAGGATGCCCCCGCACGGGGACGGCTTGCAAGCCAGTGTACACCAGGTCGATGAGTGGTTTCGGGTCCAGCTGGAGCTTGCGAAGCGAGACGCGTGGGCGGGGCTGGTTAGGGTCGTCCCTGGTGGCTGCTTCAGTGTCGTAGTGCTGTTTGGCCCATACTCGCGCTGCCTCTGGCGAGTATAGTGCCTGCGGCGGTGGCCACGCTGCCGCGATGACTGGTCTGCGCCTGGTGCTAGCTTCCTGGTCGTGAGCTTCAGCCGCCTCACGGAGATCTGGATGATCGTAGCCAGCGATGTGAAGGGCGTGCGCACAGTCGCCCATGCCATAGGCGTGTGGTAGGGCACGGCACCTGGAAGCAGCTTCTGTGGGGGCGCACCAGTCCATGCGGATGAGGAGGCTCAGGACCCGAGGGTAAATGAGACGCGCTCCGTGGGCCTCCCCTTTCACGACGTTGTGCCTGTTTTCCCCGCGCGGTGGTTGGGTGGCCTCGCACATCCAGAGTGCGATGGGTCCCCACGCGAGGGTGTCGTCTTCGAGACTGTAGGGCGGGTGGGGCGGCATTGCGTACCACGCGGCCAGCGAAGGGTGCACGCTCACGTACGTGCGGCCAACGTTGGTGCCAGTTCGACCCTTCGCTTCACGGCGGGGACCTGGCAAGAGGTGCCCTCCGCTGGCAGCAAGACGGGCCGCAAGGTCGCCGCGGGTCCCATGCCAGAAGACAGTGGGCGCGTCGGTGGTGGGTTGGCGGAGGTCCCACGTGAGGTAGGGGAAGATTGTCTCGCCTGAGTTCCCGCCCGAGTCTTCCAGCACCCAAGTGAGGCGGTTCGGGGGCCTCTGCATGATGTCAGTCCACGGCCCCAGCGCTTGGAGTGTTAGATCATGGGTAAATCGAGGATGGTCGTGGAGTCGCAGAGCGTCTTTGATGTCCTCTGTAGACACGCCACTGTTACCAAGCGCAAAGCCGTTTTGGTACAGGGCGTTGAGGATGCTCGTCGGCGGCACGGGGACCGCTGGGTCGCGCTGGATAGTGTTGCGTAAGTTGCGTGTCGGTGGCTTGAGGGCTGTGTAAGGCATACCAGGGCCTGAAGGCGCCTGGGGCCTGGCGGGTGATGCATAGCGTGCTCGCCGTCGTGGTGGTTGGGTGTCCGCGTCGGGAGAGGAACCACGAGCATCAGCATGTCGGAAGATGGACCACGGGCTAACGTGGGTGCACTCACGTGTTTCCCTTGCCTCGGTGTCGCTGCCGTGTGCTGTGGCATCCTCGTTAGTCGGTAGGTTACCGTATGCCGCGCCGCTTTTGGAGCCGTCTCGCGGGGACGGGCTGGTCGATCTTGGTGTGACAGACGAGGCTCGCGATACGGCGGCAGTGACTTCGACGATGGCGGCGGTGGTGGCGGTGGTGACATCGGCGACTGCGGCGGCAACTGCTGCGGCGTAGTGTTCCTGCAGCAGCGGATGTCGGAGTGAGTGCACGTGCTGGTCGTCGTGTTCGTCGGCAAGCGTGCACGGCATTGTGTATGTGGCCTCATCGCGCGGCCTCCTGCTCGGTTGGCAACAGCGGAGGCACCACTGGGCTGTGGATGAGTCCAGGGCCCGCGCACAGATGCGGGCTCCTACGTGTCCGACGGCTCCTTGAGCAAGAAGTTTGGCGCCGACGAGTAGAAGACCGCACACAACTCCGCCCGTGGCAATAGCCCCGAGTTTGCCGCTGGCCCATTTCAGGACACCCCCGAGGCCGACCCCGACTGCGCTGGCTCCGCCCGAGACGCTATCTCTGAGTTTGACGCTGGTCCACTTGAGAGTGGCCCACAATGCGGACGTGACGTTGTATGTCGTTGTGCGTCGGGATGTGGTGGGCACAGATGGGCCTGGTGCCGCCGCTTCACGTCGTCGTCGTTGTCGGTAGCTGGGGTCTCGGCTCGGTGTCGGCAAGTACCCATCGATCTGGTCCTTGTACGGCATTGCTATCACGATGGCGTACGTGGCCACAAAGAGGCAGATGAGGCAGCCACAGTGTCGTGATGCCGCTGCGCTGTGCTGGGGCTCGTGGGAACCGCTGGCATCTGGGTACTCGTCATCGATGGGGTCGTTGTCGATGTCGGCCTGCCAGTGGTCAATGACACTGGGGTTGGAGTCAGTCACGTTAACACGGCAGACAGAGGTGCGGGGCGTGGTGCTGCCACCTGCGGTCTGGGGATGTCCAGGTCCAGCCAGTGCTGCAGCGGGGCTGAAGCCGCCACTGCGCGGGCTGGCATGAGCTGGCGATGCAGTGGCATGGCTTGTCGCGTCGGCGGCAGTGGCGCCTTCAGCGTCGTTGAGCTGTGCGCAGGGGTCGGCCTGGGCCGAGTTGTTGGGCGGACTGCTGTGCGACGAGGTGTGCCCTAGGTGGGGTTCACTGTCACGGTCACGCTGGGCCGTGTCGCCTGGTGGTGTCGTGCCGTCGCGATCCTGGGTTTCCATGTCGTCCTGGCTATCGTCCACATGGACCGAGCCCAGGGATATGTTGCTGATATCGTCCGACGCGTGGAACGAGTCCAGGGGTGTGTCGCTGATGTCGCTGGCCGCGATGTGCTGGAGCAGCCATGATACGGGGTCGTCTGCGGCCTGATCACCCGTGGCGTGCTGGGCGAGGCCAGCTGGCGGTGGTGGGTTAAGCGGTTCCATCGGTGCCGCGGCGAGCTCCGCCTCGACAAGCGGCTGCATGTCTGTCGGGTGGTGCAGGATCGCATCAGCGAGGTACGCCAGGGCGTCTTGGTCGGGTGGGGGAAGGCCTCTTGGTAGTAAGGCGTGGGCCCGTGAGAGGTATGGCGGCAAAGGTGCCGTGAAAGCTTCAGGGCCGACAAGCTGGGCACGAGCACCCTGGTATTCCAGAAGGAGGCCAAAGTAGCGGGTGGAATACTCGCGGCTGCCCTGGATAAGAGTGAGGTTGCGGTTTGTGCGCTGTCTGTCGGGGCCCGCTCTATACCAGATGTCCTCGCACATGTCGAACGCGGTGAGCTGGCGCAGGGCGTCGGTTGTGTCCTCAGAGTCCTCCTGGAAGAGGTGATCGTACTGTGGCAGATGAAGCGTCGCCAGGATGTACGGGACGCAGTCCTCGAGCCATGCCCAGAACACGTCCTGGTGGTCCTCACCTGGTGCCCACGCCGCAGCGCACGGTATGAGCCGGGCGCGGATCATCATCAGGTGCCAGAAAGCGGGGTCCTCCTCGGGTTCGCCCCTAGCGCACAGGGGGGTGGTGAGACCCGTGGGGCTATAGCGGGGCACGACAGCGGGGCTGAAGCCGCCACTGCGTGCCTGGCCTGTATCAACGTCCCCGTCAAGGATCTGCTGCACCACGGTCGAGGCCACGCTGGGGGTGGATTTCGATGCATGTGTCGTAGTTGACAAGGGCGTGCATGCGCTCACGATGGCGCCCAGCGGTCCGTTGCCGCACGGACCCGCGGCGGCGGTGCTGTTCACGATCGGGTCCAAAATGGTGCAGTGATCGTACTTGTAGATGCTGTCATCGTAAAGGTAGAAAAGAGTCCCACGTTCAGCATGTCGCAGGAAAACCTCACCTCCATGCTGGGGCGCACCGCCTGAAGACGGGTGTGCTCCAGCGAGCGAGGGGAGGGCCAGGCTGCAGGCAAGGCGCCACATGATGGCGAGGCCTGGCGGGCGGCGCGAGCGATGAGCCAAAAGCTGCATGTCAGCACGCATCCTCAGATACCCCTGCATGCTCATGTACATTGCAACAATCACGCCCCCTGCAAGATGACGGGTGTCCCTACACCAGATAGCTTGCGCGTGCTGCTGCCAAAACTGACATGATATGACAAGAAAGAGATACGACGCGAAGAGAGAAGAGATGCCTCTGAAGGCGCTTCCTCGGAGGGCTGAGGCAGGCTCTCTGAGGCACCTTCAATAGGGTTCCTGGGTGACCCGACCCTTGTCTTTGCCTTTGTCAGCCCCTGGGGGCCCCGTCCCTGGGGTGACCTGGCCTGGCTGGTCGATCCACCCGCAGACAACCACGGGATCGGCAACTGATGCAGCTTCCTCCTTCTTAGTTTCGAGAGTGGCCACCTGTGGCAGGTGGATGGTGCCCCCCGTGAGGTGCCCGAGGAGGGCCTGGATGTCGCCACGCAGTGCAGCGGCTTCGGCGGTTGCCGTCTGTTGCTGGGTGACGACGGTGGCAAGCCCCCGTTCCAAACCTGAGACGTGCTCCGTGAGTGTGGCCTGGGAGGAGAGAACGCCCGCAAGCTGAACCTGCATGTTATCCACCGTGTTGGCAAGCAGCTCGTGCTGTTGTTCCATGTGTTGGATGCGGGTCGTGGCGGCATCTGGCAGTTTAGGGGCCGATGCGAAGCGTTCGCCGAAGGTGTTGAGTTCGTGGGAAGCCACGCTGTATTCATCACCTGATGAGAGGATCTCGACGTCGTCAGCGTCGCCTGGTACTTCGGCGGCTGTGGCAGCGTCCCCTTCGGTGTGGCCCCCACCTTCAGCCGCCACCGTGCCAAGCTGCGGGTCATGACCACCTGATCCTTGGACGGCCGTCTGCTCGGCAGCTCCGTCCGTGCCGTGCGGGGGTGCAGAGGAGCTGCGGCCTGGGGCGCCGTGTGATCTTGCGTGCGGCGTGGCGTCGCGTTTCCCACTGGAGGATCGGTGGCGCTTGGCTAAAGGCTCCTCCTTGGGGATCAGGAGCGGTGCGACGCCCTTGCCTTTGGGCGTGGCAGTCATGAGGTCGTGGAGGTAAGGGCTCTGGGCCGCTTTGGTGAGGAGTGTGCCAGTGGCGGGGCTGAAGCCGCCACCACGGGCTGGCGGCGTCACAGGCTCTGTGATGGTGGTAGGCGTGACGATGGTAACGTTGTCCCTCTTCGGCACCACCTCAGCCAGCGGGGCCTCGGTGATGCTCCACGGGATGGGGCACCCTGCGACCTGTACCGTATATGTGAGTGGGGGACGATGGGCGCGCACTAAGGCAAACTGAGCCGAAGTGGCTGGGTCCCAGGCGGTGTGGTAGACCTCACAGTCCCATTTAACGGACGGGCCCGTGAGAGTCTTGGCGAGCTGGGTCAGCGTGGCGTGGCGTGCCGCAATGCCAGTGATGCGGTAGCGCGTCTTGGCGAGGGTGGCTTCGCAGCCGCGGATGCTGACGGCAGCAGCCTTGGCGGCGTCTGACCCTCGTGAAACACGGATCCCCAATAAGCCTGACTTGCCGTGCCTGACGACTCCCAGGGCCTTGAAATCCACCGACTTCTGGAACGCATCTGCCATCGTGATGGGCTGGTCCTCAGGGAACCACACGGTCTGGTACTTGTCTGCAGTGGGCTCGTCTGCACCTACGTTGCTGAGGTCGTAGGTGGCGCCGAGTTGCCCTGAACCCGCCAAGACCTTGTCGACCGCTTGAAGACTGACGCCGAAGGTGGCAGCCAGGGACCTCTTTCCGACGCCCGATCCAAACCTGCCTAGGCTTTTGCAGGGTTCGAGGATGGTGACGGCTTTAAAGTTGCCGTGGAAGAGGGCCTTGAAGGTGTCCTGGAGCTGACTATCGAGCTCCTGGCGGCGAGCGTCTTTCTTGGACTCCCTGTGCTTTTGGTTTTGGCGCGCCTTGTCCTGTGGAGCGGAGTCCCCTCGGAAAGGACCCTTGGCGCGTGGACCACCGTTCACGGGGGCACCTCCCGAGAACTGGTCCTCGAAGGCCTGATGCATGGAGGGGACTGCGGCGATGGCCTCGGTTTCATGTATGGTCGCCCGAATCCAGCATACGTGGTCGGCAGGGTCGATGGTGGCGACGGCTACTTTTTCCGTGCAGGCGACTTCCTTGGTGCCCAGCTGGTACACGGTCACGGGGACGTGCGTGTGGACCACTTTGGGCGCCTTGGGGTGACGCTTCAGCACGGGGACGGCGAGCTCGGTACCGACGTAGTTATCGTTTTTTGGGCCCATGACAGCAATCGCAAGCTGACCCGTGGTACGCTTACCCTGCTCGAGGTGGTGTTGCAGCAGCCGTTCACCGCTCTCGTAGTCGTGGAGGCTGATACTGGGCTTGTACGTCTTGCCGTCGTCAGGTGATGTGGGTTCGGCGAGGACTGGGACCTTCCAAAAGGCCGGGTCCAAGGCAATGAATTGGGTGTCCGCAGCCTGAAGACGTGCGGACCCAGCTGGTGGGTGTGATGTGTCACCGCCAATGCGCTTAGGCTTGCTGCGCTGGTGGTGATCCAGCGTGTAGCTGATCTGGTTGGCGGCGCACATGCGGATCAAGGCACTGCCGAGCTTCTTCGTGTTGGTCTTGTGCATGTCGTACGTGGCCTGGAGCTCATCCGCGTTCAGCTCGGCAAGCCCGTTGTATGCGGCCGTGGGGCGGTCAGACCCCGCTTGCTTGAAAGCTGCGATGCAGTCCTGCTTGCGTTGGAGGAGAGACCCTTCAGCAGCAGGACGTGAGCTCGGGGGCTGCTTGGAAGAGCGACGGCGCTCCGGCTTACTGGGGGCCATTGCTGCGGGCGCTCTGGTGGGGAGAGGTGACGCGAATCAGTAGGGTCCTGCTGGGACCCCTCCGGTCTCGCGAGGCCTGGGAGTCTGGCTCCGAGGCGGGGCGCTTCGCGTCGCGGCTGCGGTCTGAGTGCTGGGGCACTCTCGAGCCGAGACTAGCGAGAAGAGAAGAGAGAGAGAGAGAGAGAGAGAGAAGAGAAGAGAAGAGAGAGAGCGAGAGAGAGAGAGAGAGTGAGAGAGAGAGGAGAGAGCAGAGAGAGAATAGAGAGAAGAGAGAGAGGAGAGAGAGAGAGAGAGAGAGAGAGGCAGAGATAGAGGCAGAGAGAGAGAGGCACAGAGAGAGAGGCAGAGAGAGAGAGAGGCAGAGAGACAGAGGCAGAGAGAGAGGCAGAGAGAGAGAGAGAGAGGCAGGGAAAGAGAGGCAGAGACAGAGAGAGGGCAGAGAGAGAGAGAGACAGAGAGAGGAGAGAGAGCAGAGAGAGAGGCAGCTCAGTCACACTTAAATCCAGATTCGTCCTCACCGAGTCCCACCACCAAGGGAGCGCCAGCAAGGAGATGCACATATGGGGATCCCCACGCAGTGAATATTTTTTGTCCGCGCAGCTGGGCGATGCCCCGACGCCCGCGCCGCTCGGCGTCTCTCTCGGCAGGCCGTCCGCAACTGTCAACGTCATCGTGGATGGGCCGAGCGCCGCCGCTGGACAAATTCGCGACGGAGCGCTGGCGAGCGGGGCGCGCGGCCTCCGCCGGGGCACGCCGTCCGCCGCCCGATTGGCGAGAAGTCGGGCAGGAAAAACAGTTGCGCTCGCGGCCGCCGATGAACCGACGCTTGTGGACATCAAAGAACTAGCCAAAAGCGCGTCCCAGCTCGGCGAGAGCCGCGCCTCCTTCGTCGGCGGCGGCCGCGTCCGCGATGGCGCAGCCAGGCGACATTTACAAGCAAGCCGCGGCGCGCCTGCCATCGGATTCCGACAAACGGGAGGCGATTGCACAGGAGACGGCGGAATTTCTGGGCCAGTTGGTTTCGCGTTTTCTGTTGTTGCTTGCCGGCAGCCGCGGCGGGCCGGCTGGCGCTCTCGGCGTAGGAGGCAGACGACATCGTCGCAGAGGGCGCCGGGATGCCGCCCGCCGCACTCTCCCCCAATGCCAGCGAGATTACGCCGCCGCGTGCCCCGAGGCCCGAGGTCGTCGTCGGTCCGCGCGCGTCGGCATGACAATAGCCGCGGCGCAAGGGTTGGCGCCCGGATGCGGCTCTGGGGGCGTGCGCCGCGCCCGCCGCGCATGACGGACTCGACGCGCTCGCGCGGCCTTTCGCCTGGGGCCACGTCGCCACATCCGATTTTGCTTGGTAGCTGGTCGATTCTCCCCCCCAGCAGGACCATGCGCGCCGCTGGAATATTTCGGGGGCGATCCTGCGGACAGCCGCGCAGAGACTGAATTGCGGCGCGGCAGAACCAGGCCACATGCCGCCAGGCGCGCAGCCGCCAGCGCCCACAGGTGTTCGGTTTGCTGGCCATGCCGCAGCCCATTGCATTGAGGCCTGGCGCGACGCCGTCTGGGGCAGCCATCGCTCGCGCGGTTGCCGTTGAGCGGCCAATCGAAGAATCCTGGGCCAACGCAAAGGCGGGACAGTGCCTCGCTCCATGCCAGTCGGTTCGCGGCTTTCAGTCAGGACGGCAGCGGCTGGGCGCGCGAGCAGAGGTTTTTCCACGGGCAAGGAATGGAACCCCTCCGGCTGCGCCGCAGCCCGCGGGGTCGAAGTCTCTGGGCAGAGTGAAGTTAGCGTTCGAGCCGACGCGCGCCGCCTCCCACCCAAGCGCAGTAGAAACAAAGCCAGCGCAACTGGATCTTCGGACTGCTGCCGGGCAGAGATGTCTTGCGGCGGAGAATCAGGCGCCCGCCGTGCCATCGAACCTCGGCGTGCACTTGCTGGGTCGAGCGCGGGGCCTGGGCGCGCGGCGCGAGCTGCGCCCCCCCGGGGGCGCCGAAGTCGGGGGCGACGCGCGGTGGCCGCACAGCCAATGACCGATCGCGCGGCGAACTACCCAATGCGCGCCGAGATGCCAGGCAGTTTCTCATCCTGCGGCCCGGCGGTTCCCGGCAGGAACCTCGGGCCGCGACCCGCGAGAAACGCGTTGGCCATTGGGGGCCAAGCCGTTGGAGGGCGCGGGCGGCCGAGCTCCCGCGGCCGATGCGCGCCTGCCTCGGCAATTTGTTTTGCTGGGTGGGGGCGGTTGCCGCCGCCGCCGCCTGGCTAGCCGCGCGCTCGAAGCAACCGTCTTCGCCATTCGACGGGCGAGCAGGCCAGTCCGCACGTCGAGGGGCCAACTCTACGCGATGATGGCACATGTGCATGCCACGCTGCTGCCAGGTGCGATTGCCTTCGAGTGGTCTGCGGCCGTCCAGCTGCAGTGGCGCGAGCCTTTTTAGGGCGCGGGGCGTGAAGGCTCCAGCGCGCGCGCGCGAGTCTAGCGCCGCTCCGATGCTCGGGCGCAGGAGTTGCTAGACCAGCGCAACGGCGCGGGCCCCTGCCGCATGCCCGCGAGGCGGCGGCCCAGCGCGGCAATGTTCCTCCGGCGCCCGAACGCGGCGCGCGTGGATTTTGCAGATCGCTGCGTCGACGCGTGGGCTCGGCCGGCTGCGGCGCTGGTGGTTTTTTTCCAGCAGGTTCCTCTTGCGCGCAGAAAGATTTCGCTGCGCCGTCGGGCGCCCTCGCGCGTTCGCCGTCGCGGCGGGCGCGCGCGAGCGCGTGTCCGAGCGTCCGCGCTCGGGCCGCTGGCTGCGTCGGCGCGCAAAACAAGTCAGTGGTTCGCTTTCTCTGGGTGCCCGTCGGGCCGGGAGGTGGCGGTTGGCAGAATATGCGCTTTGGACGAAGATCAACGCGGCTGGGCTCAGGGGCGGCCAAACCGACCCCTACCAAACCATGCCTTTTTTTCAAAGAAGGCGGAAGTGCGCAAACACAGGGAGCGAATGAGATCCTTCCTGAGAGTCGCTCTCGCAAGACCGGGTCGCGGTCCCAGGGGCATGCGGAGAGACAACTAAATCGAGACGTTTTGGAAACCACTGCGCCAGTCAAGCGCTTCGGGGACGAACATAAACGAAAGCGCCAGCGCGGGCAGAAGTCGCGACGACGGGTCGGCAGAAAGAACGACGCAAGATAAGGAGCACGGCCCAAGGGCAGTCATCGGGGAACGTCAACGGCGCATGAAATCCACTCGCTGCCTTCGAATGGCGCGACCACCGGTGGCCGGCCAGAGCGACGCGTCTGCGCTGGCACGGGCGTTTATCATTCAAAATATCCTGCCTCGGCCCTGCGCTGCGTAGCGCAACTCTTTCTTAATGCGAATCAGAGCTCCAAGGTGCGCACATGATGTCGGTGAGCCGAAACGCGCGCTGAACCTGGGCGGCTAGGAAATAAACGCAACCACCCCCAAAACGAACATATCCCAACGAAGCAGTCGCATGCTTTGCGCGCGGTGAAGTACGACCGCCAGGGTTTGAACAGTCTTACAACAAACCTGGCAAACCTTGAACGGTTTTTCAAAAGTGATCGGCACACTCACGACACCAGAATTACAAATACATCGTTTCGCTACTTCGGGAATTTGACAAAGGAACACCACGCCTTTTGTATATGGACGAGCAAGTGAAACGTCACCCACCCTGACGCACGCATGCGCGTGCAGGGATGGCGAATCGAGCCAATGATGGCCCAAAGAGACGGTCCTCCTGTGGAGGGGTTTTGCCAGCGCGTGCCCGCTACATATCAGGAGCCTCGAAAGTGCACAAACAGACATATCATAGGATCCACACTTGGCTCTATCACAGAGCGCCCATGTCTGCATTGGCAAGTATGGCTCCGGTGCCGAGCCAGGCGCATGAGTACGCACGTGCTGCACGACCAGGCTCACGCGCCCCATGGAGGCTGCGGCCGTTTCAAGGCATTGGCCACGCATCCCCACAGACGCAACACAGTACGTTGCACATGT
The DNA here is from genome assembly GCA_963575745.1 of Prorocentrum cordatum. NCBI lineage: Eukaryota > Dinophyceae > Prorocentrales > Prorocentraceae > Prorocentrum > Prorocentrum cordatum. The sequence continues at coordinate 27,845 of CAUYUJ010003297.1, forward strand.
TGAGGCAATGAGTTGCAAATACTGGGATAGTATGCCTGGGTGCAACATGCCAGCACATGCCGCACAAACCACACGTGCAACCCCCATCCCTCCATTTCCGCCTGATATCCCGTCCACATATTTTATATATCCTTCCCTCCCCTGCCGCCCCCGTTCTTCCCCCCCCTCCCCACCCTCTCTCAACTTCCCCCTCCTCCGCCCCCCTCCTCCTCGACCCCTGGCCCAGACCCCGGATGGATCTCCAGACAGCCCAGAGCCAAAAAGCATTTTGAATCTTGGATTTGGGCCCTCTTGGGGGGTAAGTAGATTTTATTAAAGCCGTATTAGCGAGTTCTCGGCGACACGGGCCCCCTCCGGCTTCGGGCGGGTTCGAGTGAAAAAAAAAAAAAAAAAAAAAAAAAAAAAAAGAAAAAAAAACCCCGCCCGAAAGGCAGGAGGGGGCCCGTGTCCGCCGAGAACTCGCTTAAACGGCTTAATAAGATCTACTTTACCCCCCAGAGGGCCCAAATCCAAGATTCAAAATGCTTTTTGGCTCTGGGCTGTCGGAGATCATCCGTGTATGGTGCCAGGGGTCGAAGGAGGAGGGGGCGGAGGAGGGGGAAGTTGAGAGAGGGTGGGGAGGGGGAGGGCGAACGGGGGCGGCAGGGGAGGGAAGGATATATAAAATATGTGGACGGGATATCAAGCGGAAATGGAGGGATGGGGGTTGCACGCGTGGTTTGTGCGGCATGTGCTGGCATGTTGCGCCCAGGCATACTATTGGTTCCCAGTATTTGCAACTCATTGCCTCAATGTGTGCAACGTACTGTGTTGCGTCTGTGGGGATGCGTGGCCAATGCCTTGAAACGTCCGCAATCGTTCATGGGGCGCGCGAGCCTGGTCGCGCAGCACGTGCGTACTCATGCGCCTGGCTCGGCACCGGAGCCATACTTGCCAACGCGCACATGGGCGCTCTGTGATAGAGCCAAGTGTGGATCCTATGATATGTCTGTTTGTGCACTTTCGAGGCTCCTGATATGTAGCGGGCACGCGTTGTCAAAACCCCATCCACAGGAGGACCGTCTCTTTGGGCCATCATTGGCTCGATTCGCCATCCCTGCACGCGTATGCGTACGTCAGGGTGGGTGACGTTTCACTTGCTCGTCCATATACAAAAGGCGTGGTGTTCCTTTGTCAAATTCCCGAAGTAGCGAAACGATTATTTGTAATTCTGGTGTCGTGAGTGTGCCGATCACTTTTGAGAAATCGTTCAAGGTTTGCCAGGTATGTTGTAAGACTGTTCAAACCCTGGCGGTCGTACTTCACCGCGCGCAAAGCATGCGACTGCTTCGTTGGGATATGTTCGTTTTGGGGGTGGTTGCGTTTTTTCCTAGCCGCCCAGGTTCAGCGCGCGTTTCGGCTCACCGACATCATGTGCGCACCTTGGAGCTCTGATTCGCATTAAGAAAGAGTTGCGCTACGCAGCGCAGGGCCGAGGCATGATATTTTGAATGATAAACGCCCGTGCCAGCGCAGACGCGTCGCTCTGGCCGGCCACCGGTGGTCGCGCCGTTCGAAGGCAGCGAGTGGATTTCATGCGCCGTTGACGTTCCCCGATGACTGTCCTTGGGCCGTGCTCCTTATCTTGCGTCGTTCTTTCTGCCGGCCCGTCGTCGCGACTTCTGCCCGCGCTGGCGCTTTCGTTTATGTTCGTCCCCGAAGCGCTTGACTGGTGCAGTGGTTTCCAAAACGTCTCGATTTAGTTGTCTCTCCGCATGCCCCTGGGACCGCGACCCGGTCTTGCGAGAGCGACTCTCAGGAAGGATCTCATTCGCTCCCTGTGTTTGCGCACTTCCGCCTTCTTTGAAAAAAGGGCATGGTTTGGTAGGGGTCGGTTTGGCCGCCCCTGAGCCCAGCCGCGCCCGAATTCTTCGCCCAAAGCTCATATTCTGCCAACCGCCACCTCCCAGCCCGACGGGCACCCAGAGAAAGCGAACCACTGACTTGTTTTGCGCGCCGACGCAGCAAGCGGCCCGAGCGCGGGCGCTCGGACACGCGCTCGCGCGCGCCCGCCGCGACGGCGAACGCGCGAGGGCGCAACGTAATCTTTCTGCGCGCAAGAGGAACCTGCTGGAAAAAAAACCACCAGCGCCGCAGCCGGCCGAGCCCACGCGTCGACGCAGCGATCTTCAAAACCTACGCGCGCCGCGCTCGGGCGCCGGAGAAACATTGCCGCGCTGGGCCGCCACCTCGCGAGAATGCGGCAGGGGCCCGCGCTGTTGCGTTGGTCTAGCAACTCCTGCGCCCGAGCATCGGAGCGGCGCTAGACTCGCGCGCGCGCTGGAGCCTTCACGCCCCGCGCCCTAAAAAGGCTCGCGCCACTGCAGCTGGACGGCCGTAGACCACTCGAAGGCAATCGCACCTGGCAGCAGCGTGGCATGCACATGTGCCATCATCGCGTAGAGTTGGCCCCTCGACGTGCGGACTGGCCTGCTCGCCCGTCGAATGGCGAAGACGGTTGCTTCGAGCGCGCGGCTAGCCAGGCGGCGGCGGCGGCAACCGCCCCCCACCCAGCAAAACAAATTGCCGAGGCAGGCGCGCATCGGCCGCGGGAGCTCGGCCGCCCGCGCCCTCCAACGGCTTGGCCCCCAATGGCCAACGCGTTTCTCGCGTCGCGGCCCGAGGTTCCTGCCGGGAACCGCCGGGCCGCAGGATGAGAAACTGCCTGGCATCTCGGCGCGCATTGGGTAGTTCGCCGCGCGATCGGTCATTGGCTGTGCGGCCACCGCGCGTCGCCCCCGACTTCGGCGCCCCCGGGGGGGCGCAGCTCGCGCCGCGCGCCCAGGCCCCGCGCTCGACCCAGCAAGTGCACGCCGAGGTTCGATGGCACGGCGGGCGCCTGATTCTCCGCCGCAAGACATCTCTGCCCGGCAGCAGTCCGAAGATCCAGTTGCGCTGGCTTTGTTTCTACTGCGCTTGGGTGGGAGGCGGCGCGCGTCGGCTCGAACGCTAACTTCACTCTGCCCAGAGACTTCGACCCCGCGGGCTGCGGCGCAGCCGGAGGGGTTCCATTCCTTGCCCGTGGAAAAACCTCTGCTCGCGCGCCCAGCCGCTGCCGTCCTGACTGAAAGCCGCGAACCGACTGGCATGGAGCGAGGCACTGTCCCGCCTTTGCGTTGGCCCAGGATTCTTCGATTGGCCGCTCAACGGCAACCGCGCGAGCGATGGCTGCCCCAGACGGCGTCGCGCCAGGCCTCAATGCAATGGGCTGCGGCATGGCCAGCAAACCGAACACCTGCGGGCGCTGGCGGCTGCGCGCCTGGCGGCATGTGGCCTGGTTCTGCCGCGCCGCAATTCAGTCTCTGCGCGGCTGTCCGCAGGATCGCCCCCGAAATATTCCAGCGGCGCGCATGGTCCTGCTGGGGGGAAGAATCGACCAGCTACCAAGCAAAATCGGATGTGGCGACGTGGCCCCAGGCGAAAGGCCGCGCGAGCGCGTCGAGTCCGTCATACGCGGCGGGCGCGGCGCACGCCCCCAGAGCCGCATTCGTGCGCCAACCCTTGCGCCGCGGCTCTTGTCATGCCGACGCGCGCGGACCGACGACGACCTCGGGCCTCGGGGCACGCGGCGGCGTAATCTCGCTGGCATTGGGGGCAGAGTGCGGCGGGCGGCATCCCGGCGCCCTATGCGACGATGTCGTCTGCCTCCCATGCCGAGAGCGCCAGCCGGCCCGCCGCGGCTGCTGACAAGCAACAACAGAAAACGCGAAACCAACTGGCCCAGAAATTCCGCCGACTCCTGTGCAATCGCCTCCCGTTTGTCGGAATCCGATGGCAGGCGCGCCGCGGCTTGCTTGTAAATGTCGCCTGGCTGCGCCATCGCGGACGCGGCCGCCGCCGACGAAGGAGGCGCGGCTCTCGCCGAGCTGGGACGCGCTTTGGGCTAGTTCTTTGATGTCCACAAGCGCGCGTTCATCGGCCCGGCCGCAGCGCACTGTTTTTTTTCCCCTGCCCGACTTCTCGCAATCGGGCGGCGGCGGCGGTGCCCCGGCGGAGGCCGCGCGCCCCGCTCGCCAGCGCTCCGTCGCGAATTTGTCCAGCGGCGGCGCTCGGCCCATCCACGTTGACGTTGACAGTTGCGGACGGCCTGCCGAGAGAGACGCCGAGCGGCGCGGGCGTCGGGGCATCGCCCAGCCGCGCGGACAAAACTCTAATAATGTCACTGCGTGGGGATCCCATAATGTGCAATCTCCTTGCTGGGCTCCTTGGGTGGTGGGACTCGGTGAGGACGAATCTGGATTTAAGTGTGACTGAGCTGCCTCTCTCTCTGCTCTCTCTCCTCTCTCTGTCTCTCTCTCTCTCTGCCCTCTCTCTGTCTCTGCCTCTCTTTCCCTGCCTCTCTCTCTCTCTCTCTGCCTCTCTCTCTGCCTCTGTCTCTCTGCCTCTCTCTCTCTCTCTGCCTCTCTCTCTGTGCCTCTCTCTCTCTGCCTCTATCTCTGCCTCTCTCTCTCTCTCTCTCCTCTCTCTCTTTTTCTCTATTCTCTCTCTGCTCTCTCCTCTCTCTCTCACTCTCCCTCTCTCTCTCTCTCTCTCCCTCGCTCTCTCTCTTCTCTTCCTTCTCTCTCTCTCTCTCTCTCTCTCTCTCTTCTCGCTAGTCTCGGCTCGAGAGTGCCCAGCACTCAGACCGCAGCCGCGACGCGAAGCGCCCCGCCTCGGAGCCAGACTCCCAGGCCTCGCGAGACCGGAGGGGCCCCAGCAGGACCCTACTGATTCGCGTCACCTCTCCCCACCCGAGCGCCCGCAGCAATGGCCCCCAGTAAGCCGGAGCGCCGTCGCTCTTCCAAGCAGCCTCCGAGCTCACGTCCTGCTGCTGAAGGGTCTCTCCTCCAACGCAAGCAGGACTGCATCGCAGCTTTCAAGCAAGCGGGGTCTGACCGCCCCACGGCCGCATGCAACGGGCTTGCCGAGCTGAACGCGGATGAGCTCCAGGCCACGTACGACATGCACAAGACCAACACGACGAAGCTCGGCAGTGCCTTGATCCGCATGTGCGCCGCCAACCAGATCAGCTACACGCTGGATCACCACCAGCGCAGCAAGCCTAAGCGCATTGGCGGTGACACATCACACCCACCATCTGGGTCCGCACGTCTTCAGGCTGCGGACACCCAATTCATTGCCTTGGACCCGGCCTTTTGGAAGGTCCCAGTCCTCGCCGAACCCACATCACCTGACGACGGCAAGACGTGCAAGCCCAGCATCAGCCTCCACGACTACGAGAGCGGTGAACGGCTGCTGCAACACCACCTCGAGCAGGGTAAGCGTACCACGGGTCAGCTTGCGATTGCTGTCATGGGCCCAAAAAAACGATAACTACGTCGGTACCGAGCTCGCCGTCCCCGTGCTGAAGCGTCACCCCAAGGCGCCCAATGTGGTCCACACGCACGTCCCCGTGACCGTGTACCAGCTGGGCACCAAGGAAGTCGCCTGCACGGAAAAAGTCGCCGTCGCCACCATCGACCCTGCCGACCACGTATGCTGGATTCGGGCGACCATACATGAAACCGAGGCCATCGCCGCAGTCCCCTCCATGCATCAGGCCTTCGAAGACCAGTTCTCGGGAGGTGCCCCCGTGAACGGTGGTCCACGCGCCAAGGGTCCTTTCCGAGGGGACTCCGCTCCACAGGACAAGGCGCGCCAAAACCAAAAGCACAGGGAGTCCAAGAAAGACGCTCGCCGCCAGGAGCTCGATAGTCAGCTCCAGGACACCTTCAAAGCCCTCTTCCACGGCAACTTTAAAGCCGTCACCCTTCCCTCGAACCCTGCAAAAAAGAAAAAAAAAAAAACCGAAAACAAAAAAAAAAAAAAAAAAAAAAAAAAAAAGAAAAAAAAAAAAAAAAAAAAAAAAAAAAAAAAAAAAAAAAAAAAAAAAAAAAAAAAAAAAAAAAAAAAAAAAAAAAAAAACAAAGCCTAGGCAGGAGCCATGCGGGCGTCGGAAAAAGAGGTTTCAGTCGAGTTTGTTCGCGTCCAGTCTTCAGCGGTCGACAAGTCCTTTGGCGGGTTCAGGGACTCGGCGCCACCTTAAACGACCTCATCAACGTAGGTGCAGAACGAAAGAAAATACGCCCACTGCAGACAAGTACCAGACCGTGTGGTTCCCTGAGGACCAGCCCATCACGATGGCAGATGCGTTCCAGAAGTCGGTGGTTTTCAAGGCCCTGGGAGTCGTCAGGCACGGCAAGTCAGGCTTATTGGGGATCCGTGTTTCACGAGGGTCAGACGCCGCCAAGGCTGCTGCCGTCAGCATCCGCGGCTGCGAAGCCACCCTCGCCAAGACGCGCTACCGCATCACTGGCATTGCGGCACGCCACGCCACGCTGACCCAGCTCGCCAAGACTCACACGGGCCCGTCCGTTAAATGGGACTGTGAGGTCTACCACACCGCCTGGGACCCAGCCACTTCGGCTCAGTTTGCCTTAGTGCGCGCCCATCGTCCCCCACTCACATATACGGTACAGGTCGCAGGGTGCCCCATCCCGTGGAGCATCACCGAGGCCCCGTTGGCTGAGGTCGTGCCGAAGAGGGACAACGTTACCATTGTCACCCCTACCACTATCACAGAGCCTGTGACGCCGCCCGCCCGTGGTGGCGGCTTCAGCCCCGCCACGGGCACACTCCTAACCAAAGCGGCCCAGAGCCCTTACCTCCACGACCTCATGACTGCCACGCCCAAAGGCAAGGGCGTCGCACCGCTCCTGATCCCCCAGGAGGAGCCTTTAGCCAAGCGCCACCGATCCTCCAGTGGGAAACGCGACGCCACGCCGCACGCAAGATCACACGGCGCCCCAGGCCGCAGCTCCTCTGCACCCCCGCACGGCACGGACGGAGCTGCCGAGCAGACGGCCGTCCAAGGATCAGGTGGTCATGACCCGCAGCTTGGCACGGTGGCGGCTGAAGGTGGGGGCCACACCGAAGGGGACGCTGCCACAGCCGCCGAAGTACCAGGCGGCGCTGACGACGTCGAGATCCTCTCATCAGGTGATGAATACAGCGTGGCTTCCCACGAACTCAACACCTTCGGCGAACGCTTCGCATCGGCCCCTAAACTGCCAGATGCCGCCACGACCCGCATCCAACACATGGAACAACAGCACGAGCTGCTTGCCAACACGGTGGATAACATGCAGGTTCAGCTTGCGGGCGTTCTCTCCTCCCAGGCCACACTCACGGAGCACGTCTCAGGTTTGGAACGGGGGCTTGCCACCGTCGTCACCCAGCAACAGACGGCAACCGCCGAAGCCGCTGCACTGCGTGGCGACATCCAGGCCCTCCTCGGGCACCTCACGGGGGGCACCATCCACCTGCCACAAGTGGCCACTCTGGAAACTAAGAAGGAGGAAGCTGCATCAGTTGCCGATCCCGTGGTTGTCTGCGGGTGGATCGACCAGCCAGGCCAGGTCACCCCAGGGACGGGGCCCCCAGGGGCTGACAAAGTCAAAGACAAGGGTCGGGTCACCCAGGAACCCTATTGAAGGTGCCTCAGAGAGCCTGCCTCAGCCCTCCGAGGAAGCGCCTTCAGAGGCATCTCTTCTCTCTTCGCGTCGTATCTCTTTCTTGTCATATCATGTCAGTTTTGGCAGCAGCACGCGCAAGCTATCTGGTGTAGGGACACCCGTCATCTTGCAGGGGGCGTGATTGTTGCAATGTACATGAGCATGCAGGGGTATCTGAGGATGCGTGCTGACATGCAGCTTTTGGCTCATCGCTCGCGCCGCCCGCCAGGCCTCGCCATCATGTGGCGCCTTGCCTGCAGCCTGGCCCTCCCCTCGCTCGCTGGAGCACACCCGTCTTCAGGCGGTGCGCCCCAGCATGGAGGTGAGGTTTTCCTGCGACATGCTGAACGTTGGACTCTTTTCTACCTTTACGATGACAGCATCTACAAGTACGATCACTGCACCATTTTGGACCCGATCGTGAACAGCACCGCAGCCGCGGGTCCGTGCGGCAACGGACCGCTGGGCGCCATCGTGAGCGCATGCACGCCCTTGTCAACTACGACACATGCATCGAAATCCACCCCCAGCGTGGCCTCGACCGTGGTGCAGCAGATCCTTGACGGGGACGTTGATATAGGCCAGGCACGCAGTGGCGGCTTCAGCCCCGCTGTCGTGCCCCGCTATAGCCCCACGGGTCTCACCACCCCCCTGTGCGCTAGGGGCGAACCCGAGGAGGACCCCACTTTCTGGCACCTGATGATGATCCGCGCCCGGCTCATACCGTGCGCTGCGGCGTGGGCACCAGGTGAGGACCACCAGGACGTGTTCTGGGCATGGCTCGAGGACTGCGTCCCGTACATCCTGGCGACGCTTCATCTGCCACAGTACGATCACCTGTTCCAGGAGGACTCTGAGGACACAACCGACGCCCTGCGCCAGCGCACCGCGTTTGACATGTGCGAGGACATCTGGCACAGAGCAGGCCCCGACAGACAGCGCACCAACCGCAACCTCACTCGTATCCAGGGCAGCCGCGAGTACCCCACTCGCTACTTTGGCCTCCTTCTGGAATACCAGGGCGCTCGTGCCCAGCTCGTCGGCCCTGAGGCTTTCACGGCACCATTGCCGCCATACCTCTCACGGGCCCACGCCTTACTACCAAGAGGCCTTCCCCCACCCGACCAAGACGCCCTGGCGTACCTCGCTGATGCGATCCTGCACCACCCAACAGACATGCAGCCGCTTGTCGAGGCGGAGCTCGCCGCGGCACCGATGGAACCGCTTAACCCCCCACCGCCAGCTGGCCTCGCCCAGCACGCCACGGGTGATCAGGCCGCAGACGACCCCGTATCATGGCTGCTCCAGCACATCGCGGCCAGCGACATCAGCGACACACCCCTGGACTCGTTCCACGCGCCGGACGATATCAGCAACATATCCCTGGGCTCGGTCCATGTGGACGTAGCCAGGACGACATGGAAACCCAGGATCGCGACGGCACGACACCACCAGGCGACACGGCCCAGCGTGACCGTGACAGTGAACCCCACCTAGGGCACACCTCGTCGCACAGCAGTCCGCCCAACAACTCGGCCCAGGCCGACCCCTGCGCACAGCCCAACGACGCTGAAGGCGCCACTGCCGCCGACGCGACAAGCCATACCACTGCATCGCCAGCTCATGCCAGCCCGCGCAGTGGCGGCTTCAGCCCCGCTGCAGCACTGGCTGGACCTGGACATCCCCAGACCGCAGGTGGCAGCACCACGCCCCGCACCTCTGTATACCGTGTTAACGTGACTGACTCCAACCCCAGTGTCATTGACCACTGTCAGGCCGACATCGACAACGACCCCATCGATGATGAGTACCCAGATGCCAGCGGTTCCCACGAGCCCCAGCACAGCGCAGCGGCATCACGACACTGTGGCTGCCTCATCTGCCTCTTTGTGGCCACGTACGCCATCGTGATAGCAATGCCGTGCAAGGACCAGATCGATGGGTACTTGCCGACACCGAGCCGAGACCCCAGCTACCGACAACGACGACGACGTGAAGCGGCGGCACCAGGCCCATCTGTGCCCACCACATCCCGACGCACAACGACATACAACATCACGTCCGCATTGTGGGCCACTCTCAAGTGGACCAGCGTCAAACTCAGAGATAGCGTCTCGGGCGGAGCCAGCGCAGTCGGGGTCGGCCTCGGGGGTGTCCTGAAATGGGCCAGCGGCAAACTCGGGGCTATTGCCACGGGTGGAGTCGTGTGCGGTCTTCTACGCGTCGGCGCCAAACTTCTTGCTCAAGGAGCCGTCGGACACGTAGGAGCCCGCATCTGTGCGCGGGCCCTGGACTCATCCACAGCCCAGTGGTGCCTCCGCTGTTGCCAACCGAGCAGGAGGCCGCGCGATGAGGCCACATGCACAATGCCGTGCACGCTTGCCGACGAACACGACGACCAGCATGTGCACTCACTCCGACATCCGCTGCTGCAGGAACACTACGCCGCAGCAGTTGCCGCCGCAGTCGCCGATGTCACCACCGCCACCACCGCCGCCATCGTCGAAGTCACTGCCGCCGTTTCGCGAGCCTCGTCTGTCACACCAAGATCGACCAGCCCGTCCCCGCGAGACGGCTTCAAAAGCGGCGCGGCATACGGTAACCTACCGACTAACGAGGATGCCACAGCACACGGCAGCGACACCGAGGCAAGGGAAACACGTGAGTGCACCCACGTTAGCCCGTGGTCCATCTTCCGACATGCTGATGCTCGTGTTCCTCTCCCGACGCGGACACCCAACCACCACGACGGCGAGCACGCTATGCATCACCCGCCAGGCCCCAGGCGCCTTCAGGCCCTGGTACGCCTTACACAGCCCTCAAGCCACCGACACGCAACTTACGCAACACTATCCAGCGCGACCCAGCGGTCCCCGCGCCGCCGAAGAGCATCCTCAACGCCCTGTACCAAAACGGCTTTGCGCTTGGTAACAGTGGCGTGTCTACAGAGGACATCAAAGACGCTCTGCGACTCCACGACCATCCTCGATTTACCCATGATCCAACACTCCAAGCGCTGGGGCCGTGGACGGACATCATGCAGAGGCCACCGAACCGCCTCACTTGGGTGCTGGAAGACTCGGGCGGGAACTCGGGCGAGACAATCTTCCCTTACCTCACGTGGGACCTCCGCCAACCCACCACCGACGCGCCCACTGTCTTCTGGCATGGGACCCGCGGCGACCTTGCGGCCCGTCTTGCTGCCAGCGGAGGGCACCTCTTGCCAGGTCCCCGCCGTGAAGCGAAGGGTCGAACTGGCACCAACGTTGGCCGCACGTACGTGAGCGTGCACCCTTCGCTGGCCGCGTGGTACGCAATGCCGCCCCACCCGTCCTACAGTCTCGAAGACGACACCCTCGCGTGGGGACCCATCGCACCCTGGATGTGCGAGGCCACCCAACCACCGCGCGGGGAAAACAGGCACAACGTCGTGAAAGGGGAGGCCCACGGAGCGCGTCTCATTTACCCTCGGGTCCTGAGCCTCCTCATCCACATGGACTGGTGCGCCCCCACAGAAGCTGCTTCCAGGTGCCGTGCCCTACCACGCGCCTATGGCATGGGCGACTGTGCGCACGCCCTTCACATCGCTGGCTACGATCATCCAGATCTCCGTGAGGCGGCTGAAGCTCACGACCAGGAAGCTAGCACCAGGCGCAGACCAGCCATCGCGGCAGCGTGGCCACCGCCGCAGGCACTATCCTCGCCAGAGGCAGCGCGAGTATGGGCCAAACAGCACTACGACACTGAAGCAGCCACCAGGGACGACCCTAACCAGCCCCGCCCACGCGTCTCGCTTCGCAAGCTCCAGCTGGACCCGAAACCACTCATCGACCTGGTGTACACTGGCTTGCAAGCCGTCCCCGTGCGGGGGCATCCTGACGCACGCGAGTCGCGCCCCAGCGGCTCCAGCCCTGGGGCCGCGTCTGGCCCACAGCGCACTCACAAGTCAGGCACAGCCCTGGCGCACAGTCCAGACCGCTCATCGACGTCATCAGGAGCCGACGAACGCCGTACGCCTTCCCTCATCAGCGCGGCCGCCGCCCTCGCCCGATGCCACGCCCGCCCACGGCGATCCGCCTCTCGTTCGTCACGACAGAGTGGCGGAAACTCCACCTCAGACAACAGTGGCATCGAGACGTGGGAGCACATTGAGACGGAAGAGGAGCCGACTGCCTACCACGTCCTCGCCTACCACGTCCGTGATGTGCGGGCCCGTGTCAATGCCCCTGGCATCGAGGTCTGGCTGGACCCTGGTGATCACCACGACGGCGCCTACTTACCGTGGGGGACGACAGTCATGGGCCATCGCGTCATTAACCCTGCGGTGGCGGGGCGGGACGGCTGGGTCATCCTCCACCACGACCACGGCGACACCACTACTAAGCTCTGGCACCGACCCAAGTCCACGTCAAAGCGGACGACACCTGGCGCACGGTCATGGTACCAGCGGACATGGGGCCCCAGTGGATCGAGTGCCATGCCGAGGACGCTCGCCTCCCCGCCGAGGTTGTCCGCACTACAGGCCAATCCTGGTTTGCTGACGTCTGGCCCTTGTGGGATCGACCTCGACCCCACCCAGACGACCCAGGCACAAACGAGCATGCGCTCCCGCCTCTACCAGGACGCTGGTCTTGCCTACAGTGTCGATTCCAATGCTGTCAGTACTGTGCGGCTCGCCGCAACACGCAGCTCGGCACCTCGGGCCAACCAACGTGCCCAGACTGTGGCAGCAGCGGACTGCGTACACTCATGGACTGGTCCACGGACTACTCGTGCAACAGTTGGACGTGTGCATACAGCACCAACAACAGGGACTCCGACACATGCTGCCTGTCCAGCAGGTGCCCACATCCCCCCAGTCCACACAGCCTGCTCGACGTCCGTGCCACAGGGATGCCGCCGCACATCCTTGCCCGCCAATTCGGCAACGCGCCAGCCCACCACGACCTCAAGGAACCCCCCCGAGCGCCTTCAGGCCCCGGGGGGGGACCTCCACAACCAGGCCAAGCAGGTTACCAGGGTCAATGGTACTTCCCACCGAGGCCGCGGCGCGTCCCCAGGCAGGGACTGCCTGACGGCACGAGGCGGCCACCTGGGTTTACAGGAACGGGGATGCCCGAAGAACCGTTCCCCGACCAACCTCTTTGGAGGGAAGGCTACGTGCTCTTCGGCCCCCACCAGGCCCTCAAGGAGGAATTCACCTTCAACAAGACGGTCCGCCGACCCTACTCCCTAGCCATCACCAACATGTACAGGGACCGTGTCACGGTCAGGACCGTCTGCGAGTCTATCGCCGAGCGCATCCACACTACCCGCACCCGCTGGCGAGATGTGGTACTGTACTGGACGCCGAGGGTGGCCCTGGGCCACAAGCCCTCGACTACGACATGCGACTCTGCGACGCCATGGTGAGCCGTGCCACGACCGAAGCCGAGCTAAACCACGACCGCAGCAACCGTGGTAGTTTCTGCCTCTATGGACCAGCGCACCAGCGAGCTGTAAACATCACGGCGATCTCCGAGCCGCAGAACATCGACTACATGGAGCATGTGCGGCGATACTCACCCGTAGGGGAGACCTACCCAGACACGCCTTCGAGCACGTCTATCGGGGCTGGCAGCGGCCCGACGTGCCCACCATCCTCCCCGACACCCGCCCCCGCTCGAGAGCCGACCAGCAGCGATATCAACAGCACCAGCAGCGCATTCAGCAGCGCGACCAACGCGACGCAGGACAGCCGAGCACGCCACGCTACCGCTCTCCCGCGCGAGTCCCGACAGGCGGAAACACGGCCTACGACGGGGTTGCCGCCTACTACCGTGGCCCCATAGGTGCCAGGCCCGCGGCTGCTGGAGCAGCCGCCTCCAGCTACGGCCACGCCCCCCACGCCAGGGTACACCCAGCGGTCATCGGCTACCCGCGTGCACCCGCGCAGGCCCTCCCAAGGGCCACCTCGCCCGTGCCAGGGTCCACGCGCGCCTGGGGCCATTACTCAGGCCGACATGATGGCACCTCCAGCAACCAGTCCGCAGTGATAACCCCTGCGGCTTCAGCCCAGGGGGCTGCAACAAACCGTGGCAGGACTGGGCGCCCCGAAGGATGGCGTGATGCGAACGTGCGTGCTTGGCAACCGCGCCAGCACACGCCCCCGCCAACGTGGCTGCAGCGCTGCGCCCTGCCCAGGCAAAACCTGCCCCACCTGAGCGGGAGAGGCAGCCGCTTGCCCCGCTCGTCCTCACGTACATCCAGGCGCATCACAGCGCCTCCCCGCGGCACAGCGAGGGAAGCGCCCACCACGTCAGCCCCCGCCCCGACGCTGTTGACCCTGACCAGGCCACAGCCACGGCGGAGGGCGGCACAAGCGCCTCTCGCCAGCCCATCCCATCACCCTGCGCGGCGCCGATCCGATCCCCGAGCAGGGCGGATTCCGAGCGCGCTAATGCCCAGGCGACCTCGCCACGCGACCGCCACACGGGCGGGCGCGTCCCGCGCAGCAGGTCCTGCAGCCGCCACAGCTCACGCAAGGCCCCAGGGAGCGCCACGAGCTCGCCGCCTCGCGAGACTCAGGCTGATGGCCGAGCCCCCGAAGTGGTGCCACGCTTCGGTGCCAGCGTCATCGAACCTGGCCAGGTCGACCTCTCTCCGACGCCGTCCACGGACCACGAGCCGCCGCTGCCCACCCGCGTGATCGTCCCCCTCGACGAGGCGCCGACCTTCGACCCGTTCAAGAACAAGTACCGTGTCAAGGACCTTGCGGCGGGTTTCGGCGGTGGCTCACCGCTCTCACCTCAGAGTCGGGGCGGAGCCCCCGCCACCTCAGCCGCTGCCGCGGCAGCGGCGGCCCCGCGGGGAATCAGCCCCGTCCGCAACGCGGGCCTCACGGCAGCGGGCATGGACGAGGCCCAGCGCCAGGCCACCGACCGCGCTGCTCGAGCTGTTCCACCAGATGCTGCTCATCAAGATACTGACGGGGCGGGCGCGCCACCGCAGGACGGACCAGCGGTGGCGCGTGCGCAGTATATGCGCGTGCGTTGTGCCGCTGCCGCGCCTAGCCGCCGCCGCTGGTTCGCTTTTGCTTTTGTGTTCGGCAGGACGGATCGAGGAGTCGCCTCCCTCTCTCTCTGCTGCCGTCTCACCTCTCCTCCCCTCGTCCCCTATGGTACAGGAGTGAGGAGGATTTTTCGAGACAGTTTTACTGACGTTTATGAACCCCCCCTGCGCAGTGCCGACCGTGTCCCGCCTACACTTCTGGCCTGACGGCGGCTTCAGCCCCGGTCAAGCTAATCCATAGGAACGCCATGAGCTCCTACTGTGGCCAAGCCTTCTACCTGGGCGAGGGTCAGGCTGACCTACACCGTGCGGGGCGTGCAAACCCCAGCTCCACCGATGGAGTCGGGCCAGGTCGCTCCATACACCTCGTCAGCCTAAACATCACCAGTCTCTCAGCGAACTGGCCAACCATCACCGCTCTTGGTGTCGACCACAACGCCGCAGTCATAGCACTGCAGGAGACCCGACATGCCAAGCCGACCAGACAATCCATCGCTACCAGCGCCGCCAATCCACACCACGGGGGATACCACGCCAGTCTTGGACCTGACCTGGATCTGGCGCGAGCCCAGCGCAGAGCTGCCCACGGCGGCACAGACCACACCGTCGTGGGCAACACTGGCGCCTCGGGAGGGGTCGCCATCCTCTCTAAGGATGCCATTGTCGACTCCACTGTCGACGACACTGCGCCCTGTATCGGCGCCCTCAAGGCCAAGAAAAGATGGCACGAGGCCTTTCTCCCGCTCTGCACTCAGCACCGCCGCAGGCGGCGACGAAACAACCACGGGCCCGCTGGGATCTACATAGCGAGCCTCTACGGGATTGCTGGAGGAGACAGCACAGATCTTTTTCGGCTCGCTGACTGCGCCGCCGCTAGGGTCGGCTCAGCCCCGTATTTCATCTGCATGGACGCCAACACGAACATCGACGACAATCCACACCTGCTGCACATGATGCAGCACGGATTGTTTAACGTCGCTGAGGGCACACCAGACCACACCATGCACACATACGGCAATATCCCTGACTGGGACCGCGTCACCAAGTGCCCCCGCACTTCGCGCATCGCTTATATCATTGCCAACCAAGCGGCGCGATCCCTTGTCACCGACTTCTGCTATCTGCGCGACTTGCCAGCGAAGTCCCATGTTGGCCTGCAGGTCACGCTTGACCTCAGTCGCCTCGACCATGCGGCCCGACGCCTTCTTGCCCCCACGCCCTACCCTCCCAACGATGGAGCTCACGAGGGTCACGAACTGCAGGTATTAGGGACCCTCATCGCTGGGCGATATCAGGACCGCATGGAGCAGGCCGACACACGCGACGACGTGGAACGCATGTTCGCCCTGGCTAACGAGGCCAGTCATGAGTACCATCTCACCCGTCTGCGCGACCTGCCACCTCCACCGCCTGACCACCCAAAAAAGAAGCCCCCCACCATGCACGGGCTCACGCCCATGTTCGAAGAGCGACCAGTTGTCCCCCGCGCCTTCCCCACCTACGGAGCTTCCACGATACACATGAACCGACTGCGCAAGCTCCATCGGCAACTCTTTGAGCTTCGCTTCATCGGACAGCACCATCATTTAGATTGCCGTGCCATCCCGCCGTACCTAGCGCAGCGCATCGACTGCACGTGGACCGCGGCCCGCCTCCTATGTCACAAGCTGCGCCCCACGGTTCTCCTTGACTTCCCCGAGGCCTGGACCCCCGACGAGCCAGCACCTCACGGAGAGCACCTTGACGGTTTGATCCAAAACCTCGACTTAGAACTGGCGCGACGTGCGAACCGTGCCAAAGCTGAACGCATCAAGATATGGGCTGAGGGCGTCCGCGAGCCAAGCGGGCGAAAGGCGGCCATATACGCACGGGCTGCTGACAGCTCGCCCACGGCGTATCTCCGCACGCCTACCACACCTGACGATACGCAACTCCACTGCGACACCAACGCCTTCAAACCTGACAAAGCTAGCACGGACGATAGCGACGCTGACACCGAAGCTGGCGGCTTCAGCCCCAGCGACGGTAGTTCGCCCGACACGGACAACGACGAAGACCACACTTGTGAACCACCACCTGCACAAGTCCCAGACATTCTCCCTGCCAACGCCATTGTTGCTAATACCAAAGACATGCTTAAGCTCATGGTCGACACCTGGGAACCCATCTTGGGCAGGTACCGCGCCCGTGCAGGACATGACGCCGAAGCCATGCCGACGTGGGCTGACTTCTACGACGAGTACCGACAAGAGCTGCCTACGCCATCACCAGCTACCCCTTTCCACCTTACCGACGACCAACTCATCCACTTTATTCGCACCCGTTCACCGCGCCGTGCGGGGGGACTGGACGGCTGGACTACTAAGGAGGCTAAGGAGTTACCCGACGACATCCTTCGCCTCTTCGCCAGCGTCTTACGCGCTATGCAACGCACTGGCACCATCCCAGAACCCCTCCTTCATGTGCCAAACCCGTGCCTCCGAAAAGGCCGGGGCGAACTCCCAACGGACCAACGACTTCTCTCGGTGCTTTCCGTTTGGATGTATGCGTGGGAAGCGCCAGCTTACCGCAGCCTCACGGACTGGCGGAAAGGATGGACCCACGCCACGAGCTTTGGCGCTGTCCCCAAAGCTACCATTGGGGACGTCAGCACCTCTCTTGCCCTGCGCATCGAACACGCCAGGGCCTTACTCCTTCCCTTAGCTGGGCTGCCCTTGACCGACAGAAGTGTTTCGACTACCTCATCACGGACATCTGCCTTAACCTTGCGCTTCACGCGGGGTGCCCCCAAGACATCGTTACTGTCCGCAGAAACTTCTACAGTCGCCACAAACGCTACATCCGCATGAACGGTGCGTACTCTAAGGAACTGGCTAGGACAAACGGCCACCTCCAGGGAAGCTCTTGGTCCCTGGACGACATTAAGCTGCTCATGTGTGTTTGGACCAAGAGACAGCATCGATACGTTCCGCGATCACTCAGCACTACCTTTGTTGACGACAGCAACTCCACTACTCACACCGCGCCTGAGTTGCAGAAATCTCTTGATGAAACCGCCAAGTTTGATCGATTTTCAGGTCAACGCATTCACCCTGGCAAGGTGGCGGGGTGGGCGCTCACCGACGAGCTTCACGCCGCCGTTACCCAGCTCACTCTGGCGGAACGGCCCTTACGCGTGGTCGACTCCTTCAAGCTCGTCGGGAGTTACATCAACGCCGAGGCAGCGCCGGCTCCAGCCGCGCTTAACCTCACGGCCACCGCTGACGCCCGTGTTCGGAGGGCGACTAGTCGCCTGCCGCGCATTGGCAAGCTCCCATCGCCGATGCTTATTAAGGCGCGGCACGCCCGTTCCCTTGCTGCCAGCGTCTGTACCACGGGCACCGCCATTCAAGCCCCATCAGGCCCCGTCAAAACTGCCTACAACCATGCCCTTAAGGCGGCTATCCGCCCCAAGGGAAACAAGTGGGTCGAGTTTTGGACTCTCATGGCCGTGTGCGTCCCAGGACACTCCCTGGAGATTGACGCCATCACGCAGCGTGAAGTTTTCCTGTGTCTGCGGCGACAGGTTAATCGCGACGCTACACTCTGCGGTCTCGTCAGGGATCTCCAACACCACGTTCAGACCCTGTTTGGGGGAGGACCTGTCGGACGACTTGTCCAGACGCTCCAGCAGCTCCGTTGGACCTGGCCCACATTTGGCATCATGTTCGACGACTGGGGCTGCCAGATCAGTTGGCTGAACTTACCCCAAAACGCCTTCCTTCACATGCTGCGGGCCTCACAACGCAGAGCCTTTCTGAGGAGGATCAAGCACGGCGTCACGACCTTGGATACCTTGCCTCTGTCAGACAGGGCCTCGACCTCTTCGCCAGCACGTGGCTCGCCCGAACGAAAGGAGCAGCCAAATGCAATGCCTGTCAGCTGGCGCTCCTCCTGAACTACCTGTCGGGCGGGGACCACACCCAACAGCGACGATCCCGATCAAACACGTCTGCTGACCCCAGCCCCATCTGCCGATACTGCGACGAGGAAGAGGAAACTCAGGAGCACACTGTCCGCGACTGCAAGTGCTGGGCCCGAGAAAGACTCCCTCTCACCACCCTCATCAGTGACGAGCAGTGGCCCGTCTTCCGCCGCACACAAGACACTGCGGGCTCTTCGATGAAGACCCAGCCCTCCTCGACCTGCAGGCCGACCTCGCGAGGGACCCGCTACCTCCGCCCATACCGCGGCCCCCACCTGAGGGAGATCCTGCGGCTTCAGCCCAGGACTCCTACACCACCTACCTTGACCACGACACTGGTTGGACATGGGTCTACGCTGCCACGGACGGTGCATGCACCAACCAAGCCATCCCATTGCTAGCACGAGCGGGCTACGGCGTCTACTACTGCATCGACCACCGCATGAACTACAGTGCACGCGTTCACGGCATTACGCAGAACGCACAGCTTGCGGAGACCCTCGCCATTGTCCACCTCACGGCATGTGCTGAACGGCCCGTACACGTTTTCGTGGACAACCAGGCGGTGGTCGATGGGTTCCAAAGTATCATCGACTGACACTCACCACCGCAGGGCACGCACGTGGAGCTCTGGGAAAAGATCCACCGATGCGTCATGGCCAAGCCCAACATGTTCCGCGTCGAGAAAGTCGCTAGCCACCAGGGCGACATGGGCATCGACCTCGGGCTCATCGGGCCCATCGCGGAGGAGTTCAATCGTCAGGATGACGCCCTCGCCACAACGGCGGCACGTACTCATAACCTTCCAGACGACATTGTCGAAGCTGCCAAAACACGACATCGCCAAGCGACCGTGCTTCATGGAGTCGCTGTCGCCAACTACGAGCGTAGACACCGTACACTCCCCCTCCCACACCGCAGGGCTGGGTTCACAGCTGCGGAACTCAACAAAATGGAACCAAATCCCCTGCTGTCTGACCAGGCACCACCCGCGGCTGGACCAGACATCCCACAGAACCCCGACGAGCTCTGGGCCGAGGCCCAACGGGCGATATTCGACGAACAGGAGGACGACCCGTTCGGCTTTGGCGGGGGCCTTGACTTCCTAGGCGACGGGCCAGCCAGCGCCAACCTTGCCCCGTCGGGCACCCGCACGTCGCCCTCGACTCCGCCACTGAGAGCGGCATCGCACCCACATGACAACGCCGCTCACCTTCAAGACTCTGACGAACAGGAGGACGACCTGTTCAGCTTCGGTGGGGGATCGGACGCTTTGGACGACGGACAAGTCAGCGAAAACCCTGCCCCGTCGGGCAACCTCTCGACGCCTACCGCGACTCCGTCCCCGAGAGCGACATCGCCCCCATACGATGATTTCGGCCACCGCCAAGACGCCGACGACGACCTGGGTGACCCCCGCGGACTGAGTGGCATAGACGACGCACCGCCGACACCCCACGCTGCCGACCATGCCGCCCTACCGAGACGCCACCCTTCTACGCGGCCGACCTCAGAGCCCTCGCACGGCATCATGATTGGTCCCACCGCGCAAACAACTCCGCCCCCCCACCAGCGGCAGCCCGCGGGGGCGGCTTCAGCCCCCCCGCAGGGCACTGAACCAGACAGGCCCTCGCGCCCCGTCCACGCTTCCATCGTTGCTGAGCGAGAGGATGCGGCTCTCCCGACCTCTCGGGGCGTGGCCCTAGCGGCTCCAGCCCTGGGGTCGCGTGTTCCCCTACAGTCACCTTTCAAGGGTGACGGACGACAGCGTACAGGGTGCCGCACTACGCTAGTCCACCATCTGGACAGGCGTACCGAGGACCTCGCCTCTGTCTCGAGGCCCTCGGCCGCTGGCACTGAGCAGCCACCCCTCACCGACCGCGAAACCGAGCTGTCCCAGGCTATGGCTGCTCTCCAGCAGAGGTGCGTTGCTCTCGCCGCGGACCTCGCCGCCGCCCAAGCTCGCCAAGGTCCTCTACTCCAGCGCCTCCGCAGCGCCGGGCGAGCCTTCGCCGAGCTGCTCACGCCCTCGCCCGATGGTGCCGTGCCGTCACTCACCATCCAAGCTATGCTGTCATCGTTCCGCGGCGCTCCACCTGGTGCCCCGCGCTAATCTCCTCCTCTCTGCCTGCCCGTGTGTACGCGTGGCTCCGCGTCCACGGTGTCAGGGCGTGGGGGCGGGGGGTGCCCCGTCACTGCGCGCCGCTTAGCGGCCAAGCGCCCAACTGGCGGTCTGCCAAGCCGCCTAGCCACGCGTCAGCACGTCGCCTTTTTTTGTTGGGGCCTCTTTCTTTACGCGGTCTGACAGGTGAGATCATCATCGTCTGTCCGCCGTCTGTAGCGTCTGTCGCACTGCGCCGGGGGAGGGGGTTTTTGTTGCCCGCCCTCGTATCTAAAGGCTGCACCGCCGCAAATAGTGTTTTGCGAGTTGTCGCACCGCAGTGCGCCTCGCGGACGGACCCTGGTCCGCCTACTTGTCCGCTCTCTCCGCTCTCTCTCTCTCTCTCTCTCTCTCTCTCTCTCTCCTCTCCCTCTCTCTCGCTTCCTCTCTCTCTCTCTCTCTCGTCACGGGCTCGTGAGATCAGCCAGGGTGGCTCCCCCTTGGGGCTCCCAAATGATGCCCCTGGCAGCGTTTTGTGACCATGAGGCCCTCAAGAGATACATGTTGGGGAGGCCAAACGGCAATTCTAGCTGAGGCGTCCCACCAAAATCGGCGCGAACGGGCTCGTGAGATCAGCCAGGGTGGCTCCCCCTTGGGGCTCCCAAATGATGCCCCCTGGCAGCGTTTTGTGACCATGAGGCTCTCAAGAGATACATGTTGGGGAGGCCAAACGGCAATTCTAGCTGAGGCGTCCCACCAAAATCGGCGCGAACGGGCTCGTGAGATCAGCCAGGGTGGCTCCCCCTGGGGGCTCCCAAATGATGCCCCTGGCAGCGTTTTGCGACCATGAGGCTCTCAAGAGATACATGTTGGGGGCGCCACACGGCAATTCTAGCTGATACGTCCCACCAACATCGGCGCGAACGGGCTCGTGAGATCAGCCAGGGTGGCTCCCCCTTGGGGCTCCCAATTGATGCACCTGGCAGCGTTTTGTGACCATGAGGCTCTCAAGAGATACATGTTGGGGGCGCCAAACGGCAATTCTAGCTGAGACGTCCCACCAAAATCGGCGCGAACGGGCTCGTGAGATCAGCCGGGGTGGCTCCCCCTTGGGGCTCCCAAATGATGCCCCTGGCAGCGTTTTGTGACCATGAGGCTCTCAAGAGATACATGTTGTGGCGCCAAACGGCAATTCTAGCTGAGACGTCCCACCAAAATCGGCGCGAACGGGCTCGTGAGATCAGCCAGGGTGGCTCCCCCTTGGGGCTCCCAAATGATGCCCCTGGCAGCGTTTTGCGACCATGAGGCTCTCAAGAGATACATGTTGGGGGCGCCAAACGGCAATTCTAGCTGATACGTCCCACCAAAATCGGCGCGAACGGGCTCGTGAGATCAGCCAGGGTGGCTCCCCCTTGGGGCTCCCAAATGATGCCCCTGGCAGCGTTTTGTGATCATGAGAGAGTGTGAGTGTGAGCTTAACTTATCTTATCTTATCTTGAAATCTCTTCTTATCATATCTTGTGCTATCTTATCTTCTCTTGTAGTATCTTATCTTGTCTTGTCTTATCTGGTGAGTATCATTGGGAGGAGGGAGGCGCGAGCGGGAGGAAGAAGGAGGAGGAGGAGTGGGAGGCGTCAGAGTAATAACAAGAACCCCAATCCTTAGGATATGGGGAATTTTTCTTTTTTCAGAGAAATACTTCCAGAAGCTCTCTCTTTCGACTCCGAGCACTCTTACGCGTGAAATGAGCTCTACGAGGTTCCCGGCGGTGACCAGGTTGACGGTTCACCGCCGGCGCCAGTTGGCCGACCCGGCCAGAAAGGACAAAGTGATGATAACTTTTCGGTGGTTTTGCGAAAAATTCAAGGACATTTGACAATTCATTTTGAGAAAGCAGATTTTTCGCACCTGTACTGGGTTATGGCGCGTCTGCCAGTAAAATTTTCAGGCCCATAGGTGCAGTATTACTATTAAATCACTTGGAGGAACCGACGTTAGATAAAACAGAAAAACGTGATTTTTCGATTCGCGTTTCTCGCTCCAGAAGCTTTCTTCTTGTGTTCCGAGAAGCGCAGTGTGAGAAAAGAGCTCTACGAAGGTCCCGGCGGAAATCTGGTTGACGGTTTACCGCTGTTCCCCAGTCAGAGGAATCGATTCAGAGACATCAGACGCGTCCGTCTGTCGCATGCAGAGGTCTGACGGTCTGATACTCGAGCTGGGTTTGCCAAACTATTCGTATTATTCGAGTCATCTTGAGAGATGCTGTCGATTTACGCACGTAACTCGGGCTGTAGGAGAGCTACAGAGCTCGTGCAGAAGACAATCCAGAAGCATCGGGGGCGTTCGGCTGTTGCATCCGAGAGGTTTGAAATTGCTTGGGCTGAACAATTATTTTTTCTGTGTATTTTTTTCGACATTATATGTTGTCAGGAAGCTCTACGAGTCCCCCGGCGGTAACCAAGGTTGACGGTTTACCGCCGGCGCCCAGTGGGCGCTGCCAAGCATTGAAGGATATAACTCGTAGAGCTTCCCTTAGCAAGTAACTCGTAGAGCTTCCCTTAGCAAGTTGTTGCTGGAAGCTTAGCGAGTACCTCGAAGAGCTTCTCGTTATCGATGAGCTAGAGGAATTCTGGCGCGGGCTGGAGCTAGTTGATCGGCCCGTCCAGAAAGGACAATGTGATAACTTTGGGTTGGTTTTGCTAAGATTTGAAAGATATTTGACAATTCATTTTGAGAAAGCAGATATTTACTCCGAGCATTGGCATACAAACTTCGTTCCCTGAGCAGCTCAGCTCTCTGGAGCAATTTTCAGTACTAGTTCACTTGGAGGAACCGACTTCATGTTGACTCCGAAAAATTTCAACTTGAAGTTTTTGTAGAAAAGCTGAAAAGCACTCCGCTTTGATCCTGAGCTTTCTCGCGAATGCAAGGAGCTCTACAAGGTTCCCGGCGGTGACCAGGTTGACGGCTCACCGCCGGCGCCAGTAATTCCGGGGCGCTGGAGGGCTAGTTGGCAAGAAAAATCTCGACGGACATTTTGACGACTTTTGGTCGGTTGAAAATTTTGTTCTCGAAATTCAACCATTCGTTAGAGCTCTAGTATTTTTTCCCGTGATATTCGATCTTATTCCCGCTCGGCATCTCGATCTCAGCTCGATCGGGTATCTTTTACTGCCAAAAAGCACACGGGCGATATCGCCCGTTTCGGGTCATCTTGTCACGCGGTGACGGTTTTCTTCAGATAACTCGAGCTTCAGGACAGCTACAGAGCTGGTAAGCACAGCTAATCGATTCAGAATGATCAGGCGCGTTCGCCTGTTGAACCCAGAGGTCTGAACTCGGTCTGCTAGCGGAGCTAGGTCCGCAAACATATTCGTATTATTCGAGTCATCTTGACAGACGCTCTCGGTTTTCTGTACTTAACTCGAGCTAAAGGACAGCTACAGAGCTTATACGTACAGAATCTGATTCAGAATCATCAGTGGCCGTTGTCTGTTGAATCCAGAGCTCTGAACTCGGTCTGCTGCCCGATCTAGAATCGCTAAACTGTTCGTATTGTTCGAGTCATCTTGAGAGATGCTGTCGGTTCTCTGCACTTAACTCGGGCTGTAGGGGGGCTGCATGGCTGGTAACCACTGGAATCGATTCGGAGACATCAGGCGCGTCCGCCTTTCGAATCCAGAGCTCGAAACTCCTTCTGCTGCCCGAACTAGGTCTGCGGAACTATTCGTATTGTTCGAGTCATCCTGAGAGGTGCTGTCGGTTATCCTGAGAGGTGGCTGTAGGGGGGTGCTGCAGGGCTGGTTATCACAGAAATCGATTGAGAGACATCAGACGCGTCCGCCTGTCGCATGCAGAGGTCCGAACTCGGTCTGATACTCGAGCGAGGTTTGCCAAACTATTCGTATTCTTCGAGTCATCTTCAGAGGTGCTGTCGATTTACGCACGTAACTCGGGCTGTAGGAGAGCTACAGAGCTCGTACAGAAGACAATCCAGAAGCATCGGGGGCGTTCGGCTGTTGTATCCGAGAGGTTTGAAATTGCTTGGGCTGAACAACTATTTATTATGTGTAATTTTTCGACATCATATGTTGTCAGGAAGCTCTACGAGTCCCCCGGCGGTAACAAAGGTTGACGGTTTACCGCCGGCGCCCAGTTGCTGGAAGCTTAAGAGTAATTTCGGCGCGGTGAAGAGCTAGTTGGCAAGAAAAATCTTGACGGACCTTTGCTAACTTTTGGTCGGTTGAAAATCTTGTTTTTGAAAGTCAGCAATTCGTTTGAGCTCTAGTATTTTTTCTGACCATATTTGATCTTATTCCCGCTCGCTGTCTTAATCTCAGCTCGATCGGGTAAATATTTTTGCAAAAAAGCGTCGCGGCGGGATCGGCTGTTTCGAGTCATCTTGACACGTGTTCTCGGTATTTTGTATTAAACTCGAGCTGTAGAGCAGCTACAGAGCTCATTTTCACAGAAATCGATTACGAATCATCAGGCGCGTTCGTCTGTTCCATCCAGAGGTCTGAACTCGGTCTGCTGCCCGAGATAGGTTCGCAAAACTATTCGTATTGTTCGAGTCATCTTGAGAGGTGCTGTCAGTTTTCTGCACTTAACTCGGGCTGTAGGAGGGCTACAGGGCTCGTAATCACGGGAATCAATTCGGAGACATCAGGCGCGTCTGCCTGCCAAATCGAGAACTCAGAAATCGGTATGCCCGAGCTAGGTCCGCAAAACTATTCGTATTCTTCGAGTCATCTTGAGAGATGCTGTCCGTTTTCTGCACTTAACTCGAGCTGTAAGGGGGCTGCAGGGCTGGTAATCACTGGCATCGATTCGGAGACATCAGTCGCGTCCGCCTGTCGCATTCAGAGCTCTGAACTCGGTCTGCTGCCCGAGCTGGGTCCGCGAAACTATTCGTATTGTTCGAGTCGTCTTCAGAGGTGCTCTCTCTCGGTTTTCTGCACCTAACTCGGGCTGTAAGGGGCCTGCAGGGCTGGTAATCACAGGAATCGATTTGGAGACATCAGACGCGTCCGCCTGTTGCATTCAGAGGTCTGAAATCGGTCTGATACTCGAGCTAGGTTTGCCAAACTATTCGTATTGTTCGAGTGAGCTTGAGAGGTGCTGTCGATTTTCGTACGTAACTCGGGCTGTAGGAGAGCTACGGAGCTCGTGCGCACAGGAAACGACCCAGAAGCATGAGGGGCGTTTGGCTGTTGCATCGAGAGGTCTGAAATCGCTTAGGCTGAAAAACTATTCGTTCTCTGTAATTTTTTACGACATTATATATGGTCAGGAAGCTCTACGAGTCCCCCGGCGGTAAGAAAGGTTGACGGTTTACCGCCGGCGCCCAGTTTGACAATTCATTTTGAGAAAGCAGATTTTCCGCAGCTGTAGTGGGTTATGCCGCGTCTGCCAGTAAAATACCTCGTAGAGCTCTTCGTTATCGATGAGCTAGAGGAATTCCGGCGCGGGGTGGAGCTTGTTGGTCGACCCGACCAGAAAGGACAAAGTGGTGACTTTGGGTCGGTTTTGCGCAGATTTGAAAGATATTTGACCATTCATTTTGAGAAAGCACACTTCTACGCCGAGCATTGGCATGTGAACTCCTCTCTGACAGCAGCTCAGCTCTGCCGATGCATTTTCTTGAGAGTTGACTCCCCGGGACTGAGCGAATATGAACATCGAAAAAATCGAAAATGAAGATTTCCGAAAAATCTTTTTTTTTGACTCTACTTCGATTCTCAGCACTCTTACCAGTGTAAGGAGCTCTACGAGGTTCCCGGCGGTGACTAGGTTAACGGTTTGCCGCCGGCGCCAGTTTTCAGGTCTGTAGGTGCAGTATTCCTTTCAAAACACTTGGCGGAACCGACGTTGGATAAAAACAGAAAAACGTGATTTTTCGAGTTTTCTGTTTCTCGCTCCAGAAGCTTGCTACACGTGTTCCGACGATCGCCGCGCAAGAAAAGAGCTCTACGAGGTTCCCAGCGGTAACCAGGTTGACGGTTTACCGCTGGTTCCAGTTCCGGGGCGCTGGAGAGTTGGCAAGAAAAATCTCGACGGACGTTTTGACGACTTTTGCTGGGTTGAAAATTTTGTTCTCGAAATTCAACCATTCGTTAGAGCTCTAGTATTTTTTCCCGTAATATTCGATCTTATTCCCGCTCGCCATCTTGATCTCAGCTCCATCGGGTACCTTTTACTGTCAAAAAGCGTCCAGGCGGGATCGGTCGTTTCGAGTCATCTTGTCACGCGCTGTCGGTATTCTCAAGATAACTCGAGCTTTAGGACAGCTGCAGAGCTGGTAAGCACAGCTAATCGATTCAGAATGATCAGGCGCGTTCACCTGTTGAACCCAGAGGTCTGAACTCGGTCTGCTAGCCGAGCTAGGTCCGCAAACCTATTCGTATTATTCGAGTCATCTTGACAGACGCTCTCGGTTTTCTGTACTTAACTCGAGCTACAGGACATCTACAGAGCTGATGCGTACAGAATCTGATTCAGAATGATCAGTGGCCGTTGTCTGTTGAATCCAGAGCTCTGAACTCGAACTGCTGCCCGGTCTAAAATCGCGAAACTATTTGTATTGTTCGAGTCATCTTGAGAGATGCTGTCGGTTCTCTGCACTCAACTCGGGCTGTGGGGGGGGCTGCATGGCTGGTAATCACTGGAATCGATTCGGAGACATCAGGTGCGTCCGCCTTTCGAATCCAGAGCTTGGAACTCTGTCTGCTGCCGAGTCCGCGAAACTATTATTGTTCGAGCCATCCTGAGGTGCTGTCGGTTTCCTGCACTTAACTCGGGCTGTAGGGGGGCTGCATGCTGGTAATCACTGTAATCGATTCGGAGACATCAGGCGCGTCCGCCTTTCGAATCCAGAGCTCGGAACTCTGTCTGCTGCCCGAACTAGGTCTGCAAAACTATTCGTTTTGTTCGAGTCATCTTGAGAGGTGCTGTCGGTTTCCTGCACTTAACTCGGGCTGGTGGGGGGGTTGCAGGGCTGGTAATCACAGGCATCGATTCAGAGACATCAGACGCGTCCGCCTGTCGCATGCAGAGGTCTGAACTCGGTCTGATACTCGAGCTAGGTTTGCAAAACTATTCGTATTGTTCGAGTCATCTTGAGAGGTGCTGTCGATTTACGCACGTAACTCGGGCTGTAGGAGAGCTACAGAGCTCGTACAGAAGACAATCCAGAAGCATCGGGGGCGTTCGGCTGTTCCATCCGAGAGGTTCGAAATTGCTTGGGCTGAAAAACTATTTTTGTCAGTGTAGTTTTTTTCGACATTATATGTTGTCAGGAAGCTCTACGAGTCCCCCGGCTGGAGAATGGTTCAGTGGTGTGAAGGAGTTTCTGGACCTGAACCAATCCAAGAGGTTCAACACAGGTAGAGAGGCGTGGGGGTATTCGCGTGCTCGGCTCTATTTCCAGAATGGGGTTACCAGTGACCAGCTGTGGGATCTTCGTCGTCGACTCGTTGCCGCGATCGCCGACAACAAACTCCAGCACGCTCCCAGGGCCCTCAAGGTCCACGTGGAGGCCCCCCCCTGGAAGAAGCCCCCTCTGGATGCCGCTGGGATCTTTCAGGCCAAGTTCAAGAGTTTCAAGAAGCATCATTCGAATCTCAGGGCTGAGACGGGACCACCGATTACGTTCATGTGGGGCTCCAGTGACCACTTACCACCTCCCGGGAAGATTGTGGCCAAGTTCTCTCTGCAGAATGGCTGGGAGATCACTCGTGCAATGAATCAGCTTGAGCCAGGGATCAACATTGATGAGTTGCGAGCGAGGATTTCCAGTACGAGCTAGAGGTGCCACGACACCATTGCGTCATGGAGTGTGCGTCGGGCAGGTGCAGAGAACGGCCATGACATAATTAATTCACTACGTCGTTTAGATGTGGGACTCGCGGGGTTGTGCGAGTGTCAGTTCCTTTCAGTTCGTGATCTTAGCATGCGAGGTTACACAATTTTTCGGAGTACTTGTCGGAAGGCTGCGGTGATTATGTCTAAGTCTTGGAGAGACTCGCTCAGAGCCACATATCGTGGCAAAGGTTTTGTCATTTGTAGTTATTCTAGTGTTACGGTTATTGTTGCATATATGCCACGTGAGAGTATCAATGCCCTTACGGAAGAACAGTATGAGCATGATGTGTATGAGCAGATATTGTTTGAAATATCCCAAGTGCTTCGCACACATAGGTCTAAGTTCCCGAAGCAGCCGCAGGACCTGGTCTTCTTGACAGATGCTAACGTCGAACTCGAGCCAGATTCGGAGGTCAACGGCTTTAGAGTTACTGGATCAGTGCTTCTGGAGGCGTCTGGGATTGCTGGGGAGTCTACGGAGATTGATACTGGGATGGAGGAGGGAGCGGATGACGGCAACCCGTATATGACTCAAACAAAACGTGGTGCACGCAAAGCCAGACCTCATAGGCTTGTCTCGGGCTTCGAAATTCGACGGGCGTCTAGGTTGCAATCGATGAGGAGGGCCCCACTGGACTTCTGCGGGCTCTGGGGCATCAGGATGGAGAACACATTCGGGCAGAGGAGGGTTACTTTCAAATCAGGTACGGGGGTGGAGAAGGTGCTCGACTATGTTGGTGTCAGCCGTCGTTTACACAGGCAGGAGCTCACAGTTGGCTGGATGCTGCCTTCGGAAGTCGGCCACGCCTTGACGGAGCACCCTTGCAGCAGATACGAGCGTGCGCTGTCTGACCACGCCTGCATAGTTGTTCGCTTGTCTTGTGCACCGTCTGCGAAGAGACGGACCCAGCCTGCTCGAAAATTCATCCACTTGCAACCGGTGTCACAGCTGGAGCTTGCGAAGAACATGGACGATCGGGGCAGTCGTTACCGTGCTCTGTGCCAGGAAAATGCTGACCCAGAGGATCGACAGGAGATGTTGGATACGCTGGGACCTGACCTCATAAAGGCCGCCGAGGAGACTCCCCAGAAAGATATCAATCCCAGGAATAATGTGCCAAAGAAATCCGAGATCCACTGGGCCGCCCAGGCAAGTAAACGTGAAGCTCTTCGTCGGGGGGATAGAGAGGAGGCTAAACGGTGCTCAAAGATTGTGAGGAGAGAAAGAAGGAGGCTAGAGGCAAGAGTACAGAGGTGGAGGACTGAAATGAACACGAGGAGGAGGAGGAGGGCCAAGACGGAGACGTTGATCCTTGCCAACGGGATGGAGTCTCAGAACCGCGAGGAGTGGGGGGACGAGATATTGGTGCACATGAAGTCTAAGGTGGAGGACCCCGAGGCCAGAAAGGTGACCCTGCGTGAGCTTCAGTCGCTGCGTGGTCTATGTTCGGGAAGCGGATCCTCAGAGGTGTTCTCGATGTCGCTCCTGCTGCGGGCGAGGGCGAAGCTGTCCACGGGAATGGCCCCAGGTCCCGACAACGTGACTGTCACGATGTTGAAACAGCTCTCGTGGGCATCTGTGCGACGTGTTCTGGTGAGCTTCCAAGGTGTGTATTCCAGAAGGTTATGTTGTCCCGACAGTTGGCGTCAACTAGCTGCCACACTCATGCCAAAAGAAATGGACATACAACATTTGACAGATACACGTGTGCTATGTCTACAGTCGTGTCTTATGAAATGGTACATGACATGTATTGTGATGATGATTGAGAAGAGGATTGAGGAGCACCGACACTATGTATGCCTGTACGGATTCAGATCGGGACGTCAAACATCGGAAATCACCAGCGTTGCCAAGAGGCTCAGCCAGCACTCCGCTGTCTGGGGCAAAGGAGACAGTTTGTGGCTTGCCAACCTTGATATTTTACAAGCTTTCGATAATGTCACTCCGTGCCTCGCCATGCGCTGTCTTCGTGCTCTTGACATACCTGCTGATCTCATTGTGGCGTTGATTGAACCCATGATGGATAATCAGTGCGTGGCAGCTTCGAGGGCATCGAGGCATCGTCAGCGGTCTATTGGGACAAATCTATTCGAACGGGAGGAGTAGAGGGACCAATGATTTTTCTGGCAGTTTCTATTGTACTCTGGAGAGATGTTATCGACAGATGGAGGCAAGAAACGCAGTACGGCATCAAATTGGAAAATGATGAGCGCATGTTCAATGGTGAGCGTATGACCCACAGTTTCTGGGAAGATAATCTTTTGTTGTATGCGAAGACCCGCACTGACCTTGAGTTGATGGTGCGTGACATGAGTATCCCCCTGATGAATGCAGGAATGACCTGGAAGCCGAAATCTTTGATGTATATTTACTTTGGTGCGCCGCCTTGCATCCCGCCGTCCCCTGAGCAGGATATCCGTGTGCTGGTGCCGTCTAGTGACGCCGCTCTTGGGACCCGAGAAGTGGTCCTACCGCGTGTTCAAGCGTTTGAGATCCTGGGAGCCACTCTGGAGGAGACCTGGAAGGACCACTCGGACTCAGAGGCCATGCTCCAGAAAGCCCGGAGGATGTTCTTTGGGGAAATCGCGTATTACCGCTGTTCTGGGATTGACTTGGCTGAAAGATTTACTCGCTATCAAGCTAAAGTGATTGCTGCATTATTATTCAACTGTGAGGGCAGAACGCCCGACTATTCTACCATTGCTGCTGTTCACTATTTTGAAGGCAGATGTCTAGCTATAAAGTCAGGTATACGCAAGCGGAGAACTGAAGGCTGGTCTGAGTTTCAACGTAGGCGATACAAAGCGGGACGACAGAGTTTTGCTGGACTTGGATTCCGAAGTGCGGTGCAGATATGGATATTTCGTTGTTGGGTTTGGGCTAAGGATGTCTCAGTTGCTGCAAGTATTCGTATGAGGAGATACACAACACACACAGAGGAGGAGGAGGGAGAGACGGTACCAAATCGGCGTCAGAGGAAAACTCGGGCGAAGGCGGCGGCGGCGACTTCTCAAACATATCATGTATCTCAGATATCCCAGATGTCGAGTGGCTGTCGCCGGCGTACACCAGATGATCAGCCTGCCATACCTGAGGAGTCGGACATGTCACGTGAATGGATGATATCTAGTCTGGCCATGTTACATGGAAGGGGGAAGTGGACGGAACATCGTGACACATGTATTCTAGCAATGCCTGTAAAAGATAGGAAGCAGCTGACACGCATGAACATAGGCGGCCGCCCCCGTGGACATACTGCGTGGGACTGGTGCTTGTGCGATCTCTTTGGTTGTGAGTGGTACCTCTCATTCGACGGTTCCGCTGGGTCCCGTGAGAAATACTGCAAGCATTTGCTGACTGTGATTGGTATGCAACACTTGTTCGACTTGTTTGTTCTACCCAGGCCGCCTGGTCTGAGACATGTGAAGGCAGAGGAGGAGGAGGAGAGTGAGATAAATGAGAGGATGAGCAAACGTATTGCCGCAAATTTTGAGAATGAAACGGAGTGGAGGTGTGAGAATATTGAGCGTCTTGGGATGGAGATCTTGGGAGATAGTAAGACTGTTGTAAACTGGATGTGTGGTGAGTGGCAGATTCGCAACAAGCATTATGTACGACTGGTGGGAACACTACAAAATACGGTATCGATGCTGTCTGGATGGGGACTGACCTCACCTGCATCGGGACAGAATCTGTATAAGCATTTCTTTCGTGAGGGTAATGAGCGTGCGGATAAATTGTCGTGGGAGGCCAGAGGTGGCCAAACAATTACTCGCTGGTTTGCATATGATAAGTTCCTCAGTACTCGTAAGACTGCTCTCCGTGGTGCATTCGATGGGGGTGTCAGTAATGAAGGATGTGGAGGTGGGTGGTGGCTACAGATTGGCGTTGTAGGTAGGGGTTCCAGCGTGCAGGTTGATTTTCCCATCTCCTCCTCCTCCTCCTCCTCTTCCTCCTGCACCAGCTCGCACAGCTTCCTTTGGCACGATGTGGCCGAGGAGGCGATGAGCTTGCCTCCTGGTAGCACGGTAACCTGCTGTGAACTAGCTGCCTGCGCTGCCCTGGCGAGAGCTGCTGCTAAGGTGGCGTGCGCTCTGCTACGACCTACCTAAGATGGTGGGGGCTCAGTTGCACTGCTCCGCCGATTCGGATTCGGATTCTAGTGGCGGACCGCAAACCGCAACAAAAAACAAAGGTTGACGGTTTACCGCCGGCGCCGAGTTGGTCGACCCGGCCTTAAGAGACAAAGTGGTGACTTTGGGTCGGTTTTGCGAAGATGGGAAAGATATTTGACAATTAATTTTGAGAAACCAGATTTCTCGCACCTGTAATGGGTCATGACGCGTGCGCCTGTAAAATTTCTAGGCCTGTAGGTACATTATTACTACCAAAACACTTGGAGCAACCGGCGTTAGATAAAAATTGAAAAACGTAATTTTTCGAGTTTCGGGCCTCGACCCAGAAGCTTCCTTCATGTGTTCCGAGGAGCGCGGTTTCAGAAAAGAGCTCTACGAGGGTCCCGGCGGTAACCTGGTTGACGGTTTACCGCCGGTTACCATTTCCCCTTCTTCTCTCTCTGGGTTTTGGACGCTGCCCAGTTTGGTGTAGGTGCTCTACCAACTGCGCTCTAAATGGCCGATTTCATTTTCGAGTTCTCAGTAACTCGTAGAGCTTCCCTTAGCAAGTTGTTGCTGGAAGCTTAAGAGTAACTCGTAGAGCTTCCCTGAGCAAGCTATTCCTGGAAGCTTAAGAGTAATTCCGGGGCGCTGGAGAGCTAGTTGGCAAGAAAAATTGCGACGGACATTTTGAGGAATTTTGGTCGGTTGAAAATTTTGTTCTCAAAATTTGAACATTCGTTAGAGCTCTAGTATTTTTCCCGTGATATTCGATCTCATTTCCGCTCGCCGTCTTGATCTTAGCTCGATCGGGTACTTTTTACTGCCAAAAAGCGTCCAGGCGGGATCGGCCGTTTCGAATCATCTTGATACGCGGTGACGGTATTCTCAAGATAACTCGAGCTTGAGGACAGCTACAGAGCTGGTAAGCACAGCTAATCGATTCAGAATGATCAGGCGCATTCGCCTGTTGAACCCAGAGGTACCTCGTAGAGCTCTTCTTATCGATGAGCTAGAGGAATTCCGGCGCGGGGTGGAGCTAGTTGGTCGACCCGACGAGAAAGGACAATGTGACAACTTCAGGGTGGTTTCCGAATATTTGAAAGATATTTGACCATTTATTTTGGGAAAGCAGATTTTTACGCCGAGCATTCGCATATAAACTTTGTTCCCTGAGCAGCTCAGCTCTCTAGAGCCAGTTTTAGTATTAGTTGACTTCCTGGAACTGACTTTGTCTTCACTCCGAAAATCTGAATTTGACGTTTTTCGAGAAAAGCTCCATGAAGCTCTCCGCTTCGATCCTAAGCTTTCTTACGGGTGCAAGGAGCTCTACGAGGTTCCCGGCGGTGACCAGGTTGACGGTTCACCGCCGGTGCCATCTGAACTCGTTCTGCTAGCCGAGCTAGGTCCGCAAACCTATTCGTATTATTCGAGTCATCTTGACATGCGCTCTGAGTTTTCTGTACTTAACTCGAGCTACAGGACAGCTACAGAGCTGATACGTACAGAATCTTATTCATAATCATCATTGGCCGTTTGTCTGTTGCATCAGAGGTTGATCTCGGCTGCTCCGATCTAGAATCGCGAAACTATGTATTGTTTCGAGTAACTGAGAAGATGCTGTCGGTTTCTCTGCCACTTTACTAGGGCTGTAAGGGGGGTGCGGCTGGTAATCATGGAATCGATTCGGAGACATCAGGCGCTTCCGCCTTTCGAACCCAGAGCTCCGAACTCTGTCTGCTGCCCGATCTAGGTCCGCGAAACTATTCGTATTGTTCGAGTCATCCTGAGAGGTGCTGTCGGTTTCCTGCACTTAACTCGGGCTGTAGGGGGGCTGCAGGGCTTGTAATCACAGGAATCGCTTCAAAGACAGCAGACGCGTCCGCTGGCGCATGCAGAGGTCTGAAACTCGGTCTGAATACTCGATTCTAGGTTTGCCAAACTCATTCGATGTTTCGGTCATCTTGAGAGGTGGCTGTCGATTACGCACGTGACTCGGGGCTGTAGGAGAGCTACAGAGCTCGTACGAGACAATCCAGACATGGGTGGTTCGGCTGTTGCATCCGAGAGGTTCCTGAATTGCTTTGGCTGAAACTATTTTTTTTCCGGTGTAATTTTTTCGACATAATCTGTTGTCAGGAAGCTCTACGGGGGAAACGACGCGCGGGTACGGTGTCTAGGAGAACGAAGAGGCAGGGGGGGGACGGGACACGCGCGGCTAACGGTGGGCGGGGGCGGGACGTGACGCGACGGGCGTCTAACGTGGACGCGTACGTGGGGGACGGACGGTGGGACTAACGGGATTGGGCCGGGCGACGGGCTACGGGGTCCCCCGGCGGTAACAAAGGTTGACGGTTTACCTCTGGCGCCCAGTAATTCCGGGGCGCTGGAGAGCTAGTTGGCGAGAAGCTCCCTGCTTCGATCCTGAGCACCCTTACGCGTGCAAGGAGCTCTACGAGGTTCCCGGCGGTGACCAGGTTGACGGTTCACCACCGGCGCCAGTTGTTGCTGGAAGCTTAAGAGTAATTCCGGGGCGCTGGAGAGCTAGTTGGCAAGAAAAATCTCGACGGACCTTGACGGACCTTTTGCGGACTTTTGGTCGGTTGAAAATTATGTTCTCGACATTTGAACATTCGATAGAGCTCTAGTATTGTTTCCCGTGATATTCGATCTTATTCCCGCTGGCCATCTTGATCTCAGCTCGATCGGGTACCTTTTACTGCCAAAAAGCACTGCGGCGGGATCGGCCGTTTCGAGTCATCTTGATGTGCGCTGTCGGTATATTGGACTTAACTCGAGATACAGGACAGCTACAGAGCTGGTAAGCACACCTTATCGATTCAGAATTATCAGGCGCGTTCGTCCGTTGCATCTAGAGGTCTGAACTCGGTCTGCTAGCCGAGCTAGGACCGCAAACCTATTCGTATTATTCGAGTCATCTTGACAGGCGCTCTCGGTTTTCTGTACTTAACTCGAGCTATAGGACAGCTACAGAGCTGATAAGTACAGAAATCGATTCAGAATCATCAGTCGCGTTTGTCTGTTGATTCAGAGCTCTGAACTCGATCTGCTGCCCGCTCTAGAATCGCGAGACTATTCGTATTGTTCGAGTCATCTTGAGAGGTGCTGTCGGTTTTCTGTACTTAACTCGGGCTGTCTGGGGGCTACAGTGCTGGTAGTCAGAGGAATCGATTCGGAGACATCAGGCGCGTCGGCCTGTCGAATCCAGAGCTCGGAATTGTTCGAGTCATTCTGAGATTCTGTCGCCTTTCTGCACTTAACTCGGGCTGTAGGGCTGCAGGGCTGGTAATCACAGGAATCGATTTGGAGACATCAGACGCGTCCGCCTGTCGCATTCAGAGGCCTGAGCTTGGACTGATACTCGAGCTAGGTTTGCCAAACTGTTCGTATTGTTCGAGTATCTTCAGGGTTGCTGTCGATTTACGCACGTAACTCGGGCTGTAGGAGAGCTACAGAGCTCGTACAGACGACAATCCAGAAGCATCGGGGGCGTTCGGCTGTTGCATCGAGAGGTCTGAAATCGCTTGGGCTGAAAAACTATACGTTCTCTGCAATTTGCCGGCGCCCGGTTCTAGTGCTTTATACTCCTTCTGTCGTTGCATCTCTCAGTCTTTCTGGGTCCTCATTCCCCAAGGCGGGCAACAGAGTGAGGGATCTCTCTACCGAGGGCCACGGCGGCGACTGCCTCTGGCAGCGCCTCTGGGCACTTCACCTCGTGCACTTCGTCCTGCGACGCGCTGTATGCTTTCCTGTCCTCCTCCTTCTTTAACCTCCAGAGGACTCCACTCCTCCTCCCACCTCTCCTCTCCTGGCTACTCTGAGCTTCACGGTCGAGGGGGATCGCATGTCTGAGAAGCTTGTGATCGCTCAGGGCCTGTTCTCTTTGCCTCTCCAGCCTAGGGTCCGTGCACGGTTTGCTGTCTCTCGGGCAGATCCACCTAGCACCGATTGTCAGATCGGAACTCCATTCTGAGACACTGCGATATAGTCCAACACTTTCCGAACGGGTCATGGAGCTTCCGACTGTCTCCTCTTCCTTCTGCTTCCAGCCTCCTCCTCAGTCTTCTCCACCTCCTGTGTAGTTTCCGTCCGAGAAGCTGTTCGCAAAGCGAAGCTTAAAGTGTCTGGCGAACGACAGCATGGCTTCTCGCATGCACTCCTGACCCTCCTCCCTCTCCTTCTCAAAGCTTCCCGTCTCCTCCTTAGCCGCTCCTCCTTTCACTTCTCCTCCTGTGATTCCCTCCGCCCCTCGTCGGAGCTCAACGTTCGCATCGCAAAGCAAACAATGTGCAAGAATGCTACCTAGCTGCCTTGTACTGGTCGATCGCCGTTCTGGTGTCATCCAGGATGGACTCGTACTCATCCACGGTGTTTTTATTGTTGTAAGCTGGTAAGTAAACGGAAACAACTGTAAGACGTGACATATCCCAACGAGTCTATTTCCCCTGAGACAAGACTTGATAAGTCAAAATTGTTGGCGCGCGGCCCAGCTCTTACTGTAACAGATTGCAGCGCGCCCCATCGTGCTGCGCTCCGAAACTTCATCGCTCAATAAACACACCCATGCCTTTGTGTCAAACAACCTTTTGCACACCGTTCAGTCTAAGTGCTGGGCCTCCTGGAGGCCCGCGATGTGAATTGAATTAGTTCTGAACGTATCGCTAAGCTCGGCTAGACTAGCAATCCCCATGCGACAAACATTCCAGATGCCGATAAACTGGTGCTCATCCTCCCCTTTTATCGCGGGGGAGTTTCAATAGATGTTGAGACGCTCTTTGAAGATCGCCGCTCCCACCGTCGCGTCTGCTAGCTTCACCTGGTCCTCATCAACCTTCCACGTCTTTGACTTGTTCCCGAAGGATGCGATAACAAAGTTCTTAGCAGGATCCGATGGATCTGGGCAACCCAAAGGGGGCCCAGGGGTGCACATAACCAAAGCTTCGAGTTATCTGCACCACTCTGTCCCTCCTGGACTCCGCTCGGGGCCCTCCCGGTCTATGCATCGCGCCGGCGGGGAACCGTCAACCTGGTCACCGCCGGGAACCTCGTAGAGCTCCTTGCACGCGTCAGAGAGCTCAGAGTCGAAAGGGAGAGCTTCTGGAGGCATGTCTCGAAAAATGGACCAATGATTTTTTTCATGTCGAAATAAAGTTGGTTGCTCCAAGTGTTTTGGTAGTAAAAGTGCTCCCAGATAGCTCATATTAAGACGCAGAGGCCCTCATGTCGTTTGCAGGTGCGAAAAATCTGGTTTCTCAAAATGAATTGTCAAATATCTTTCAAATCTTAGGAAAGCCGACCCAAAGTTGTCACATTGTCTCTTCTTGTCGGGTCCACCAACTAGCTCCACCCCGCGCCGGAATTCCTCTAGCTCATCGATGCCGAAGAGCTCTACGAGGTGCATCGCTGGTGCTCTCCTGGACCCCTTCTGGGCCGTCTTGGGGCTTTTTTCGGGGCCCTCATGGGGCTTTCTCGAAGCCCCACTGGGCCCTCCCAGGCCGTCTTGGAAGGGCCCAAGATGGCTCCGAGAAAGCCCCTCCCAGATGCTCCCTGTTTCCCCCCATCACCTAAGCTTTTCCAGCCAGGGTTCTCTGTCTTCCCCCTCACTCCCATGCTTTTTTGAAAGTGAGGGTTCCTGGCCCTGAGAGGGCCTCGGAGTGAGGGGCAAAAAAGGAGGGGTGGGGTCCCGCCGCCCCTGGCCCCCCCCGCCTGGGGGCCAGCAGCCCAAGGGAGATCCCGCTCGGCCAAGTGGCCCACCTGGGCCCTCCTCGGCCAAGACGCGGGGTCCGCCGTGGCGGGCCGCCGTGGAAGCGCCGCCCCTGCGGGGAAAAGTGGCGCTTTCACTTTTCCACCCCGTTGTGAAAGTGCCACTCCCCCCGAAGGAACGCGACGATATTCAGGGCCATGTCTTGGAAGCGCCCTAGGCTGCATTGATGCACAGATCCTTACAACCAGTGGCGGAATCCAAAACCAGTGTTGGCCGGAACCTCCCCCCTGATCGTTATCGTCCTCCACTCCTCCTCCTCATCCTCCTCCTCTTCTTCACCCTCATCGTCATCGCCATCATCATCATTATCGTCAGCGTCATCATCGCCCTTGTAGCTGGATTCGCGCGTGGTGTGTTTCCATCGTGGCACAAGGCACCCAAGATTCAACCATGCTTTGCTCACTTTAGATAGCGCCGAGATCATGTTAGAGGATTTGATCGGCTTAGCTTCATCGTTTACCGCATATCGAGGCCACCCCAAACCAGTTCCAAGTGGTCGTATCGTACGGCCGAAGAGCCGCCGCTTTTAATTCTGAAGAATTAAAAAGCGGTGGCTTTCCGCAGTTGCGGATAAGAGTGATGGGTGAACGGCGCGGCATCAAAATGTGACGCGGTTGCGAGACGACAACGTTTTCGAACTAGCCGTTCCTGTAATATGACTTCGAGATACGCCTCGCGGAATTAAGCGTCTCGAGGCGGCTTTTTTTATGGACCAAGAAAACGGGACACCCGAATCAACGGACGCCCCAAACATGGGAACCGCACTCAAGCGCAATCGTAATCTATTTGTTTCTGATGTGATTCATGGCGACGGAGAGGAAAACGACCAAGGTGATGGTGATGATGACGATGGTTTACCTGGTGTTCCTAATAACTGATTAGGAACATTGTTTTCAAACCATTCGTGGCTTGCGCGTTGATAGCGGCGTCTCGGAAAGTATTGAGGGTGAGGATGACGCTGCGCTTTGTCAGGGCTACTCGGTCAAATAAGTACTTGAGCTGCTTCAAACAAGTAGTTGAGCCAACAGGCGAGTGAGTGAGGAGGACGAGGAGTTGGGGGGGCGAGGGTGAAGAGGTGAAGAGGACGAGGGATGAGGGAGACGAGGAGCAAGTCATGGCATGAACCGAATTGGGAAAGAGGTGATGAGGACGGCGACTGCGAAAAGAGGCGGAGGAGGAGGGGGAGGAGCGAGAGGAATTGAGATGGGTAGGAGGGCCTTGCCTGCAGGGGTCCCCCTTCCGCCGAAAAAGTCAGAGGTTAACATGCTGGGTCGAAAAGTTAACCTCTGACTTTCGTACTTTTCTTCACGACGCGAAATTCGATCGTGAGTCCCCTAAGAAAGGGTCTCCCGCCTCTGCGCGATGTTGGTGATTACGCCGATGTGGGCGGCGACCAAGTGGGCGAAAACGGGTGTTATTAATTCTATAACAGGAGGGGTCGCTCTCCTCGTGCCCTGAATCGTTTGTAATGTTCGTTTTATGAGATGATTGAACCCCCCCCCGATCTTCCGCGCGCGACGGTTCCCGGGGGGGCCGCGGGCCAAGTTGGGTCGCGGGTGGGTCGCGGGTGTGGGTGGCCAGGTGGGTCGCGAGTGGGTCGCGCGTGGGTCGCGGCGTGGTTCGCGGGCGAGTCGCGGGGTGGGTCGCGGGTGGATCGCTGGAGGGCCGCGGGGTGGGTCGCGGGCCGGACGATGACAAGAAACACCATTAACCATAGGAGTCAGCCCAGTGGAACCCCAATTCCGCCGCGCACCCAGGGACGGTATGGGACCGTTAAGCCCCTCACTACGATGTGCTAACTATGTATGTTGAATACCGCGATTGTTAATATAGCACGGCTGCTTATTGACGTTCTGAATGACATATGATGATGATGATGATGATGATGATGATGATGATTATGATGATGATGATGCTGCTGCTGATGATGATGATGATGACGATGATCATACTCGCTGAACTTACGTGCCCCCCTTCATTGTTGTAGGGCATGAACTCATGACTTGTATCTGAATTCTTCGTTGAAGAGTCGTCGAACGGGTTTCCTGTTCAAAGGTTTTCTGTGGATCCGTGGCTCTGGGTAAGTTTAACGTCATCCCAGACATAGCCTCGATATCAAAAAACATAAGCCTCGAGGGAGACGACATCTCCTTAAAACCGGGCTGTGAGGGGGAAACTAGCGCGGATTTTCCGTGCAAGTTTCCCGCTCCGGCGCGTTTTCTAGGAGGATTCGGTCGAGGGCGGCGGCGGCGGCAAAAACCGTCCCGGAGGCGTCGAAAATTGCCCCCGGGGCGTCAAAGATCGGCCCAGAGGCGTGCGAAAACGGCCCGAAGATGAGGTCCCCCCCCCCAAGGGTCTCCACCCCTCGGGATACGGCGAGGACAATCGGATCTGGATTCTGGCAACGGCTGGAGCAGAGAGGGAGGAGGAGGAGGAGGGAGGAGGAGGAGGAGAGAGAGGAGGAGGGGAGGTTCGGAGATAACTCCTGTCCTTCTTCTGTAGTTTGTGTCTTCGGCTTCGAAACCGCACGAGGTTCTGCAACTTTCCGATTCGGCAGCCGTGACCACCGCGATTTTTATGAGCGTGTTCTCGCCGGGGAGATTTCGGCGTTCGCTACTTGACGACGACGACGACGACGACCTCTGCCGCGCCCCTGTCGGGGTTCCGCCATAGCCATGGCCTTAGCCGAGGAGGGGGGGGAGGAGGAGATGGAGAAGGAGGAGGAGGAGGAGGAGGAGGAGGAGGAGGAGGACGCCGACGACGACGACGACGACGATTAGGCGGCGGCGGAACGAAAACGAGAGCCGGGGGAGGAGGAGGAGGAGGAGGAGGAGGGAGGAGGTAGGAGGAGGAGGAGGAGGAGGAGGAGGAGGAGGAGGAGGAGGAGGAGGAGGAGGAGGAGGAGGAGGAGGAGGAGGAGGAGAGAAGGAGGGGGACAGCGCCGACAACGATGACGACGACGACGACGACGACGGCGACGACCGGGGCCGGGGGCGGGACCGGGGCTGGGGCCGGGGCCCGGTCCGGGGCCCGGGCGGGGGCGGGGGCCCAGCTCCTCGGCCCTCTCCCCGAGCTGTCTTCTGATCGCGTGCAGTGGTTTGAGTTTCGGGGGGGCGGCTCTGAGCCAGGGGAGGCCCGCGGCCCGTGCCTCATGTTCTGCGCGTGCTGCCCACCCGGGCGGGGGCGTTGCAACGTGGGGCGGCATTTTCTTGTTGTTTTTTTCTGCTTTTCGGTGCGCGCGCGCCGCCCGGGCACGCGGGTTCCTAATTGCGGAGGCGGCGCTGTTCACTTGTCTTCCCTATTGGATCCCCCCGTGAATGCGCCTGCCTGCATCGCCGCCGGCCTGGTTCGGATCGCGCGATCACAGCTATGATTTCTGCCGCTGGCCTCGTGGCTTGCACCCCCCCAGTTCTGACGCGGGACTCTTGCGCGTGCATTAACTTCGCTTTTGCTGATGAGCATTGAATACTTCTGGTCACGGTTGCCCGTGCGAGCGGGGTGGGCTCGGACCATCGCTTCGCGCCGTGCTCTGTCCTGCTCTTTTCGCATTCCGCGCCTCGCGGGTCTGTCTGCTCTCTGTCGCGCCGGTCCTGGCTGCGTTGGCTGATGCGACTGAAAGCTTCGATGCGTGCACTGGGCTGCGCTGGCTATGAGTGGCGGCGGCGCCTCCAAACTGGAACACAGTGCGTGTTTTGATTTTGTGTGTTGGACAGCAGTGGCGGGGTCATGCGCCGGACTCGTCTGCGTGCCTAGCGGTTGCGCAGGCAAAGGCATTGTTCTGTGTGCCCCCATGCCTGCCTCGCTTGTTGTCCGCGCCCCCCCGCGCTCCGCCCCGCGACAGTGTTTCAGTTTTTCCTGCGTTGTTCTGGCATAGTTTGCTCGCGTCGTGTTCCCCGCTTCGTCTTTGCCCTCCTCGCGTTTTTCCTCCGCGCTGCGCGCCTGCCCCCCGTCGCCCTGGCGCCGTGCGTGACGGCCGTCGTGCCGTGCCGTGTGTTGCGGGCCGTGTTGTGCCGTGCTGCTGTGAATTGTTGCGTCGGGGCTTGCTCAGGGGTCGGCTTGTGCTGTTTCTTGGCTGGGCCCTGCAATGAGGCGTCGCCTTGCGCTGCGCGCCCCGCCGCAAACGTGTTGCCCCCCTTCACTTGAGTAGAATTTTCGAGGCTGTGTTTGAGGGGGGTAAATGAGTGCCGCATGCTCGTTTGTAGTGAAGTACCTAGGTGTGATGTAAATGCTTGATTCATGTTCTGCGCCTCCTATCCGAGCGAAGTGGGATGCGTTGGAGGTCCGGCTGGGTCTGCGTTGCCTGCTTGTCCCGTGGATCTTCGCCCCCCTTGCTTCCTTGTTTGCCTTGTATGTCTTTCTCGCTCTCCTGCTCTCGCCCGCCTGTCCGCTGGTCGCGCGCGCAAGGCCATGGCTTTGCCGCCTCGCTCGGGCCAGGGGGGCCGCCTTGTTCAACGGCAGGCGCCGTCGCCCTGGGTCGCGGGGGGGCGGGTGGGTCGGCGTGCGCTACGAGCTTGCTGCATCCCCACGGGGTGCCTTACGAAGGGCGGGGGGAGTCCCGACCTTGGACGTCGGCGCCCCGCGCCCCGCCTCGCCCGCATCTCTCCAGGGGCGCGCCGTGTCGCGGGCGGCGCGCGGGGCGCGGCTACCGTCGGACCTTCGGCCGTCGATGAGGAGGCGCCCCCAAAAATGGACGCAGCTACAGAAGCAGAGTGCGGACTCGATGGTTTTCAAGTGAAGCGTCGTCTTCGTCAATTCCAGGTAAGTTTGGCAGCGGCAGCGGGGGCCAAGTCAGGGCCCCTCGTGCAGAACAACTTCTTCGTCAAAAGCTGTCACCGTGGGCGCAATCGAAAACCTATGGATGTTGCAGTTGGACCCTATCCGAGCTGATAATGCCGCTATCAAGGGGCATGGGTTATCGAACAAACCTTGAGAGTGTGTTGGCACTTGTGCGTGTGAGCATGGACGAACTTATTTCGCGGAGGAAAGAATTGGAAAATGCATGTGGGGCTTCATCCGGTCGCTCCGGCACCGCGCCAAGTATCAGCCTTCAAAGGATTGGGGCGGCAACTTTCTTGGCTTACTGCCGAAGGGGGCTGGGCAAGCACCGCTGCCGTCGGAGGTCTCGGAGACTGCAGGTGCGGATTCGGCGAGTGCCCTCCTCGACGAACGTATCAAACGCTGTAGTTGTCCAGGCTCATCCCGGATCTATGCGAAAGGCATTTTCAACGCTGCAAAGTTCAGCTCTGCAGTCGTCTCTGCAGTCGTCAGGGATGGCGTTCCTGCTTCGTTCGGCAACGCCCAGATCATGCGCGACAAGACGCGATATGTGTCTGTCCAGACCTACCAGTCGAGAAAAAATGTTCCTGGAGGTTTCTCTGTTGGCCTCCCGTTGGTTTTCGCCGAGCGGGGCTGCTCCCCAGGGGGGGTCCCGCGTGGGCGCGCTTGCAGACGTTCAGAGTGGCGGGTGAGCTGGTAGCTGGTGGTGCGTGCGACGGTGTCCAACCGCTGGCTGCAGTCGTTCTGGCGCGGTGCGTGGGCGACCTGGGGGGGCGACCTCGAAGACCGCCCCGATCAGGGCCGCCCCCCGCCCCGAGCGATCGACGCGCTCGCCGGGGCAGCGCGGAGTGTTGGGGGGGGGGGAAGTGGGGGAGGGGGCCGCGCGCTAGGACATTCGGCGGCGCATCGGCAGTGCAAGTTCAGCCGAATGTGGTGTCGGTCGCTTTCATTT
The DNA here is from genome assembly GCA_963575745.1 of Prorocentrum cordatum. Classification (NCBI taxonomy): domain Eukaryota; class Dinophyceae; order Prorocentrales; family Prorocentraceae; genus Prorocentrum; species Prorocentrum cordatum. The sequence goes on from CAUYUJ010003297.1 coordinate 71,988, forward strand.
GGCTTCGAATACCTTGTGAGGGGATCGCTCCGTGGACTGATGAGGGCATTGCCCGAGGCCGCCCTCGCAAGTTGTGCGACATGATCACGCGCGCGAGGGATTCGGATATCGCTGCCTTATATTTCCAAACAAATCGCATAGAGCATCCAACGCAGTGACAGAGGAGGGGAAAGTGCCGACGCTGCTCAATTTTTCGCTTTTGCGAACACTCGTGTATACGACGCCCGTGATGGTTTCACACTGGACTTGTTCTAGCTCTCGAGATTTTAGCGGGAGGCCGCAGCAGAGGTCCAATCGAATTTTCTCGGAGACTTGAGCGCGAGGCTTCTCTGCAACGATGCGCTGGGAGGATAATTCATGCGGGATTTCGCGTGCCGTAGCCACGTGGGCAAATTGACGCCAGTACTGAATCGACAATTATTGGATGCAGTGCCGGAGACGCGTGCAATGCGAGCGCGTTTCCTGACGTAGCCGCAGACTCCAAAGTGACGTGCTACGGCATTGGGGCCCGTTCTATGGGCGCCGTGTTGCTCGGCGGTCTTGGGCAGCGCGACCGTGTTGAGCGCGACCCTAAATGGCTGCCGTGTTTTCGCTGTGTATGCAGCGATCGTGGAGCGTTCTTGGCAGACTGTTGCAGTCCCATCATTTTCTGAATCTTATCGACTTGGGTGTCAGTATTCCGAAGCCGAAAACGCGTGCCTGGACCGCTCCGGTACCATTGGACGTCGCAGCTGAGTAGTGCGTTGCAAAAGCTGCCGCCGAGCAGATTTTGGGAAACTGTGTCTGGAGCGCGTGGCGAGTCGATCGAAGGAAATGCTGAGCGCATTGCAGCATCTATGATTGCGCCCGTGCCGCAACGCGTGCCAGTGCTGTCAGCGGTCCGACATGGGCCATGGATCCTCGCGAGGACCCTGCAGCGGATTGCGCGCCAGATCGCTGCGATCATCCAGGGGGCCTCATTGACGTCAAGGCGCTGAACTTGCAGATCCAGGTCCCCGCGCGTGCCAACAAGAAGAATTGGCTCAATGATGCAATCGACGCCGGCGGTTTGCAAGCTATCTGGCCTCTCTGGAAAAAACGGTCTATCCAACGGGGGTGCCGGCGAGATATGGGTGGCAGTCAGGTGGCATCTGGCAGTAGATCGAAGGCGATGCCATAGTGTCCTGAGCATGTGCAGGGGCAGCTTTGCGATGGGCCCGAAGTTTACCATGTCTAGCACGCAGCGACACCAATTTGAACACGCATGCGGGAGATATCACGCTTGAGGAGATGCGCTGCGCAGTCAAATCGTCAAGACTTGGAAAAGCAGCCGGGCGAGATGGTATACCTCCATGTTCATGGCTATGGACAGGCAGCGCGGCATTGGAATTTCTGCGCGACTTCTGCTCGACTTGTTCGGCCCAGAAGGAAATGCGCGAGTCGTGGCGGGAAGCTTCCAGTGTGGCGTTTTTGAAACATGGAGATGCGTCAGGGCTGGGCAATGGATTCACGTGCCGCTGGGTAAAGGTTCGCGCGAGCATGACCTCGCGCTGCCACCTAAAAACTGGGTCCGTGAAGATGCGGCCCCGAGAATCTTAGCGTGGCTGCAGACCCATCCGAGGCGCTTCCGACTTTCTGGTTTTGGCGCGTGGCTTAATCGACGCGGCACTTGAAGACGAGCATGTGGCGCCGCGCATACTTTTGTTTGACTGGGGCAGTGCGTTTGATCGTATCGAGCCCGACGGACTGCTGGGCGCGTTAGGTCAGTTCTAACTGCCTGTCGCGCATCGCGCAAACTTGTCGTGCGAGAAGGGCGCGACGCATCTTCGCAACGTTCGCATTGCTCAAGTTTTCCGGTTTTTCGTGTATTTTGATGATCTTGATGTCTGTTCTGATGGAAGCCGTGGACAAAGGTATGAGCGCCGTGGCAGGCGCCGGAAACCATCGCGTTACCAGGGACATTTTGCACGACGACGACGCGATGATTCTTGCCGGCGAGCTCGCCGCACTGCAAGACCATTTGGATATCGTGGTGAAGGTCGGCGCAGGATCCGGGCTGGAATTATGGCGAAGTGAGAACGTGTTGATGAGGGTCCGATCAGACGCTGCCATGATTGGGCTTGCTTGGAGTCGAAGAAATTCAACGCCAAGATCATGAATTTTGTTTTTGGGAACTTTCAGAGTTCCGACGGGGGCCCGCGCGCTGAACTTACAGGGCGGCTCGCGGAAGCGGGAAATGCCTTCCATCGACCTTGCGCTGCGTGGAAGCGCGCGAAATTGATCCAACATAATCAAATTTGAACAATGGAAACATGCGTGATTGCACCAATTATTGCGTGGTTTGGAATCGCGGTTTTTACTTTCATGTGATCTGGATCGATTCGATGGCTTCCAGGCGAGGTGCCCGCGGAAAACCCGCGAGGTCCCGCCGCCGTTTGCTTCTCGAGTACTCGATGTTCAGTTGCGGGCGACAGCGTATACACAACATCTATCAGTTGATCTATTGCAGCGCTAAGTCGTAGCTGTGATTTAGCGAAGGCTTCTCCGGCATCGTTTCCAGTGTCAATGGCGCATGAGGAAGGACTCGCTCTCGACGTGTTCCCCTGGACGTGGGCCGACTTCCTTTGCAGGAAAGGGCGACCACGATGATGGTTGCCATGCCACATGTGCGCCGGGGCTCTGGGCGCAGCGGGGGACGAGTCGGAAAGTTTATCGGATGAGTTGCATGCCCCGCAGTGGGCTGCAGCAGTCGATCAGATCGCGCAGACCTTCTAAATGTGTTCGCCTTTTGCGCCTCTCCCCCCCCTGCCCTCTGCCCCCCGATAACTGTGCAGCTTTCCCTTGCGCTTCGCTGGTGCGGAAAAGGCGGCGGTTTCGCATAGGCACCGTGCATATGTTAGTTTGCATTCGCGTTCGCCGCCCCGCATGTGCAATCATAATGGCCGAATCATCTGCCGATGCGCCGCCTGGGCGCTGCCTTTTCCAGTCCTGTCCAGAGGCGTGCCAGCGCGACCACCCTCCGGGTGATGTGGAGGTTCGGGTGAGAAGAACCCATGCCGCACCCAATCGATCTCACAGTCGATCTCACGATCGATCTCGCTATCAGTCTTACCATCGATATCATTTTCGATCGCAGAGTTGACCTCGCGATCGATCTCACAGTCGATCTCCCCAACCCTTTTTTCACCGTCGATTCCGTATATCCATATCACTATCGACTTCAGTAGCCGACCCCAGTATCGATCCCAGCAGTGATTTCACTGTCGATCGTACCAACAACATCATTATCGATCTCATTATCGATCTCACCATCGATATCACCAGCGATTTCACTGTCAAAGTCATGTTCGATTTCACTATCGGTCCCACTAGCAATGCCTCTTTTGATGCCACTGCCGATCCCACGAACGATTTCACCACCGACCTCTCTATCGATCGCATTGTTGCCTACCGCTGATTCGACGATCGATCTCATTAAAGCTCTTACGGTCGATGTCGCGGTCGATTTCAATATTGATTTCAGTATCGATGTAATTATCGAGCTGATTACCCATCTCACGGGACGCCACGGGACCCCACGGTACACTATCACGGGACACCATCACGAAACACCACGGGATACCGCGGGACACCTGCGGGACCGACGGAACGCATCGGGAAACCACGGGGCAGCATCGGGGCACCACCAGGACACCATCGGGACACGAATCGAGACACCCTGGGGCACCACGGGACACAACAGGATACCAGGGCACAATCGGGACACCACAGCGGAACACGCCAGGGACCTGCCCGCCACGCGGCCGCTGGGGGGGCGGACATCTGCTTTTGCCGCGCCCTGGCCACAGGAGGGTTCATGCCTGGCGCCTGCCCACGCAACTTCGCCTCGTCCGCACGCGCGACACGAACCGGAAACCGAAGTGGATTTCCCGGTGGGGTTTCTGTTTTCCAACCCGATGTTACCCCATAGTGTCCGATCCATTGAAGGCGATAGTCGCAACGAAGGTATTCGCAGGTGCATTTGGTTGGGTCCTTCGCCTGGATCGTTGTCTTTTGTTTGGTTATTTCGGGGGGGAAGATGGGAGGGCTCGCGTTTACCCCTTTACTTTTCTAACTTGTCATTGTTCGCTCGATTTTCTTTGTGGTTTTAATTCTCCATGCCAGCTTTTGGTCGTTTCCCTTACTCGTTTTTATTGCGCTTTGGGGCCGCGCGGCTGAGCTTTTCGCGCATCCCCACTCGCCCGTCCAGAAACGATGCCCATGCGAGCTGCCCTCATCAGTGAAGTGTAGGAGCAAGCGGTGGACCAACGACAGCAGGCCCAGGAATCAACCATAATCTCCTCGCTGATCTTTCGATCTGGGGGTCTCTTGGCCGCTTACTCGGGCCATATTGGGGCCCAGTTGGGGCCATTTTGAAGGCATCTGTCGCTCTCTGGGGGCTCTCGTGGGGCCTTGGTGGCGCTCTTTAGGTCATCCCGGAAGCCATCGATCAAAGAAGATGGCTCTGAATCCCCCCATCGGAAGACGGCAACTTGTATTTTGAGTCTTGGGCTGTCTTGTGGCCGTCTCTTGAAACTCTCCTGGGACTTTCTTGGGCTTCTCGGGGGTATCTTAGAACCATCTTGAGACCATGCAGAGCTGCAATATGGCTTCATTTAGTACCAAGAGTGCAACATCCACTAGTTGCCACTGAGGCATGCCGGGAGTTTCTTTCGGATGCTCAGAGGCTGGAGGCATGTTGGAGACTATGTGGAGCCATGTTGGGACATCTAGAGCCCTGCTGGATATCATCTTGGGCCATCCTGGACGCTCGAACGTGTCGCGGCCCTTCTCCCCTCCAGGCCCACGGTGTGGGGGAACGGGGAGAGGTAAATCTTTCCCTGAAGGGGAAGAATGAGTTCAGAGGGATCAATTCGTTAAACCACTTACACGCCCAGGTACGACTGGTTGTTTTTTTGTAAGGGCATGGCTGGGAAAAGCCCGCACGCCCGAAGGATTCAGTTTGATTTCGGTTGGAAGGGCATCGTCAGGGGTTTTACTTGCTATCCAGGTTCCCTCCCCAGCGAAAGTACGGCGCAGTCGCGCCGCCCTGGACTGGCAGCCCTCGCGTGGTGGACCTGGGCAGAGCCTTCCGCCAGGGTCACCAACAGTGGCAGGCCATTTCTACACACGGCGCTGGAGGTGGCCAGGGGCAGGCAAGACGCTCTCCTGGTCAGCCCAGTTATCCCGTGGGCGACCTGGCAAACATACACATAGTGGTAGCGGCGAGGAGGGAGACTGGGGGGGGGCAAGAGGAATGGTTATTCGATGCCCTGTCTGCTGGAAACCTGACGAACAAGCACACAGGGCACACAGAAACGAGGCGAGAGGGCATGGGTGCAGACATGGGAGCAAGGCCGAACACCTCTGCGTGCAATCGTTTGTCTCGTCCAGCGCCGCCTGTTTCCTCAGATCCTATGCCCTTTTTGCATGCTTCGCCTGTGAATTTGCAGCCTGTCGCCACATACTTTTTGCAATGTGCTTGGGTGCTGTCTAGTGGTAATCTCCTGGTTGTACTCCTTCACGTACGCACGTGTGCCCGTGTGTGTTGGTGCGTGTGTGCGGCGCCCCGCGACGGACTGCCCCCTTGGGATGTTCCTGCTCCTGGGCGGGCCCTTGAGCTTTTTGAGTTGGGGCTGGTGCCGCAACCGAACTGCCAAAACTTTCTCCCCACATCCTAAGTGGGGTACTTGATTTCTCTGGACACTCCGCGCAGGAACAGAAACAGGAACCCACCCACATGATGATGATGATGATCATCATCATCATCATCATCATCATCATCATCATCATCATCAATATCATCATAATCATCATCGTTATCATCGCCATCGTCATTGTCATCATCATCATCATCATCATCATCGTCATCAACATCATCAGCATCAACATCAACATCATCATTGTCCTCCTCCACATCAACACCAGCATCATCATAATCGTCGTCACGATTATCATCATCAACATCATCATCAACACCATCATCATCATCAACACCATCACCATCACCATCACCATCACCATCACCATCACCATCACCATCACCATCACCATCACCATCACCATCACCATCACCATCATCATCACCATCACATCACCATCACCATCACCATCACCATCACCATCACCATCACCATCACCATCACCATCACCATCACCATCACCATCATCATCAGCATCATTATCATTATTATCATCATTCTTTTTAGTAGTAGTAGTAGTAGTAGTAGTAGTGGTGGTGGTAGTAGTAGTAGTAGTAGTATGTTTTTTTACAATTGTTATTAATATTATTTTTTATTACCATTATTATGACTTGTAGCAGTACCACCATTATTCTTATTCTTATTATTATCTGTATTCTTATTCTTCTTCTTACTTTGATTTGAGTACATGCAGTATCATGATTATGATTTTGTTGTAAAAGATCATTTGTAAGTATTATTGTTACTTCTATTATTCTTCTGATTCTGACTTTCATAATCTTTTTTATTCTTGCTGTCTTCTGTTTTCCATATTATTTAATCGCTTCGCTCATTCCGCCGGCCCTCGAGCGCTCTATGGGGCCTCTTTGAAGCCTCTTGGGGGCCTCTTTGGGGCCTCCTAGGGTCCTCTTGGGGGCCTCTTGGGGGTCTCTTGGGGCTCCTCGGCGGCGTCTTGGGCTCCCCTGGGGCCTCTTGGGGGGCTCTTGGGGGCCCCTTGGGGCAGGGGGGGGGGGTAGTCGATTGCAGCCACCACCTCGGAGGCCACGATCCTCGTGAAGGGTGGCGACAAATAGCCTCCCCCCTGGGGATCGCCCGGGGGTCAGCCGGGGATCGGCCAGGGTACTTTTCGTCCAGGGGCCCCCAGGGGCCGCCCCGCGCGCGCGAACTAGAAATATTGTTAGTAGTTACCGGAGATCCTAGCACGCCTCTGGCCCGTTAGGCCGGCGAATTATGACCATCACCATCACCACTTGTTTTCGCCACACACACACTCACACACATTTACACTCATCATCAGACATCTTCATAATCATCTTCATCATCTCTCAGTCCCCTTCTCACCCACCCATCATCATCACCACCATCATCGACATAACCCCCACACTCATTCACACACAAACGCAAACACATTCACACACTCACACATGCATGCATTTATGTTGAGGAAGTTTAAGGCGGGGGCCTCATCTGTGAGTGAATTGTGAGGAAGTCTCAGGCATGGGCCCTCATCCCTATGAGGCCCACAGATCAGGGTAGTAATCCGAGCGGGTCATCGGGAACTTATAGCCGTGGTCACTTTTGGGCTCCTGAGGTCTGAATATGGATGACGTATTCGGCCAGGAGCCTTGTGTGTGAGTGAATTGCGAGGAAGTCTCTGGCGGGGGACCCGTTCCTATGGGGCCCCCGCCTGAGACTCCTCATGTTGGCAATCGGAGCAGGTCATCCAAATCCTGGAACTGTCGTTATTTTTGGTCTGTCGCGCCTGAACTCAGAAGAAGCCTCAGGCGGGAGCCTTGTTTTTTGAGTTAATTGCGAGGGGGTCTCAGGCGGGATCCCCTTCCCTATGGAGCCCGCGTTTCATGTTGGTCATCCAAGCGGGTCGTCCAAATCTTGTATATGTCGTCACTTTTGGGCCCCTCACGTTTGAGGTTTGAAGAAGCCTAATCCTGGAGACTCGTCTGTGAGTGGATTGAAAGGAAATCTCAGGCGGGAGCCCCTCCCCTATGGGGCCCGCGGTGCATATTGGTACTCCGAGCGGGTCATGCGAAACCTATACCTGTCGCCAATTTTAGGTTCCCCAGCCAGGCTTGAATCTTGAGGAAATCTCAGGCGGGAGCCTTGTGCGTAAGTGAGTCGCGAGGAAGTGCCAGGCTGGAGACCCCTCACTACGGGGCCCGCAGCTCCATGTTAGAATCCGAGCGAGTGTTCGGGATCTCGTAGCTGTCGTCACTGTTGGGCTCTTCAGGAACGAAGGATGATGCGAGCCCACGCGGGCCAATCCGAGCGGGGTCATTTCTGTGTATTTAAGAGGACCCCTCGCTCGACCCATCAGATTAGGAAGAAGAGGAGAAACAGGAATTGAGGAAAACGACGGCGGCTGGGCGCAGGGGGAAACCCTTGCGTCGGGGCGGGGGGTTGTAACCCATCCTCGGCCGAAGCGGGCGCAGGGAGAAACCCTTGCGTACCGGTTGGCTGTGCTAACCCACCTTCGGCCGTATCGGGGGCAGGGAGGGACCCTTGTCTCTGGGCTGGCGGTGGTGACCCATCGTCAGCCGAATCGGGCGCAGGGGGGGACCCTTGCGTCCCAGCCGGGGGTGGTAACCCACGCGTGCGTGCTGGCCGAGGCGGCGACTGCGCGGAGGGAAATCAACGTGCTTGCCCCGACCAGGGGGCACGGAAGGTGCACGTGTAAACGAAACAAGCGGAGGAGGAAGGTAGACCTGGTAGGGGGAGGGTGATGATGAGGAGGAAGATGTGGA
>CAUYUJ010003298.1:0-42500 GCA_963575745.1 Prorocentrum cordatum
TTCTAATCTAAAACCCTCTAGCGCTCAGAGAGCCCCCCGGGAAAAACCCGGAGAGCAAAAATAATCTCGGGGAAATCTCGGGAACGGGAAATCTTTTCTTGAGAGGCGTGGGGGGCCACCCTGGCGCGCTGCGGAAGCGCTGCCACGAACGCTTCCATGCGTGCCTGTTTTCCATTGTTTATCACATGCGCGCGTGCTCTATATGGCAATTTTCTTTTACGTATTGGCTGTATATATCTAATTGGTTGTCTGATAGTACAGTTGTATTTCTCAATCTTTGGCTTGTTGATCTCATTTTGGTTTTTTTGGATTTATGTTGCTGTGTATAATCGCATGCGCGCATTGCAGGCACAGCGGTGGCGCTTAGCGGCAGCTTTCCCGGACCAGCTGCCGGGACGAACGAACTGCTGCGGGGATTCTGGAGCGGCGAAGATGGGCTGCTGGCGGGCACCACCACCGTCCGGCTTCTAATCTTAAGCCCTCTAGCTCTCAGCGAGCTCTCCGGGAAAATTTTCAACCGACCAAAAGTCACCAAAGGGTCCGTCGAGATTTCTCTTGCCAACTAGCTCTCCAGCGCCCCGGAATTACTCTTAAGCTTCCAGCAGTGGCTTGCTAAGGGAAGCTCTACGAGTTACTGTGGCCAGCCTACAGCCCGAGTTAATTAGAGAAAACCGACAGCACCTCTCGAGATGACTCGAACAATACGAATAGTTTCGCGATTCTAGATCGGGCAACAGACCGGGTTCAGCACACTTGATAGCGTCCAAAGCCCGGAGAGCAAGAGCACACGCCGAAAAGCCTTCCTGACAAGCCCACCGAAGCCCTCGGGAAGCTCTTCTGGGGCTCTGGGGGCCCATCTGCAGCGCTGCTGAAGCGCTGCCAGGAACGCTTCCACGCGTGGCTGCATGCGTGCAGGCTCGCGTGGACGCGTGCTGGAAGCGCCCCCGAACCCGCTGCCGGCCCAAACGAACCCTTGCGAGGATTCTGGAGCGGCGAAGATGGGCTGCTGGCGGGCACCAGCACCGTCCCGCTTCTAATCTAAAACCCTCTAGCTCTCAGAGAGCTCTCCGGGAATCTTCTTTTCTGGCCGGGTCGACCAACTAGCTCCACCCCGCGCCGGAATTCCTCTAGCTCATCGATAACGAAGAGCTCTACGAGGTACTTGCTAAGGGAAGCTCTACGAGTTATTACTCTTAAGCTTCCAGCGACAACTTGCGAAAGGAAGCTCTACGAGGTGCTAGCTTCACCCCGCGCCGGAATTCCTCTAGCTCATCGATGCCGAAGAGCTCTACGAGGTACTAGCTCCACCCCGCGCCGGAATTCCTCTAGCTCATCGATTAGGAAGAGCTCTACGAAGTATTTCCTGGAGAGCCTTGGGGGGCCCCCCTGGAGCGCTGCGGAAGCGCTGCCAGAAACACTTCCATGCGTGCCTGCACGCATGCAGGCACGCGTGGAAGCTTGCCGGAAGCTCTTCCGGACACGTTGCCGGGCCGCCGGAGTCGCTGCGAGGCCTGTGGACCGCCGTGGAGGAGCTCCTGGCAGGCACCACCACCGTCCGGCTTCTAAACTTAAGCCCTTTAGCTCTCAGCGAGCTCTCCGGGAAAAAGGTCAGTCGAGATTTTTCTTGCCAACTAGCTCTCCATCGCCCCGGAACTACTCTTAAGCTTCCAGCAACAGGGAAGCTCTACGAGTTACTAGCTCCACCCCGCGCCGGAATTCCTCTAGCTCATCGATCCGAAGAGCTCTACGAGGTACTAGCTCCACCCCGCGCCTGAATTCCTCTAGCTCATCTCTGCCGAAGAGCTCTACGAGGCAAGAAACCCTTTTTTGGGGACGGGAGATCTTTTCTGGAGAGCTCTGGGAAGCTCCCCGGCAGCGCTGCCGAAGCGCTGCCAGAAACGCTTCCATGCGTGCCTGCGCGCGTGCAGGCGCGCGTGAAAGCTTGCCGGAAGCTCTCCCGGACCCGTTGCCTGGCCGAAAAAGCCCCTGCGGGGATTCTGGACCGCCGCGGAAGAGCTCCTGGCGGGCACAACCACCGTCCGGCTTCTAATCTTAAACCCTTTAGCTCTCAGCGACCTCTCCGGGAAAAGAAAGGCACGTGACGCGGTGGGCGGAAGGGTGCAGCGGCGCACGCCCGAATTCCTCTTAGCTCTTTGCCGAAGAGCTCTACGAGGTAAGAAATAAACACCGGAAAGCCTTCCTGGCAAGCCCTCTGAAGCGTTTCTGAGGCTCCGGCGCGCTGCCCTGCAGCGCTGCCGGGAACGCTTCCACGCGTGCCTGCACGCGTGCAGGCACGCGTGGGCGCCTGCCGGAAGCGCTCCCGGACCAGCTGCCGGGACGGGCGAGGCGCTGCAGGGGCCGTGGGGCGGCGGAGATGGGCTGCTGGCAGGCACCACCACCGTCCAGCTTCTACTCTGAATCCCTATAGCTCTCAGCGAGCTCTCGGGGATCTTGGTAGCGTCCAGAACCCGGAGAGCAAAGAAGACACGCACCGGAAAGCTTTCCTGGCGGGCCCTCGGACGCTCTCGTGATGCGCTTCCGGAGCTCTGGGGGGCTTGCCTGCGGCGCTTTTGAAACGCTGCCAGGAACGCCCCCACGCGTGCCTGCACGTGTGCAGGCACGCGTGGACGCGTGCCGGAAGCGCCCGCGAACCCGCTGCCGGGACGGGCGAAGCGCTGTTTGGCGGGCACCACCACCGTCGGGCTTCTAATCTCACCAGCCCTTTGGGCGTGAGTGGTTTAGAGAGCTCTCTCTGTCCTCAACCCCCCTTCTTCTCCTTCGGGGAGGGGTTTACCCCTCCCCCTACCCTTCCCCCCTGGGCCTGGACAGGGAGTCCCGGGTGTTCTCAGGGGGGTCTTTTTCGACTCCTGGGAGGGCACAAAAACGACGACCCTCACGAGGATTCTGGCCCCGACGGGGGGGCCGAGTTTGGCACCTCAGCTCGTCTTTGAAGCCAAAAACTTTGATTTAACTAGGGTTTCGGCCCCATTTTGGCCTTCTGAGGGGGCAGCGCTCCTCTTCCTTCATAGCAAAATCATTGATTTTACGAAGGTTTTGGGCTCATTTTGTCCTCCTCAGGGGGCAGCGCTCATTTGCGCTTCTGAGGAGGTCGCACGAGGCCCCAAGATGGCCCCAAGAGGCCCCCAGGAGGCCCCCAAGAGGCTTCCAAGAGGCCCCCAAGAGGCCCCCAAGACGCCCCAAGAGGCCCCCAAGAGGCCCCCAAGAGGCCCAAGAGGCCCCCAAGAGGCCCGCAAAACGCCCCAAGAGGCCCCCAAGAGGCCCCCAAGAAGCCCCCAAGAGGCCCCAGGAGGCCCCAAGAGGCCCCCAAGAGGCCCCCAAGAGGCCCCCAAGAGGCCCCAAGAGGCCCCACGAGCCCCCCAAGAGGCCCCCAAGAGGCCCCACGAGGAGCCCGAACGACTCACACCAGGACGAGGGGCCCGAACGACTCACACCACGAAGAGCCCGAACGACTCACACCACAAGGAAGGGCCCGAACGACTCACACCAGGACGAGGCGCCCGAACGACTCACACCACGAGGAGCCCGAACGACTCACACCACGACGCGGGCCCCGAACGACTCACACCACGAGGAGCCCGAACGAGTCACACCAGGAGGAGGGGCCCGAACGACTCACACCAGGATGAGGGGCCCGAATAACTCACACCACGAGAAGCCCGAACGACTCACACCAGGACGAAGAGCCCGAACGACTCACACCACGAAGAGCCCGAACGACTCACACCAGGAAGAAGGGCCCGAACGACTCACACCAGGACGAGAAACCACAAACGACTCAAATCACGAGGAGCGCTTTCTCTCCCTCCTCCTCCGCCTCGTCCTTCTCCCGCCCCCCCCGCAAGGAGGATGTGCAAGGAGGCGGGGGGAAGGAGGAACAGGGGAGATATGCGGGGCCAAGCGGACACGCCTGAAAAACACGACTGTCGGCATGCTTCGCAAGAGTTGCTGCTGTGAGATGGGCTGGTGGGGATGCGCGAAGCGTAAAGAATTGGCAGCGTCCAAAACCCGGAGAGACCGCAGGGCAAAAGCAACGCACACTGGAAAGCTCCCCTGGCGGGCCCTCGGACGCTCGCGTGAACCTCTTCTGGAGCTCTGGGGGCTCCCCTGCAGCGCTTCTGAAGCGCTGCCAGGAACGCGTCCACGCGTGCATGCGCGCGTGCAGGCACGCGTGGACGCTTGCCGGAAGCGCTCCCGGACCCGCTGTGACGTTTTACAAGCCCCTGCGGGGAATCTGGACCGGCGAAGATGGGCTGCTGGCAGGCACCACCACCGTCCGGCTTCTAATCTAAAACCCTAGCTCTCAGAGAGCTCTCCGGGAATGTAAAACTCTCTAGCTCTCAGAGAGGTCTCCGGGAACCAACTAATTAGCTCTACCCCGCGCCGGAAAGCTTCTTGCTCATCGATGCCGAAGAGCTCTTCGAGCTAATGGGAATTTTTCCCTGGAGAGCTCTGGGGGGCTCCCCTGCAGCGCTTCGAACGCGCTGCCAGGAACGCATCCACGCGTGCCTGCACGCGTGCGGGCACGCGTGGACGCCTGCCGGAAGTGCCCCCGGACCCGCTGCGACCCCGGACGAGTTGCTGCGGGGATTCTGGAGCGGCGAAGATGGGCTGGTGGCGGGCTCCACCACCGTCTGTCTGAAACCCTTTAGTTCTCAGAGAGCTCTCCGGGAATCCTGCCGGGGAGCTCTACGAGGTACTTGGTAGCGTCCACTTGGTAGCGTCCACTTGGTAGCGTCCAAAGCCCGGTGAGCGAAGAGACCCTCGAGGACGGGAAATCTTTCCTGGAGAGCTCTGGGGGGCTCCCCTAAAGGGCTTCGAAAGCGCTGCCAGGCACGCCTCCATGCGTGCCTGCACGCGTGCAGGCACGCGTGGGCGCGTGCCGGAAGCGCTCCCGGACCAGCTGCCGGGTCAAACGAACTTGTGTGGGGATTCTGGACCGGCGAAGATGGGCTGCTGGCACCACCACCGCCCGGCTTCTAATCTAAAGCCCTCTAGCTCTCAGAGAGCTCTCCGGGAAAAACCCGGAGAGCAAAGAGAACAACACACAGACACACGAAAGCTTTCCTGGCGAGCCCTCGGACGCTCTCGTGAAGCGCTTCTGGAGCTCTGAAGGGGCTCCCCTGCAGCGCTTCTGAAGCGCTGCCAGGAACGCTTCCACGCGTGCCTGCACGCGTGCAGGCGCGCGTAGACGCTTGCCGGAAGCTCTCCCGGACCCGCTGCGACGTTCTACAGGTTGCTGCGAGGATCCTGGACTGGCGGAGATGGGCTTCTGGCGGGCACCACCACCGTCCGGCTTCTAATCTGAAGCCCTCTAGCTCTCAGAGAGCTCTCCGGGAATTACTCTTAAGCTTCCAGCAACTAGCCAAAGGAAGCTCTACGAGTTACTAGCTCTCTACGAGTTACTTTTAAGCTTCCAGCAACTAGCTAAGGGAAGCTCTACGAGTTCCTAGCGTCACCCTGCGCCCGAATTCCTCTTAGCTCATCTTGCCGAAGAGCTCTACGAGGTAGACCTCTAGCTCAACGATGACGAAGAGCTCTACGAGGTACTAGCTCCACCCCACGCCGGAATTCCTCTAGCTCATCGATGCCGAAAGGCTCCACGAGGTACTTGGTAACATCCAAAACCCGGAGAGCGAAGAGACCCCGGGAACGGGAAATCTTTTCTGGAGAGCTCTGGGGGGCTCCCCTGAAGGGCTTCGAAAACGCGTGGACGCGTGCCGGAAGCGTTCCCGGACGGGCTGCCGGCGCGGGCGAACTGCTGCGGCGGACGTGGACCGCCGTGGAGGAGCTCCTGGCGGGCACCACCACCGTCCGGCTTTTACTCTAAAACCCTCTAGCTCTCAGCGAGCTCTCGGGGAAAAACCCGGAGAGCATGGAAGTAACTCTGGAAGCTGTCCTGGCGGGCTCTGAGATGCTCCCCTGAAGCGTTTCTCAAGCACTGCCAGGCACGCTTCCACGCGTGCCCGCGCTCGTGCAGGCACGCGTGGACGCTTGCCGGAAGCGCTCCCGGACCAGATGCCGGGTCAACCAACTTGCCACGGGGATTCTGGAGCGGCGAAGATGGGCTGCTGGCAGGCACCGCCACCGTCCGGCTTCAAATCTAAAGCCCTATAGCTCTCAGAGAGCTCTCCGGGAACATTGCTCGCCCGGGCCGGGTGGGTCGACTAGCTGCACCCCGCGCCGGAATTCCTCTAGCTCATCGATGCCGAAGAGCTCTACGAGGTAAGAGACCCTCGGGGACGAGAAATCTTTCCTGGGGAGCTCTGGGGGGCTCTCCTGGAGCGCTTCTGAAGCGCTGCCAGGCACGCTTCCATGCGTGCCTGCGCGCGTGCTGGTATGCGTGGACGCGTGCCGGAAACGCTCCCGGACGCGCTACGACCCCAAGCGAGTTGCTGCGGGGATTCTGGACCGGCAAAGATGGGCTGCTGGCGGGCACCACCACCGTCCGGCTTCTAATCTGAAGCCCTATAGCTCTCAGAGAGCTCTCCGGGAACATTGTCCGTCGTGGCCGGGTCGGCCAACTAGCTGCACCCCGCGCCGGAATTCCTCTAGCTCATCGATGCCGAAGAGCTCATACGAGGTACTAGCTGCATCCCACGCCGGAATTCCTCTAGCTCATCGATGCCGAAGAGCTCTACGAAGTATCTCGTGAGACGGAGCTCTGGAGCCGCTGGAAAGCTTCCCTGCGTACCAGAATGCTCTGGAAAAGCTTTCCTTCACAGCTCCGGGAGCTCCCCTGCAGCGCCTCTGACGCGCTGCCAGAAACGCTTCCCCGCGTGCCTGTGCGCGTGCAGGCACGCGTGGACGCTTGCTGGAAGCGCCCCTGGACCAGCTGCCGGGACCGGCGAATTTCTGCGGGGATCGTGGAGCGGTGGAGGTGGGCTGCTGGCAGGCACCACCGTCCGGCTTCTAATCTGCTCTAAAACCATAAAGCTCTGAGTCTGCAAAAAATCAGCAGAATACGAATCGCTGTTCAGCCCGAGCGCTAATAGCAGACTGCTAGCTCCACCCTGCGCCCGAATTCCTCTTAGCTCATCTTGCCGAAGAGCTCTACGAGGTAAGTGAGAGAGCTGCTGGCCGGCAGCACACCGTCCAGCTTCCCATCTAAAACCGTATAGCTCTCAAAGAGCTCCCCGGGAATAGTTTACGCGTGTAGGGCGGCCTGCAGGCGTACGCGTTAGATGTGCGTGCTTGCGCTAGAACGCTGAGGGGCCCTCCTGAAGCGCTTCTGATGCGCTGCCAGGCACGCTTCCGCGCGTGCCTGCACGCGTGCAGGCACGCGTGGGCGCGTGCCCGAAGCGCCTCCGGACACGCTGGGAAGTTTTACAAGTTTCTGCGGGGATTCTGGGCCGGCGAAGATGGGCTGCTAGCAAGCGCCACCACCGTCCGGCTTGTATCTAAAACCGTATAGCTCTCAGAGAGCTCTCCGGGAATTGCTCTTCAAGCTTCGCCGCTGACGCTCTTAGGGGAGCTCTACGAGTCAACCCGGAGAGCAAAGAAGCACTCACACTAGAAAGCTATCCTGAAGAGCTCTGGGGAACTCTCCTGAAGCGCTTCTGAAACGCTGCGAGGCACGCTTCCACGCGTGCCTGCACGCGTGCAGGCACGCGTGGACGCGTGCCGGAAACGCTCCCGGACACGCTGCGAACTCAAAAAAGCGTCTGCGACGATTCTGGACCACCGTGGAGGAAATGCTGGCGGGCACCACCACCGTCCGGCTTCTAATCTAAAGCCCTACAGCTCTCAGAGAGCTCTCCGGGAACTTGGTAGCGTCCAAAACTGGGGAAGCAAAGAAGCACTCACACTGGAAACCTTTCCTGACATGCGCTGGGAAGCTCTCCTGAAGCGCTGCCAGGCGCGCTTCGACGCGTGCCTGCACGCGTGCCTGCACGCGTGGACTCGTGCTGGAAGCGCTCCCGGACCCGCTGCCGGTTCGGGCAACTCGCTGCGGGGATCGTGGACCGGCGAAGATGGGCTGCTGGCGGGCACCACCACCGTCCGGCTTCTAATCAAAAACCTTATAGCTCTCAGAGAGCTCTCCGGGAAAAGAGGCATACTCTGGAAAGCTTTCCTGGAGAGCTCTGGGGAGCTCTCCTGAAGCGCTGCCAGGCACGCTTCGACGCGTGCCTGCACGCGTGCAGGCACGCGTGGACGCGTGCCAGAAGCGCTCCAGGACACGCTGCGACCTCCGGCAGGTCGCTGCGACGGTTCTGGACCGCCGAAGATGGGCTGCTGGCAAGCACCACCACCGTCTGGCTTCTAATCTAAAACCCTATAGCTCTCAGAGAGCTCTCGGGGAAAAACCCGGAGAGCGAAGAGGCGTACTCTGGAACGCTTTCCTGGAGAGCTCTGGGGAGCTCTCCTGGAGCGCTGCCGGAAGCGCTCCCGGACACGCTGCGACCTCAAACAGGTCGCTGCGACGATTCTGGACCGCCGAAGATGGGCTGCTGGCAGGCACCACCACCGTCCGGCTTCTAATCTAAAACCCTATAGCTCTCAGAGAGCTCTCCAGGAGCAAAGAGCTGTCCGGGAACCAGGCGCGTGTGTAAGCGTGCGCGGCAGCGCCCAAAGCGCGCGTGGAACGCTCTGGCGCACGCGTGAAGCGACGCCCTTAAGCGTGCGCAAAGCGCTGCGAAGCGTGCTTTGAACGCCCCCCGCGACCTCTCGAGGCGTGCCTGAAGCGCGGCGAAGCGCGCTTGACGCGCCCCCAGCGATGCTTCGAAGCGTGCCTGAAGCGCTGCGAAGCGCGCTTGACGTGCTGCGAACCGCTCCGGGACGCGCTGCAACTTCCGGCGACTCGCTGCGAGAATCGTTGACCGGCAAGCGTTTGCGTCTGGCCCAACCAGCCACCACGCTGGCTTCTTCTCTGAAGCCGTTCTCGGCCCACAAGGAGCTATCTGGGAATTGCTCTCCAGCTTCGCCGCTAACGCTCTTAGGGAAGCCCTGCGAGTCACCTGACGACCTTCTCTTAGCTGTGGGGGGCGGGTGCCACCTAACTGACTGGCTTGCGGAGATGCTGGGGCTGGGCGCCTGGAGAGCTCGCAAGCTCTGGAAGAGACTGGGGGCCGGCGGTAAACCGTCCACCAAGTTACCGCCGGGACCCTCGTAGAGCTCTTATCCCGCGAATGACTCGTAGAGCTTCCCTAAGAGCGCTAGCGGCGAGGCTAGAAGAGTAATTCAGGCGCGCTGGGGGGCTAGTTGGCAAACAAATCTCGGTTTTACTTTTTTTTGTTGTTGTTGTTCTCTCCGCTTCTTATTCCCAATGTAATATCGACTTCTCGAAATTCAACCATTCGTGAGACCTCTAGTACTTTCCCCCATATTCGATCTCATTCCCGCTCGCCATCTGAATCTCGGGTCGATCGGGTACACATTACTGTCAAAAAGAAGTCAGGCGGGATCGGCTGTTCAGTGCCATCTTGACAGGTGCTGTCGGTTTTCTTAACTTAACTCAAGCTGCAGATGAGCTACAGAGCTGGCAGGCGCACCTAAAGCATCCAGAATCATCAGGCGCGTTCGTCTTAAGTATCTAGATGTCTGAACTCGGTCTGCTACCAGAGCTGGGCCCACGAAACTATTCGTACTCTGCAAATTTTGGAGATGATGATGAGTGTCTTGACTTGACTCGAGCTGCAGATAAGGTACACAACTGTTTGTCACAACGATCGAAAGACCATCATCAGGCGCGCTAGTCTGAAGTAGCTACATGTCTGAACTTGGTCTTCTACCAGAGCTGGACCCGAACAAACTACTTGTACTCTGCGATTTTTTTTGAGATCGTGAGAATTTTCTTGACGTAACTCGAGCTGCTGATGAACTACATAGCTGTTAGGCGCAGCAATGCAACGATTATCATCGGGCGCGCTAGGTCTGGAGTATCTAGATGCCTGAACTCGGTCTGCTACGGTCCGAAAAACTATGGGGACTCTGCTATTTTTTAAACGATGGTGATGGTTTTCTGATGAGCTACAGAGCTGTTTGTAACAGCTTTCGGCAAGAAATAATCAGACGCGCTAGCCCAGAATATCCAGACGCTCGAACTCGGTCTGATACCAGAGCTAGGTCCCCAAAAAGATTCGTGTTCTGCTAAATTTTTTAAAGAGATGATGGCGACGTTCTTCAGATAACTCGAGCTGCAGATGCGCTACAGAGCTGTTTGGCACAGCAATCGGAAGGAAATCACCAGGCGCGCGAATCTGAAGTATGCAGATGCCCGAACTCGTCACGCTTCCAGAGTTGGAACCAGAAGACTATTGGTACTCTAGTATTTTTCCAGAGATGACGATGCCTTTCTTATCCTTCCCGTCCATCTGCTCCTCCTGCTCCCCCTCCTGCTCCTCCTCCTCCTTCTCTTCCTCGCCCTCCTCCATCCCATTTCTCCTTGCTCTTTCTTCTCCTCCAGTCCTCCTCCATCAAACCGCGCCCTCGCGCCGCGGAATACGAGATTGCCGAGCCCGCATTGCGCGAGGAAGCTCTACGAGTTCCCGTCGGTAACCGAGGTTGACGGTTTAGCGCCAGCTCCCAGTATGTTGAAATTATGGGGGGAAACCCTCTTCGAAGCCCAGCGCAAAAACTCGCATGTTTTTTTTCGTGATTATACGAAATCGGTTCCTCCACGTTTTTTGACAGTAATATTGCAGTTGCAGACCTCATAATTTGACAGGCAGACGCGGCATAACCCACTACACGCGCAAAAAATACTGGTTCGCAAAAAAATATATGTCAAATCGCTCACAATCTTTGGAACACCGACCCCAAGTCGTCACATTGTCCGCCTATGGCGGGTGGGCCAACTAGCTCCACCCCGCGCCGGAATTCCTTTACCTCATCGATGCCAACCAGCTCTACGAGGTACTGGGAGCCGGCGGTAAACCGTCAACCAGGTTACCGCCGGGACCCTCGTAGAGCTCTGAACGCGCCAAATGAGTGCCAGATAACAATGAGAGAGCGTCCTCCAAAGTCGGCTTGAAAACTAGCAAAATTTATTTTGCAGGTTTCGTATGATGACGGTTCCCGGAAATCTTTTGATCGAAATAGTGCACCTAGAGTCCTGAGAATTGCACCATCGAGCGCGCCATGATCAACTGCAGGGAATGAAAATCAGGATTCTCAGAACGAATTGTCAAATCTCTCAAAATCTTCAACAAAACGAGGCCCAGCTCATTCCATTCTCCGTTCTGGCCGGGTTGGTCAACTAGCGCCACCCCGCGCCCGAATTCCTCTTAGCTCATCTCGTCGAAAAGCTCTACGAGGTATTTGTTAGTCCGACGCGCCATAACCAATTACAGGTTCAAACTGAGGGGAGATGTGTAGCTCGTCGCCTGCTTTATTGAATTTCAACAAATCATTATTAATTATCTGAAAACATTGATTCCGCTCGCGGACGGTTCGTCCAAATTTGCGAGAGCTGTGCGATAGCTAGAACCCTGAGAATTGCACCATCGAGCGCGCCACTATCGACTGCAAGTAGCAAAAATCTGGATTCCCAAAACGAAATTTCTAAATTTCTTACAATTTTTGAAAAACCGACCCCGGGTCGTCACAATGTCCGTTCCGGCTGGGTCGGCCAACTAGCTGCACCCCGCGCCGGTATTTCTCTCAACTCATCTGGTCGAAGAGCTCTACGAGGTACATTGACGTAATCTTCCGGTCCGGCACCCTCGGAACAACTTGCTTGAGCCGGCAGCGGGTTCCGAATGGCGTTTTTCTACTCGTTCCCATTGCGCGTGCCAGAAGCCTTCCCGCGGGTCCCCGAGTTCCCGCGAAGCTCCTTCGAAGCTTGCTTGTCGGAGTGTGCAAGCTTCCCAGGCATGCTTTCCTGCGTCTTGGCAAGCGACCCCCAGAGGCCTTTACGAAACTTGCAAACTCGGCACGCATGCTGTCGGGCGTCCCTGTAAGCGTCCCCGGCCAACGTTTTACGCGCAGTGGACTGCGTCGCTATCCGGGTTTTGGACCACACAATGGACTTCACCAGTGACCTTTCCAGACAACTCCGATATTCCTGTTCCCCATCCTGATCCCAGGTCGGTCGGAGCATTTTGAGAGGAACATACTCCGAATCAACTACGATATGTCGGCCCCCCCCAGGCCACGATGAAACCGCACCCCCGCGCGGGCGGAATGCGAGATTGCCGCGCCCGCATCCCACTCATATATATATATATATATATATATATATATATATATATATATATATATATATATATATATTATATATATATATAATATATATGCCGGTAACCAAAAATGACGGTTTACTGCCGGCTCCCAGTGTCGGCCCCCCCAAAGGCCACGGTCCCTCGCAAATTACGCTGCGTCGGCGCCCCCAAGGCTACGATTCATTTTAAATTGCACTGCGTCCGGGCTCCCAGGGCCACGATCCTTTGTAAATTACGCTGCGTCCGCACTCCCTGGGCCACGATTCCAAATCAATTGCGCTGCGTCGACCCTCCCTGGACCACGATCCCTGTTAAACGAAGCTGCGTCCACGCTCCCTGGGCCACTATCCCTTGTAAATTACGCTGTGTCCACTTTCCCAAGGCCCCCTGGGGCATTCTTGGGTGTCAAAGCCCGTGGAAATCTCCAAACACGCGCTTCGCTTGAGACTTCCTCAACACATTGTGCCTACCAAATGTTTCGTTCGACGCATTCGCGACAAACGAGCACGCCTACTTCAATTATTTTGTGGGATATCGATCGGAATTTCAAAAACCAGCGTTTCGATAAAGAAATTCTCAAACAGAATTCCGCCCGTTCGTCTCGACCTTGATATCTATGAAAGAAAAATTCCGCTTGCACGTCTCCAATCTTCCCAATGCAAAAAAAATGAAACACATACTGGCCCCCCGCCCTTTCCGGGGAAAAACACGGTCGACCCACGAACCCAGAAAGGTATCAATGCATGGAACCGTTTCCAAGGGGGTCAACTGCAAATGCACTTCGGCGATGCCAAAAGGGGACATGCCAGGGGGGCTCGCCGCGGAAAGCCCCACAAGGCGCACCAAAGGACGTGCCAAGCGATGTGCCATGGGGACGCACCGCGGGACGTGCCAAAGGGACGCGCTGTCGCTACGGAGCGTGCCAGTGGACGTGCCACGGGACGTACCAAAGGACGCGCCACGGAACATGCCAGAATGCAATACTGAATATATCGATCTTCGTGTAGCGCGCCAAGAACTGTGCTGCACTGCGCCGTGCTGAATTGCGATGTGCCATGCTGGGATTGTGTTTTATAGTGTTGTGGATTGAATCTTCCTTTGTATCCGAGTCCTGACTGAACTGATCTGGATCTTAAGCTCGAGCTGCCCGAGCACATAGTAGCTGCTTCAGTGCTTATTGACAAAGGGACATGTCAGTGGGACGCTCTGCGGAACGTCCCAAAGGACGCGCCAAGCGACATGCCAAAGGACGTGCCATGGGGACGCACCGCGGGGACGCGCAACGGAACGTGCCGATGGACGTGCCACAGGGCCAAAATTCATCATACATTACGCTGCGTCGGCGCTCCCAAGGTCACGGTTCATCGTGAATTACGCTGCGTCCGCGCTCCCAAAGCCACGATCCCTCGTGAATTACGTTGCGTCCGCTCCCCCTGGGGCACGATCCATTTCAAACTATGCTGCGCCCGCGCTCCTTTGCGAATTAGGGTGTGTCTGCGCTTCCAGGGCCACATTCCCTAGTAAATTACATTGTGTCCGCCCCCCCCAGGGCCAAGATCTCTAGTAAATGACGCTGCGTCCGCACTCCCACGGTCACGATCCATCGTAAGTTACGCCCGCGCTCCCAAGGCCACGTTCCTTAATACATTACGCTGTGTTCGGTCTCCCAAAACCACCTGGGCATCCTGGGGCGCCCAGGCCGCTCGAGTTCTGCAAAACGAGCGTTTCGCTTGAGACATCCTCGAAATGTCTCGCTCGAGACATCCACAAGACCCGGGCACGTGCAAACGATCATTTCACCTGAGACATCCTCTGAATTCGGGTCCCCAGGAGATGAACCACTTATAACACAAAACAAACGTTTCGCTCGTGACATCCTCAACAAACTCTGTAAAACGAGCGTTTCGTTCGGACATCCGCAGCAAACGACAACTATGCTGTATCTATCGGAATTTCAAAATCCAACGTTTCGCTTGGGACATTCTCAACAAAAACTCCGCCGGTCCGTCTCGACCTCGTTATTCATTGCGAATAATTCCGCTGGCCCGTCTCAAGTCGAAACCGGGGGTAATGAAACATATGGCAAAAAAGAACACTGGGCCCCCACCCTTTCCAAGAAAAAAGTACAGATTCGTGTCCGTGGAGAGAGCGAATCTATAAGCACATTCGAAACAACAGACGGACTCGTGCCCCTGGAGAAGGCAAATCTATGGGCACATACGTAAAAACATACTGATTCATGCCACTGGAACACGCTTATCTATAGGCACATCCGTAAAAACACGCGGAGTCGTGCCCCTGGATAGGGCAAACCATAGGCACATATGCCAAAACACATGGCTCCTGGAGAGAACAAGACTATAGGCACATTCGTAAAACACGATCGACCCACGAACCAGAAGATAATATAGAATTGTCAGGCATAACAACGTATTCAAGACACCAAATTGGGCCACTGGCAATTGCAATGTTGAGAATATCGATCTTGACGTACCGTGCATCCGCGGATGGTTGGAAACGCCGGAACGGATTGATAGAAATATCGAAACGGCTTGATGGAAATACCGAAACGTGTGGTTGGAATTCCCGAAACGGATTGGTGGAAATACCGAAACGGATCGTCGGAAGCACCGACATGGATTGCTGGAAGTACTGACACGGAGAATCAAATGCTGAAGCAATAATGGAAATACCGAAACGGAAGCCGTCCTTTTCAGGAGGAGGAGGAGGAGGATTCTCCCGCTCGCGCGCTAGCGAGCTGTCTCCGAGCGCGGCCGCGGCTCGCGCGCGCGGGGCGGCCCAAAATGGGCAGGCCCGTCCCGCGCGCTCGTGCCGGGGCGCCGCGCGTCAGGCGGGGGAGACCGCCTGCTCGCCGACGACGGCGAGGCAGCGCCCATCAGCCTTAGATTGGGAGAGGAGGGAGGGGGGCAGAGAAGCTGCGGAGACAGCAGGAGCTTGCTCACAGAGAATAGAAGAGGCATTCTCCCGCTCGCGCGCTAGCGAGCTGTCTCCGAGCGCGGCCGCGGCTCGCGCGCGCGGGGCGGCCCAAAATGGGCAGGCCCGTCCCGCGCGCTCGTGCCGGGGCGCCGCGCGTCAGGCGGGGGAGACCGCCTGCTCGCCGACGACGGCGAGGCAGCCATGCCCGTGCTCAAGGACCTTGCGAAGTGACAAGGTTTCGGCGGGCGGCCGCAAGAAGGGCAGGCCAAGCGGCGGGGCCGACTTGGAGAAATGAAGCGACAAGGCGGTCGCTGGCGGTGGCGAAGAACAGGATCCGCGCCCGTGCGGGCACGGGCAGCGCAGCAAGAACTGTGGAAGCGGCGGCGGCTTGCAGGTAGCGCTCAGCACTGGAAGCCTGACGCCAACGCCCCCGCCAGAAGACGCGAGGGACGTCTTCCGTAGCGATATAGAAGTCTGTTGCGCCAGAGCCCCGCAGACATGCGGGCGTCAGGTTGAGCCCCTGACCCGCTTTGGCAAGAGGGACGCCCAGGGCCGAAAGCAAATGATTCCACCGAGTACGGAAGCCGCTCGCACCGAAAGGGGCGAGAGGATCGGTGGAAGCCAACCGCCCAAACACTTGATTCAGAATCTTCACCGTGCCCCGATCGGAGCAGCGAGCATGCTGCGTCGGGTACGTTCTCCTGGTCTTTGGAACAAGAATCGAAAGAAAAGCATCCCCTTCAACTTCGAGGCGGTCGCAAGGAAGCGACAAGTCACAGCGGCGTGACGCCAGCAGCTCGCCAGGCCTGAGGAACATCGTGAAGCCCATGAGCAGCAAGGCCGCCATCACAGGCCAGTCCCAGGCGAAACAGAGACCGACCATAGCGCGCAGCAGAGCGCGAGGTAAGGGCGGGCGGAGCTTTGGCGGCTCCGCGAGCTTCCATTGTTTCGCTACGTCCCAAGCTTCTGTTAGAAAGGCCTTCCAATGCGGATGAGCGCTCTGGATTCCCAAGATGGCATGAACCAGAATATAATGAGGGAAACCTGCATCATGAAGCCACACGCCGAAGGTCGCGAGGAAGCGGGCGAGAAGTATCCCGCTACGGTAAAGAGTGGCGGGCGGCACGCCAGTGTGTTCTGCTAACCACAGTTCGAACGCATCAATCGATCTCGAGCGACGATCGAGATACGCGGAGGTGAGGTGAGAATCGCGCACGAAGGGAGTGCGCGGAGGGCGAGCGGGCGCGGAAGGCGCAGCCCGACTAAGCCCTTGGCCTGCGGTCGGCGCCGCGGCTCCCAGAGAGATGCAGAGGCCGCAGACGCACCACAGGATGAGCGCAGGGCGGCCAGGGCTGGGAGAGCTGATCAGCGTGGCGGCCCTCCTGCTCCTGGACGCGTAGAAGGGCGGAACGAGGGTGTCCCGCCCGTCGGTCTCGAACCCCGACGCCTCCGCCAGCATCGCCCGCGCCGAGGTGAAGGATCCGCCCATGTTACGGTGAGCACGGCGAGCCCCTGCTTCGATCTCGGCGGGCAGAGCGTCCCCTCCCTCGAGGGTCGCCCAGTCAAAGGGCGGGCGCGGCTCGGCGCGCGCAGCTGCGGCCGATTCGGCGAGCTCGGAACGAGCTGCCGAGGACGTGAGGCCCGAATGATGTGGAACGGGCACCACCTCCGCGAACGCGTCGAGGATCTCGGACGGAGGGGAATGAGATCCCCACAGCGCTGCTGGGATGGCGCCGTGACCGTCCTGCACGTGGTACAGAAGGTCGAAAAGGCAGGCCAACTTGCCCGCGCGCCTCCTGTGCTCGATCTTTGAGCCGAGCCCGATGCCACGGATGGCGCCCGCCCCCATGGCTTGGAGGTCAGCGCCCGCGGGGATAGCCTCGGGCTCGACGGCGGCCACGTAAGGATGCAACCACGAGGCTTCGTCGATCGGCTCGGCGCCACCTGTCTGAAACAGGCGCTTATAGGCGTGCAAGGCCTGCAGGAGGCAGTGCAGGTCCTCTCTGCCCTCGGGCTCGGCGGCCCCTGCGGGTGCGAAAGACCTCAGCCACGACGCCGCGCTCTGGAAGGCAGCTTGCCAGGCGGGTCCCCACCTCACCACTGTGACCTTCTCACCGCCGAGGTTGAGACGCCACGCTAGGGCGGTGGCGGCCCCTGGAGGCAAGGGCTGCTCAACGGCCGCGGAGGCCGTGCGCCGCGCTGCGAAGGCTGCAGCCGCGGCGCTCCCAGCGTCGCCGCTGTGGGAGCCGCTGGGATGCAGCTCGTGCCCTGAATCTCGGCCAGGCGCGGGGCCGCTCGAAGACCCCCTTTCCTCGGCGGCACGCCCTCCGCCCTGCGGGGCCGCAACAGCATCGCTGGAGGAGCGCGTGCCTACCGAAGACTGAGGGGCCTGAGCAGCGGAGTCCGCGCGGGAGCTGCCTGCGTGGGCGTCGCCCGAGCTCGCACCATGGCGGGACGTGGCTGGCCGCTGCGCAGTAGCGGGGCTCGGGCGCCGCTTCGGAGCGACTCGAGGGGAGCGCACCTCGCGACGCCGAGGCGACGTCGCCTGACGCGAAGGCGCGCGAGAGGAGCCGCGCGCGACGGCCCGACTAAGCCCCTGGCCTGCGGTCGACGCGCGGGATCGCGACGCCGCACGCCCACCAGAGTGGTGAGGGGGCGGCGGCGGCGGCGGGGGCACGGGCCGCGGAGTCTCGGAGCCTACACGCGTGCCGCGGCCCCGAGAGCGACTGCGAACCGAGGCGCGAGCGGCGGGCGGAGAGGCCCCCGAGCGGCGAGGGAAGGCCGCCTGCAGGCGGCGGAGGACCTCGGGGTTCAGGCCCGCCACGACGCGCTCGAGGTCCATCGAGGAGTCTGCGAGGGCACTCAGCACGACGTCCTCGAGCTCCGTCGGAGAGTCCTCGTCGCACGCGGGCTCCGCTCTCGAGCGGCTGCGAACGCTCGCGGGCGGGGACCCGTCAGGAGTGTGCGGGCCCTCCGATGCCTCCCCCGCAGGCGGCTCCGACGGCTCCTCGGGCGAGATCGGGCCGTCGACGGGAGGCGACGAGCAGCCCCCCGAGGGAGAGGTGCGGTCGGTCCCGTACGGGTTTGGAGACCGCGTACGGCTGCGGGCAGGGCTGCGGCTCCGCGGTGGGGAGCCCACTCCCGCGGCGGAGCTGGGGCGTGCCGCGCCTGCCCAGCGGCGCGCATTGGCAGTGCGACGCGCCCTGCGGCCAGGCGCCGTGGCGGCCCCCCCCTCAGGGGCGGGGAGCGCCGCCATCGAAGCCCGCCGCTGCCTGGCGGCGCGCCTGGTGCGCGCGGCGCCCGTGCGCGAGGCGGAGTGCGGCGCGTGACCACCGCGGTTGGGCTGGTCCTCGACCGCTTCATCCCGCGGGCCCAGGCGGGCGCGGACCGCGCGCCGCTCACGACGGCTGAAGCTGGACGCAGGGTCGTCGGCGGGCCTTGCCAAGGCGCGCGGGTCCTCAGCCTCCACCTCGGCCAAGGAGCGGCCAGTGGACGACGCGGGTGCGTCCCCAGCACGAGCGGCACGTTCTGCGATGGCGAGGCCCGTCGAGACCTCAGCGTTGTGCAGGACGGCGCGCAAGGTTTTGCGCCAATCCCGACCCAGCTGGACGGGAGCAGTGCGCGGCAAGCCCGCGGCCTCTCGACTGGCGGCCTCGCGCACGCG
Source organism: Prorocentrum cordatum (assembly GCA_963575745.1). NCBI lineage: Eukaryota > Dinophyceae > Prorocentrales > Prorocentraceae > Prorocentrum > Prorocentrum cordatum. The sequence continues at coordinate 18,781 of CAUYUJ010003298.1, forward strand.
TCGGAAGTAGGCGCGATCGGCCATCCCTTCCGCGAGCTCGGCACGAGCGACGGCACGCTCTCCTTCGCCGCGTGCAGGAGCCTGCACCGTGCGCCTGGTGGCGTCGGCACGCGCGGTGCGGAGTGCGTCGAGCTCCACGCGGCCGCGCGACACGGCGGAGACGAGGATGGCATCCGACTCAGCCGCCCGCGTCGCGAGGGCAGACGAAACCCCGCCCCTCGGGAGAGGCGCGCCCGAGGCGGGGAGGGCAGCCCGAGGGGCCAGCTCGGCGCTCGCAAGGGCGACCCGCGAGGAGACCGCCTCTTCGAGCGCCTGAAGGGCCATGGTCGACCCTGGAGCCAGCTTGCCCTTGCGGGCGCCCTTTCCTGCCGCCTTGGCCCGGGCGTAGGCGCGGGCGGCAGGACCGTCGCCGCCCGTGCTAGGAACATCGGGCGGCGCGGCGGCCTGCGAGACGGCCTGGAGCAACACTGACTTGGCGTCACAGAGCTGCTTCCACTTCAGCGCGCGGGCTGCTCGCTCGTCGGCGCCCAGGTGCGCGGGAGTCCTGTCTGGATGGTAGACTAGGGACTGGCGCCTGAAGGCGGCCTCAATTGTGCCGCGCGAGGCCCCGTCCACTACGCCAAGCAGTTGGCGAGAGGCGCTCACCCTGGCCGCTCGCTGGAAGGTGCGGGGGGTAGCTGCTGAGGCCCCCTTTGGCGCTTCCCGCGAGCCGACGCGCGACGAGCCCACCCCGATAGCAGGCGGAGGGGCCGCCGCGGCCTTGGAGCGGAGGGCCAGTGGCGGAGCACGCTTGGCGGCCTGGGGAGCCGATCCTGCGCTGGCGGCGCCAGGGTCGGGGCCGGGCGAGCCGCCCTCCGCGGAGGCAGACGCTTTTGGCGTGGCGTCTGCCGAGGACGCGAGAGGCCGTTCGCTGTCAGCGAAGAGCGCGTTGCGAGGCCCGCGACGCTCTCCGCTGGCGAGAGCAGCTTCACTGCTGCTCTCGGCGGCGCCCGAGGGGTCAGGTGCCTTCCCCTGGGCGCCGTCGCTGGCGGCGTCGGCGGCCATCCCCGCGCCCTCCGAGGGGGGGGGGGGCGGCCGCCCAGCGGTGGCTGAGCAGCCCCTCGGGGCCTCGAGCCATAAGCTGCGCAACAAATCGGCCCCAGAGACAAGTAGGGAGTGCCGAGCGGGAGTCGGCGTACGCAATGCAATCAAAGCGAATAAATTCTCCTCTCTCTGCTTCAACTAACCAGGCGGGGGGGTCACGGGACGGGGGCCTCACCGCACGGTTCCGCGTGGGGTCGTCGGCCCTGTGCACGTCCGTAGGCGCGTACATGCCTCCCATATATAAACCTCCTCCTATCACATAGGGCAAAGTGGTCGAAAGAACGTGAGATAGACCAGGAGAGCTACTGCGCCCGTGCGCGGTCGCGCCCAAAGCCACTTTTGAATCCAAGAGAACGGGGATACGAGAGTCAGGGAGGCGAATACAGCAGTACTTGCACAAGCTCTTATACACCGTTGTCTCAAGGATATTGATGTGACGGGGCATGCGAAACTCCCATTTGTACGCGAGCCGAAAGCGCAGCGCCTCTGATAGCTCGGTGACCCAACGCGGCGCGACGGGGGGCTCAATAGACGGGAGCCCCAGGTCGCGATGCAGTTGGGTGAGCTCAGGGCCCAAGGGCACGCCGCGGCTGAGTACGGCGAGGAGGCTCCGATTGTGCAGGATCGTGTGCCACCCCCCGTGCTCCGATCTGCGCCACAGCTCGGCGGAGAGCTGCGGGCTGATAGGAGCGCGGACAACGCCCCCCCAGCCGAGAGACGCGTCCGTACCGAACACCTCGGGGCAAGGCTGCGCCCGAAGGTCGGTTATAGCCGTAAAGGCTAAAAAGGTGCAGGCCAAAAGCTCGTCGCGAACATAAGGAGGCAAGTCGTATTCAATGCCCTCCTCGGTCGCCAGGCGCGACAGGAAGTTGTAGACGTGCGTGAAAATGGCGAGCATCGGACGGCGATAGAGGAACACCTGGACCCAGCAGCCCACAAGAGAGGCTAACAGGGAGCGTGTGGTGATGCCGAGGTAGATTTGGATCAGGGTCAGCCTGCACAAGGCCACCGTCCGCACTAAGGGAGCGCAGACGATGCCTATGCGCCCTTCCACCTCGGCGCCCACCACCACCTTGTGCGTTTCGCCGCGCGCGCGCTTGCCTGGATGCTGAATCAGGCCCACGCGCGGGTAGCCTGCATCGCAGGCGGCGAAGACCTCACGATCACGACGACAGGGGTCGTCGGGGCGAGGAGCGGAGCCATGCCACGAGAGCTTCTGAAAACCTGTATGGTCATCAATATTCAGCATCTCGACAAACGGTCCCCGCGGGAAGGGCGAGCGGTGGACAACCTGCTCGTGAGGCCGCAAGGCCCCGAAGCTGTGCAAGACGCCTTCATGTGCAGAGTTGGCAATCTCCACCGCCATGTTGTCGCCCATCGCTAGAGCATTGAGGCAAGGCGCGACGTCCACACCTTCGAGCTCGGGGCGCCAGGCTCGAAAGGCCTTGAAGCGGGATGATGGCAGACGAACGCGAAGGGCGTTACGCCTGGCGCGCGCGGGAGGAACGCGGAAAGTGTAGTAAAACTCCCGTAGGTCGTCGCAAGAAACTGCCAGCCACTCCCCAGGCGCCAGACCCAAACGGCACAGCAGGAAACCCTGGCCAAGGCGCTGGGTGCTGGACGAGATTGAGGCACAGCGGCTGTTCACGACCGTTGGGTTCAGGATCAGCCTGTCGAAGTCGCTGTCCTTCGGTACCCTGAAAGCTCCGCAGGCTTCATCCCAGGCGAGGTCCGAAGCAGGAGTCAGGTACAGGGCGCCGCAGGCATCCCACTTCTGGAGCAGGGCCCACAGCTCGGCGCGGTCCATATGGACACGCGCCCCCTTTTGGCCAGCAGGCCACTCTGACGCCGGGAGCCGCATCTCCTCTGGATTGATGAACGCTTCGCGGACTCGAGCGTCAGAGAGAAACGGAATGGGATCAAACTCTGGCGAGTAATCCCACTTAATGCGAGACGCCCTGACTTTTAAATCGAAGGGCTCGACCTGGGTGGAGTCCCAAGCCGCCGCAGACGCCAGCGAACCAGGCACGGAAGGAGCGCTGGTCGGGCAGTGCCGCATGGGGGCGGGCACGGAAGAAGAGGAGGTGAAGGAGGCCTCCAAAGCTGCAACATGGGTGGCCAGGCCATGGAGCGAGACCTCAGTAGAGTCGAACTTGGCGAAGGCTCGACCTAAGTCGCTCTTGCCGCCACGGGCAAGGCGAACTGCGATCCGACACAACCGTTCGATACGGGTGCGGACGCCCTCCTGGCAGGGCGAGACCGTGGCGCGGACACGATCCTCGGCGGGAGCGAGGCTAGGATGACCCAAAGTGAGCCAGTTCAACGCAATAACAGAATACTGCGCGAGCGTCCGCGCCGCGCGCCGCAATCTCCAGCGCTCCCTGCGCCTCGCCGACAAGCCGTCAGGCGGGGGACCAAGAGGTGGAGCAGGCGGGCACGGCCAAGGATCGCGGGGAGGCGGCCCCAAAAGGTACGGGTCGTCCCTGTCCATTGCACGCATTGATGAGCGGGAGAAAGATCCAAGAGAACATCGAGCACCCATCCCAACCTGGGACAGCGCTGCCGCCCAGTGGGTGATATCAATGTTCGCGCCTGGAAACAGGCGCAGCAAGGCAGACAAGTCAGCGACAAATGGCGCGACGTTGGCAAGAGCAGCAGGGGTGCTTGAAGGAGAACAAGCACCAGCAAGAACACCAACCTCAGGGGCTGCAGGCCCCATGGGGGGAGCGCTCGACTGAGGCAGGTGACTGCCAAAATGGCCGAATGGATCCGAGGGGCGGTTCGGAGCAGAGCGAGGGGCGTGGTGGCGGAACGTACTCCTCCCTGCGGGGCCGCAACAGCATCGCTGGAGGAGCGCATTCCTACCCTCACGCCCTCGCTGCGCCCAGACACGCCTAGCAGCCGTAGCAGCGTCGGTGCAGACTGTCTGCGGCGGCGTACCCCGGCCACGCGAAGGCCCCCCCTCCAAGAAGGCGGGCGCCAGGGGCATCTTCAGTCCTTCTTGGGCACCGCCTTCGGGGGCTTGGGAGCACCCTGAGACTTGAAGGGGGGCTTTGAGACCTTGGGCTGCTTGGGCTGATGAGGTGGATGCTTGGGGAGCGCGACGGCGCGCTCGGCGTCGAGGCGCGCCCGAAATGCTTGCAGCTCCTTCATGTATTCGCCCTGCGCCGACAGCCAGCGAGGATCCACTAGGGGTGAAAACGGGGTCTGGGCCTCGCGCTCCGTGTGACGACTGGTCACGCGACACGGGGGAGGCTCCAGCCCCGTGAGGAACCAAGCGGCCTCGAGGTAGCCGCGGTCCCCCGCCAACTGGTCGATGAACATGCACTGGCAAGTCAGCAAGGTCTGGACCCTCTCGGGGTTGCCCTCCTCGCAGGCCCGCCACAGCTCGGCGCTGAGGAAGGCAAAATGCGTCAACAACTCGTGCGTCGACGGCTGAGCCCCGAGGGGGCTGTGCTCGCGAAAGTACTGATGCATGGCCATGGGGGTCACGGCGCTGACTTCCACGCCCAGAACGCGGGCCAAATTCTCCTTCATCAGTCCTCGCACGTCGGGGCCGTGCTGCATCAGCACTTGCTGCCACTCGCGCCTCCGAGCGATTCCCCCCATCTGAGCCGATGCGTGCGCGGGGTCGCCCGAGGTCGCGGGCGGAGATTGAGCTTGGTCGCTCAGGGTCCCCAGAAGCGGGTGGAAGGCTGGGCGATGGCCCCGCCCCTGCTGCAAGGAAAGGGACTGGTGCAGGCACTGAAGCATGAGGCTGAAGTCCGTCGGATTGGCCGCAAGGGGCGGCTCTAACCCGTCGGCGCCGCCCGCCTCGGCAAAGCCGTCGACCGCAGCGGGATGGGCTAGCCCAGGCGGCGGCGGGGGGCCCATCGGTCCGGAAGCGGACGAAGGGGCCCGAGGGACAGCAAGAGAGCGCGCCTTCTCCCACGCCGAGACCAGCGCGGAGGTGGGTCCCTTGGGGCGCGCGGAGACCCGATGTGGGGCCACGGGCGCGTGGGACAAGACGGCCTCGATCCCCGCAGGATCCAGCCCGAGGCGCGCCGCCTCGTCGCTGAAAAGCTGAGGCACCTCGGGCCGAGCGCTCCGGGCAGCCGGAGCGGGGCCCAGCGGTTCGGGTCCGCCGACCATCGTGGAGGCCGCGTGGGCTGCAAGCAAGGCGCGCATTTCGGCAGCTACCTCGGCGCGGGTCATGGGAGCCCCGTCGTCCAGAGACGCCGCAGGAGCACCAGGAGCAATCGGAGCAGGACCCGCGACCCGTGGCGGCGCGGCGGCGCCAGCGCGCTTGGCGGGCGGGCCGCGCGGCGCTCCAGCGACCGCGGGGGCTCGCGCACTTGGGGCCGCGCGGTCGGCTTCCCCGTCGGCCGCGAACCCCTCGGGCTCCTCCATCTCGTCGGCAGAGTGGTAGGGGGTAGCCCGATCGGCCCCTGGGAGAGGCTCTTCCCCTGCGGTAGGCGGGGCGCCGTGCAAACGAGCGTAGCCCTCGCGAAGCACCCGAACCCCCGAAGGATGCGGCCAATAGACGCGGCTGCGCACCTCGGCGAAGGGAACGATGCCTGCGTCGTCGCCGACCTCTAGAGGGTACAGCGACTCGAGCTCGAGCTCGGCAACCTCGATATCTATAACGAGGACGGATGCGGTAGTGGCGAGCGGCCGTGAAGCGGCCCCCTGGAGCTGGACGTCCACTAGCTGGAAGGGGCCTATCATCCCAGCAAAGCCATCCGCCTCGGCAGCCTCGAGCTCCGCTGTAGAGCGAAAGGCACCAGGCAGGGCCAGCAGGATGCCCCCCTCTCGAGAGGCGAGGGGGATAGCCGCCCAGCTGGTGTCGCCGTCGTCTAGGCGCCATCGTGCGTAGTCGCGCGCCGTGGGCGCAGCGAAAGGGTAGAGCTCGGGCCAAAGGGGCCCTCCGCCAACTGGTGGCAGCTCCGCCATCAGTGGGCGCCGCCGTGGACGCCGCCGCCCGCACGCTGGGCGTCTGCCCGCTCGAGCGCTTGAGGTCGAGGCGGAGCCCCGTAGGCCAGCGCTCGCGCCGCACGGCGGTCCTGCTCAGGTGAAGCAGAAACCGCGCCGCGCGGCCAGGCGGAGGGCCAGAGCCTCCGCCACACGTACGGGCCCAGCAGCCCGAGGCAGCAGCCCGCGCAGGCGCTGCAGGCGGCCGTCACCCAGAGGAGGGCGGCGACCGTGCTGAGCAGCCAGGGAGAGACCCCGCCGCTCAGGTCCACCGCCAGCCCGAGGCAGACGGTGGGGCAGGTGGAACCCGCCGAAGGGAGAGGGCAGGAGGCCCCCTCACCCTCGGACGAGTCCGCCTGCTGGATGGACCAGGCAGGCGATGGAGGCCCCTGGTCCTGAAGCACAGAGAGGGGGGCAGCCACGAGCCGCTCGTAGAGCGCGGCCCGCAGCCCCCTGAACAAAATCTCCCCAGCGCCCTGGAGAGCCGCTTGTGCGACCGCCTGCATAAGGCGCCCGCACGCGCGGCCGACGGGGGGCACTTGGGCAGAGAAGCTGCGGAGACAGCAGGAGCTTGCTCACAGAGAATAGAAGAGGCAGGAGGAGGAGGAGGAGGAGGAGGAGGAGGAGGAGGAGGAGGAGGAAGATGAGGAGGAGGAGGAGGAGACTCTCAAGAACCTGGACGCCCAATGGGGGCCCTGGGGGAGCGGACGCCAGCGTAATTCACGAGGGATCGTGGCCCTGCGAGGGTGACTGCAGCTTCGTTCACGAAGGATCGTGGCCCAAACAGAGCGGGCGCATTTTTTTGTTTTTAAACAAAAAAATAACGGGCGCAATATAATTTACGTGGGATCGTGGTCCAAGGAGCGGACGCAGCGTAATGCACAGGGGATCGTGGCCCTGCGAGCGCGGACGAAGAGTCATTTGCAAACGATTGTGGTCCTCGGAGCGCGGACGCAACGTCATGTGCGAAGGTTTGTTGCCCCGGGAGGCGACAGTGTACTTTATTTGGAATCCTGACACTGGGGGTGCGGACGCATGGTAATTCACAAGGGGGGGGGCCTAGGAGAGGGGACGCAGCGTAATTTATGAGGGATCGTGGCCAAGTGATTTCGGACGCAATGTCATGTAGCAGAAATCCTGGCCCTGGGAGCGCGGACGCAGCGTACTTCAGGATTCCCCTGCCATGTCCCCCAGCCAATTAGCTCTGGGGCAGCTACTGTGTGCTCAGACCGTTCGAACTTAAGATCCAAATCAGTTCGGTCAGGACTCGGATGCAAATGAGGACTCGATCAACAACGCTATAACACATAATTGTGGCATGGGACAACACAACTCAGCACGGTGCAGCACAACACACCCCTTGGCACAATACATCAAGATCGATACACTCAGCCTTGCAACCTGCGGCAACAACCGTTTCAGAAACAAGCAAGCGTTTGAGTAACCGAACAAACGTTTCAATAACAAGCCCAATCGTTTCAACCCCACACGTTTCAATAACAAAAACAAATGCTTCAACAACGAAACACCTGTGAATACGTGTTTCAATAATGAGCCGCACCCGTTTCAGCAGCAATAAAACGAGCTTCAATAACGAATCGCAGCCATGTGTGTAACAACAACGATCGTTTCAACAACGACTGTTCATTGAGCGGGAGCGGAGGGAACAAGTGAAGTGCACAATTTTGTTTGACGAGGTGGATGGAAGAAAATACAGAAAAACTACCCGACAAGAAAACGGAGAAAGACAAACTGGCCCTGCCAAGAAATGCGTCGCGTCTGGATGATGATACATCGCGCATGTCGAGTGTTTGGTGGGCGTAGCTCGTCGTATCTTGCGTGTGCGTTTGATCGCGCGTGCACGCTATGCGCACCTGTTCGGTCAAGAAGGCGTGTGTTAGCAATGCATTTCTCATCTTGCTTTCCTCCAACTGGAACACACGTTTGGAAAACGAATGGGAGTCCGCCTTTTAGCGAGAATCAAACGCCAGCCCAGTGGTAACGCCGCCCCACCACTTGGTAATTCAATGCAATTCTCGAAAAAATCCGCGCGCGAAACGCAAACACAAATTGCTAGGTGACCCTGATGGACCCACGTAGTCTTTTAAATCAACAAATCGCTAATAAACAAGACGAACTGTTCTGAAACAAATCCTGCATGACCATTTGCTCCGCCTATATGTACTAATGGGTGACATTCAATTTCCATACGGTTGTTGAACTACTAGTGGAATGTCCACAATGACTTGAATCTATTTGTTGACATACAAACGCAATGCAAGCATTCCGGTATTTACCCGCATACGTACGCTATCAAGGTTGTGCGCTGGTTGAATACTCGGTAACAGTTGTATCCTTAGCAAGATCAAATTTCAATAAGAAGACCACCATTTTCATAATTAGCGCCAAATCTCAATACAAACCGAAGAAAACGACACATAATTGCAAATGCTGGCGCTGTTTCTGAAACGGAATAGCTTGATTTGAATAAATCAGGTTTCTTCATTAAACGGTAGAACTTACTCGACTGAAACAGGGAAATTATTGAGACGGCAGGGGGTGACAATGAAACGTTGAAGTTTGTTACTGAAGTGGTGGATTTTTTTTCGAATCAATGGGAATTTGTACTGGATCCGTGGGTTGTCTAATTAGAATGGTAAAGGTTGTTACCGAAACGGTGTTATTTGAACTGAAATGTGTGTGTGTGTGTGTTTGTATGAAAGCGTGGTTTTCCGTTGAATGTTGGTTCCGCCCATTCGGGTCAGCAAAAGTGACATTCAAAAACCACAGAGGGCCACGACGACGGTTTGCAATACATGCAATGGTAAAGCGAACCTTCAAATCTTTTTATGCCTTTTGTGTGGATGCTTCGTTGAGCTGCGAGAAGCAACCCAGAAGCGTGAAATATCCCAATTGAAGTGAACACTTCTTTTTCCCAACCCTTCTGCGTTGGGTTTTCGTTTTGAATAGAACAGCTGCGGTCGCGACTCCTCTCCTCTCCTCACCCGCCCCCTCCTCCTTTCCTCTTCCCCCCTGCTTCCTACCTCGCTCGCTCCTGCGTGCCAATTTGTCTCCTACCTCACCATCCCTGGGGGGCTGCGATCCGCGAAACTGTCGCCACTTTCGAGGGCTGCCGGGGGGCCCAACGGAGTGAGGTCATACGCAGATTCAGATTAGACCTCGCCATCCGTTGGGGGCTTCGATCTGCGAAACTGTCGCCACTTTCGAGGGCTGCTGGGGGGCCCAGCGGGGTGGGGTCATACGCAGATTCAGATTAGACCCGCCATCCCTGGGGGGCTGCGATTTGCGAAACTGTCGTCACTTTCGAGGGCTGCTGGGGGGCCCAACGGAGTGGGGTCATGCGCAAATTCATATTCGACCTCGCCATCCCTGGGGGGCTGCGATCTGCGAAACCGTCACCTTTTTCGAGGGCTGCTGGGCGGCCCAGCGGAGTGGGGTCATACGCAGATTCGTATTCGACCTCGCCATCCCTGGGGGGCTGCGAGCTGCGAAACTGTCATCACTTTCGAGGGCTGCTGGGGGGCCCAGCGGAATGGGGTCATACGCAGATTCAGATTAGACCTCGCCATCCCTGGGGGGCTGCGATTTGCGAAACTGTCGCCACTTTCGAGGGCTGCTGGGGAGGGCAGCGGAGTGGGGTCATATGCAGATTCAGATTAGACCTCGCCATCCGTGGGGGGCCTCGATCTGCGAAACTGTCACCACTTTCGAAAGCTGTTGGGGGCCCAACGGAATGGGGTCATACGCACATTCAGGGGGACTGCGATCTGCGGAGCTCTCGCCACTTTCGAGGGCTGCTGGGGGGCCCAACGGAGTGGGGTCATGCGCAAATTCGGATTAGACCTCGCCATCCCTGGGGGTCTGCGAGCTGCGAAACTGTCACTACTGTCGAAGGCTGCGGGGGGGGGGCAGCGGAGTGGGGTCACACGCAGACTCAGGTTAGACCTCGCCATCCCTGGGGGCTGCGATCTGCGAGACTGTCACCACTTTCGAGGGCTGCTGGACGACCCAGCGGAGTGGGGTCATACGCAGATTCAGAGTAGACCTCGCCATCCCTGGGGGGCTGCGATCTGCGAAACTGTCGCCACTTTCGAGGGCTGCTGGGCGGCCCAGCGGAGTGAGGTCGTACGCAGATTCAAATTAGACCTCGCCATCCCTGGGGGGCTGCGATCTGCGAAACTGTCGCCACTTTCGAGGGCTGCTGGGGGGGGCCCAGCGGAGTGGGGTCATACGCAGGTTCAGATCCGACCTCGCCATCCCTGGGGGGCTGCGATCTGCGAAACTGTCACCACTTTCGAGGGCTGTCGGGGGGCCCAACGGAGTGACGTCATACGCATATTCAGATTCGACCTGTCCATCCCTGGGGGGCTGCGATCTGCGAAACCGTCGCCACTTTCGAGGGCTGCTGGGGGGGCCAGCGGAATGACGTCATACGCAAATTCAGATTACCCCCCATTCCATCCTTCTCCTGCCCCTCGTTCCTGTTTCCGTTATTTTTCGAGCCTGGGGCCTCACTCCTCGTTCTTTCGATCGTCGTCCTGTGAGTCGTGCAACGCATGCGCATCCCATGTCGTTTGCGCAGCAATTCACCGCGTCTACACTGTCGTTGCTCCTGCTAATGTTGGCCACTCCGCTTGCCATTTGATGCACATGGGTTGGGTACGTCGCAAGGTGAATTTAACATTTTCTTCATATTATAATTATCGTTAACCCCAATGCAAACCCTTTGCGAATAAAGACCACACGTTTTGATCCCGGTCCCGACTTTGATCGCAATTCGGGTGCAAATCTAGCGGTTGAACCACCATAAATCTAACTTCGAACTTTAAACCAATAATAACACAAACCATCATACCGTAATATCATTGTGTTCTTACCAACACAAGACCAATAACACTTGAAGCTTAATTTGCATTCGAACCTAGCGGAAATTGCATATGATTATGTTCGATATCTTCGGATGGTTACATCTTTACCGGAGATGGTACAACAACATTTTCTCCACCAAACCCAACATCCATGCGCATCGCGGCGAATATTCTGCAATTTTCATAGGGAGCACTGGCAAAATTATTCTTCAAACGTTGATAAACCGAGACGGAATGCGTTTATGCGGAATACATCGGTTGCAAATTTATAGCGCCGGTATATTATAATATATGTTGAAAAGGCTTTATTTGGAGCCCCCCCCCACGGTTGATTTCCATAGATTATCCGATTATTTTCGTTTGTTGACAATGCCGATGCAAACAATATAACATCAACTATCATATGTTTTTTTGTTTTTGCCGATAACGCAAACTACCCAATTACCAATCGCATTCATGGACTTGCGAAATAAGGAGAGAAGACCTAATATGCGAAATGGCTCTGGCAGTCGGTAGGAATATTACGACCAGACATTATCTCCCCTCCTCCTCCTCCTCCTCCTCCTCCTCGCTTCCTTTTCCTCCCATTCTTCTTTCTCCTCCTGTTCCTCCTCGTTTTCCTCCTTCCCCTCCTCCTCCTCCTCCTCCCTTTCCTTTCCCTCCTCCTCCTCCTTCTGTATCATGCGGGCCTATTATGGAAACTTTGTTTTGTTACTGAAACGATCGGACACAATAACTGGACATTTTTCAATTACTGAAACGGGCAAACTCGGTTACTGAAGCAACTTCCTTTGGTACTGAAACGGGCGGGACTGCCAATTGAAGCAATTTCTTTGTAGTTGAAGCGAATGGGCTAAACTATGGAACAATCTTCTTACTTATTGAAACGGGTGAACCTAGTTACTGAAACATGTTTTTGTTGCTAAAACTGTTGGGCCCGGTTATTAAACAAATTTTCGTTGTTGCTGAAGCGGGTGGGCCCAGTTATTGAAACACTTGTCGCTGTTACTGAAACTGTTCTGGTTGTTACTGAAACACTTCCTTGGTTACTCAAGCGCCTGCTTGTTACTGAAATGGTTGCTGCTCTGCAACCTGGCACGTTCCGTGGCGCGTCCCATGGCGAGTCCCCCTGGTACGTCGCGCGGAGCGTTCCCCGGCGCGTCCCATGGTACGTCCATTGGCACGTTCCGTGTCGCGTCCCTGTGGCACGTCCCGCGGTGCGTCCCCATGGCACGTCCCCTGGCGCGACCACTGGCGCGTCCCTTGGAACGTTCCGCGGCGCGTTCCCCTGGCGCGGTCCCTGTCAGCTAGCTTTGGGGCAGCTACTGTGTGCCCAAGCAGCTCGAGCATAATATTGTTCTCGAACGAACCCCGCCCCTCGCCCTGGCCCTGGCCCTGCAACCTTCGCCGCAACCCTGACTAGTTTTCCGTTTCGTTTTTGCTTTGTTCCATGTTGTCGTTGTGCTTGCGTCGGGCCCCACTCGCAACCCCGCCCCTCGCGGTCGCCCTGGCAACAAACCCCATCCAATGCTGCCCCGTCCTCAACCATTTTTCGATGCCATCGTTTCGTTCTCCGTTTTGTTTTCCAACGGGATCTGCGGAGTTTATTTCGTTGTTTGTTCTGTTGTCTCGCTGAATGGCGACATCGTTTCTTTTTCGTTGTTGCCAAAAACTCGGATCCGTTTTCGTTTCCGATCTACACGCCAACGCGTTTTAAACATCGTTGTGGCCGGTCCTTGAACGGATGAAAAATACACGGGGGAACAGGACAATTAAACCAACATTTGTTTGGTGAAACCGAAACCTATGCAATGAAAACAAGCTTATTCGGATGCAACCGAAACCTATCTGGAACAAACCGAAACCGAAATCGAAAACACGGAACGACACCGGAACCTCTTAGCGAAATGGAGCCCCCGTCTCACTACATCGTTCTGTGTTGAATTTCGACGTGGCTCTCACTTGGTTTCTTTTTCGATGCAACGCCATCGGATTCTTCCAACGAAAACAAAAACATGCAATGATTACAAACTCAACGGCATCAAATAAGAAACGGCAGAGTTCTACACAGCACAAGCGGGGGATTGAGGAGAAAGTGGAAGAGGACGAAGGAAGGGCAATTGCACCACTTCGACTTTCCCGAAAAGTGGCGTCATAACCACAAGGAAACAACGATTTCAATAACTGAACATCGGTTTCGATGACTGAACACCAGTTTTACTAACTGTACACACTGGTTGCAATAACTGTCAACACTGGTTTGAATCATTGCAAACACTGGTCTCACTAAACACGAACATGAATTTCAATAACTACAAGCACGGGTTTCCATTACTACGACCACTAGTTTCAGTACGTACGAAAATTGGTTTCAATAACAACGACGAGGGCTTCAATAATTGCGACTTTTCGTTTCAATAACTCGACTCATTGGTTTCAAGGCCTTTTGGCAACTCGTTTAGCTTATTTATCTGTTTGGTTGTTCTTTTGTCGTTTTTTTTTTTTTTTTTCCCCCCGGCACCTTTCCTGGTGTATTGGTTCGCTGCCTCTTGTTCGGTAATGTTTTTTTACCCCCCCCGTGCGTGTTTTTTTTTTTTTTTTTTTTTTTTTTTTTTTTTTTTTTTTTTTTTTTTTTTTTTTGTTGCCTCCGCGCAGAGGCGCAGCCGTAGCCGTCTTTGCCGCATCGGCGGCGCGCGGCGGGCCCGCCGCGGCCGCGCACGGATTACCCCAGGAGGGCCTCCAGAGGCCAAAGCAAAAAACGAGGGCCAAAGAGGCCCGACGAGGGCCGAAGGTCCTTCACCTCTTCTTCCTCCTTTTCCTCGTCCTCTGTCTTTTGTTGCGCTGCATTTTTCTCGTCTCGCGCGCGCCCGCCCGTAAAACAAGTGGCCACGGCTATCGGAATAAATCTAATGTTTGCGTGGCTCGGAAGGAAGGCTGCGGCTCGCAGGCCAGACGCGGTTGAAACAATTTCGTTGACCTACCAAAATCGCGAATTTGCTCGCACTATGCAAAATTGTTTCTTTTGCATCACTGGGGGGGTCGGTTTGTGAAGTCGCACAAAATACGAAGACAACTTGCCCGTCAAATTAATGCAACCAACGACGGATCGATGGCACCTGGAATTCGGGAAATTTACAAACACATGCACTTTTAAGTGCGGAACCGTGAACCAATATTTTCATATATTCATCATTCCCGGTTCCCGAAACCAATCCGACAGAAGAACAATGTATCACCAGCATTCGCGAAATTTCCTATCACATGCCAAAGCACTCATAAACTTACAAAAATCGTGAAACCTCTTGCAACACAACACACGATTGCCATCTCCCTTTCCCCCTCCTTTATTTGTCCATGAGACTTGTGCTCACATCAAATATGTTTCGGTCGTGCTCACCGCTGCGAGCCCATTTCGCATGTGCATCAAAATTGCAAGATGACTGTTTAGATACATACTGTTTCTCCAACCAATGCCATTGTGGACAAAGGCGCGACGAAATGCTTTTTCAAACCAACCTTGGAGTCATGGAGGCAAGGCGCAAACATTGTTTGATGAGTAGTATCAGTGATGCAAAAAACCCAAGACTCGACCGACAAGTCTTGGATCATAGAGCCATAATGCAATCCAACATGTAACCTAGAATTGACTCGCATTCTCAAATCACAAAAAAAAAACCCAATGACGTACCCAAGCCTTTGTACACATGAGGCGACTATACATCGGACCGCTCAATACAGAAGCGAACACTGAAGGATCCGCCGTGCCCTTGAACGATTCGCCAAAGAACGTCGGGCCAGAGTCGCATGTTCACATATGCGGCGTCGCTCTTAATAATCATATCGTTGGCAGGAACGCGGCCACGAGGGAGTGTGGAAACACAATGAGGAGAGTCGATTGGAAACATAATTCGCGGGAGCAGCGCCGCTGGACCCCCCAGCGTCGCAACCCAGCCCCCCAGAGGACGGCGAAGTCTCATGGTGATCTGCGAAAGATGCACCTTCGCTGGGCCTCCCAGGAACCATTCGCAGATCGAAGCATCACGGGGACAGCGAGGTCTCGTGGTGATCTGCGTAAAACGCACCTCCGCTGGGCCTCCCAGGAGCCCAAAAAATGGCGGCAATTTCGCAGATCGCAGCCCCCCGGGAACCGGCGAGGTCTCATGGTGATCTGCGTAAGACGCACCTCCGCTGGATCTCCCAGGAGCCCGCGAAAATGGCGCCAGTTTCGCAGATCGCAGCCCCCCAAGGGACAACGAAATCTCGTGGCGATCTGCGTAATACGCACCTCCGCTGGGCCTCCCAAAGGCCCACAACAATAACGGTAATTTTGCAAATCGCAGCCCCCCAAGGGACGGCGAGGTCCCGTGGTGCCCTGTGGGACACCCCTCCGCTGGATTCCCAGGAGCCCAAGAAAATGGCGACACATTCGCACATCGTAGCCCCCCAAGGACGGCGAGGTCGCGTGGTGGTCCCCGTGCGGTACCCCTCCGCTGGACCTCCCATGAGCCCACGAAAATGGCGACACATTCGCATATCGCAGCCCCCCCACGGCGAGGTCTCGTGGCGATCCCCGTGGGGAGCCACTCCGCTGGACTCCCAGGAGCCCACGAAAGTGGCGACAATTTCGCAGATCGCAGCCCCCCAACGGCGAGGTCTCGTGGTGATCCTCGTGGGGAACCCCTCCGCTGGACCTCCAAGGGGCCCACGAAAGTAGCAACAATTTCGCAGATCGCAGCCCCCCAGGGACGCCGAGGTCTCGTGGTGACCCCCAGCGACGGCGAAGTCTCGTGGTAATCCCCGTGGGACACCCCTCCGCTGGACCTCCCAGGAGTCTCCCAGGAGCCCGCGAGAGTGGCGACAATTTCGCAGATCGCAACCCCACAAGGACGGCGAAGTCTCCTGGTGGTCCCCGTGGGATACCCCTCCGCTGGACCTCCCCGGAGCCAAGGAAACCACACAGGAACCAACGAAAGTGGCGACGGTGGAACAGATCGCAGCCCCCCAGGGACAGCGAGGTCTCGTGGTGATCCCCGTGGGACCCCTCTCCGCTGGACCTCCCAGGAGCCAACGAAAGTGGCGACACATTCGCATATCGCAGCCCCGCAGGGACGGCGAGGTCTCGTGGTGATCCCCGTGGGACACCCCTCCGCTGGACCTCCCAGGAGCCCACGAAAGTGGCGACACACTCGCATATCGCAGCCCCGCAGGGACGGCGAGGTCTCGTGGTGATCCCCGTGGGACACCCCTCCGCTGGACCTCCCAGGAGCCCACGAAAATGGCGAGACATTCGCAGATCGCAGCCCCCCAAGGACGGCGAGGTCTTGTGGTGATCCCCGGTGGGACACCCCTCCGCTGGACCTCCCATGAGCCCACGAGAATAGCGACAATTTCGAGGATCGCAGCCCCGCGGTGACGTCGAGGTCTTATGGTGATCCCCGTGGGGCACCCCTCCGCTGGACCTCCCAGGAGCCCACGAAAGTGGCGACAATTTCGCAGATCGCACCCCCCCCCAGGGACGGCGAAATCTCGTGGTGATCCCCGTGGGACACCACTCTGCTGGACCTCCCAGGAGCCCGCGAAACTGGCGACAACTTCGCAGATCGCAGCCTTCGCTGGACCTCCCAGGAGCCCACGAACGTGGCGACAATTTCGCAGATCGCACCCCCCCAAGGACGGCGAGGTCTCGGGGTGATCCCCGTGGGCTACCCCTCCGCTGGACCTCCCAGGAGCCCACGAAAGTGGCGACACATTCGCAGATCGCAGCCCCCTAACGAACGGCGAAATCTCGTGGCGATCCCCGTGGGGCACCCCTCCGCTGGACCTCCCAGGAGCCCACGGAAGTGGCGACAATTCTGCAGATCGCAGCCCCCCAGGGGCGGCGAGGTCCTGTGGTGGTCCCCGTGGGACATCCATCCGCTGGAGGCCCCGGAGCCCGCGAAAGTGGCGACAATTTCGCAGATCGCAGCCCCCCAGGGGCGGCGAAGTCTCGTGGTGATTCCTGTGGGAAGCCCCTCCGCTAACCCTCCCAAGAGCCCAAGAAAATGACGACAATTTCGAGGATCGCAACCCCGCGGGGACGTCGAGGTCTCGTGGTGATCCCCGTGGGACACCCTTCCGCTGGCCCTCCCAGAAGCCCACGAACGTGGCGACAGTTTCGCAGATCGCAGCCACCCAGGGTGCGGCGGGGAGGAACAAAAACGAGGAAGAGAAGAAAGGAGGGATGGGGGGAGGAGGGGGGAGGAGTGAGTGAGTGAATGAGTGAGTGATGGAGGCCACGGTGCTCTACTCAAAAGGAGAACCCAACCAAATGAGGGTTGGGAAATATGATTACCCGAGATACTGCCTCGCGACCAAATGCCGCGATACAATACACAATCTATAAGAAAATGGTACGGGCGGTTCAGACGCGTCTTTTCATCTTCTTACCACTTCTGTTCCTTTTTCATTTTATTATTGCTTTCTTTTTCTTTCTTCCTTCCCCGACCTTTCGTGTCCAAAATATACGTTGCTCCGTTTTTTGTTGTTGTGTGTGTGTGTGTATTGTTGTTTTCGACGACCGGCCCTGCCATTTCCAAGCGTTTTGCTTCGGAAGCGACGATCTTGCAAACAACATGTGCGCGACAATCCTGAAATCCAGCTAGCGCCGAATGTACCGACAAACGTCCAATAATATTTTCCTGGGAAGCTGCGTGCCCGAACCGCGCTCATATTTTCCCCCGAATGCCCACGCGCATCTGGGCGGCTTATGACAAAAATACAACCCTTCCTTCGTAGTCCGTGTTGTTATCTCAATGGATGTCCCCTGAAGAAATCGGCCTCGACGGGGCCACCGAAAATTCCGTCCAAAACGCGCATTCATCGAGTGGGGGCGTTTCTGAGACAATCGCTGGTCTTGGCGCCGAGCGAGATGCAAGGCACCGGGGTGGCAACAATGAAAAGAGCGCCCGCAGCGGACAAAAAACGCAACGAACCAGGAAAGGGATCTACGGCCCAAAGACAAGACCAACATCTCAAACAAACTGGGTTCAAGTCGGAACATGCCGCGATCCTGCGAACATTCAATTTGAAGCGTTTGTTCATGCACATTTGGATGACAAAGCACTGCGCGTTACAGAATTTCGTAGCGTGGTCGGGGAGGATGGTTTCCCCCCCAAATACGTGCTTGCTTATTTCAAACAACATGCTGTCGATTACAGCAAGCATGTGCGAAACCACGATCAAATACACCGACACTTTCCCAATGCCCGGCTTTTCTCCAACGCGAACTGTTTTTAGACGGTCCTGGGGCCTAGAAAGAACCCTCATAAACAAACAACATCAATAAGACATGTCAACAAGAACGAACCGGTAAATCGGATCCGTGTCCGTAGTTCTTGAAACCAACGTTCGTAGTTCTTGAAACCAATGTTCGTAATTATTGAAACCAGTGTTCGTAGTTATTGAAACCAGTGTTTGTAGTTATTGAACCAGTGTTCGTAGCTATTGAAGCCAGTGTTCGAATTATTGGAACCAGAGTTCATAGTTATTGTCAACAGTGCTCGTAGTTATTGAAGCCAGTGTTTAGTACTGAAACCAAATGTTCAAGGATCGAATCCGTTGCTACCGATGATGACCTCTGCCACCGTGCCTCGAGGCACGTCATGGACTGCCCAGAGGCTCATGCAGCCCTGAGAAGTGTAAATATGGTACACCCTGCGAAATGCTTAAGAAATCATGGGTCAAGAAATTCAGAGTCTCAGATCTTGAATAAAAAACCCAGCATTTCTATTCAAAACTTAGGATTTACATTGAAACGTTAAGACAAATCGAGACTCTGGCCGAAAACTCAAGTTTTCTTAAGCATCGCCTAAGGTGTACTCCGGATTCTACAAAAAGTAGGGGGGATCACACTTGGCGGGGGGGTCTGATTTGAGCTGCCCTGAAGGGTTCGGGGGGGGTGTCTGGGCAAAGTGCCGCCCTCTCATGGATCGTCTGGGGGGGGGTCAAAACTTCTGGCCTGGGAGGGCTGTGTGACCCCCTCCCTTTTACTGCGAAATCCGGAGTACACCCTGCGAAATGCTTAAGAAATCATGGGTTAAGAAATTCATAGTCTCAGAACTTGAATAAAAACCAAACATTTCCATTAAAATCTTAAGATCTACATTGAAACGTTAAGAATGATCGAGACTCTGGCCGAACAATTAAGTTTTCTTAAGCATCGCCCAAGGTGTAGGGCTATCCCAAACATTGGATCCCGTTTCCCAACCGCGGCTTGGCGCCTCGCTTCCAGGGCACTCCGCGTGGGCCTCTGGGAGGCTCCCTCGCCCGGGAGGACGCCGAAGCGGGCCTCGGTGGCCCGGGGAGGCCGCCCCGAGGGTGCAGAGAGGGGCCCCGGATCGCCGAAACATCGGCCCACGACGCCCAACAGGGCCTCAAGACGGCCAGAAATGTCTCCAGGACGCTCGAACAGCGTCGAAGAAGCCCTCCAAGAGGAGATGCCAGTGTCATTCCTTCTCTGACACTCTTCGGTGGATTCTGGTGTTCTCGCCTTTTCGGGCTTTCGACGCTCCGAGTCGGCCGAAGCGGCCTCCAAGATCGCCCCAAGGCGGCCGACGAGGCCTCCAAAACAGGCCCCAAAATGGCCCCGAGACGGCCCAAGAGCTTTGAGACGGCCGAGTCCCGAGGCCGCCAGCAAGCCCCCGAGAAGCCCCCCGCCGGTCCCCGAGAGGCCCGCCAAGACCAACGCAGAGAGGCTTCCGGGGAGCAGGCCTTCCAGGATCCCCGCAAGAATTCCAGACTCCTCTGACCTACCCTTGCGCAGTGGCGGGATGGGCCGAAGGCCACTCGATCTTGCTGGCAATTCTTCTCATGTTCTGGTATTCGACACTGCGTCTGCGCTTACTCAACGTTGCCGAACAAACTTCTAGGTAATTCGCAATGTTTCCATGGTGCACATGTGCTCATAATATGCAAAGTCCCACCATCTTGATTTTAGTGTTGCAAAGCAGTCCCGCAAAAGTGCGAAGCTGAGCACATATAGAACCGCGCTGAAGGCTGTTATGGACCCAGCGCTTGACAGCGGCCTGGCAATTTCGAAATTGCCTATCACTTCCGACACGATTCGACTCTGTAGCGCGCGTTTCTTGCATGATGGTTCCTTGAGACGTTGAGTTTCTGTTTGCGTACACATATGTCCCCGCCTGGCAGGTTGGGGTTGTTAGATTTCAGAAACAATCCCCCCGGCCAACCACGCCATGCATACCGCGGCCGCCAGACCCAAATTGTCCTGGTGATCTCGGGTGTCCCGCCTCCCGTCCAGCCAACCCCACCTTGCATACCGCGGCCGCCAGACCCCGAATTGTCCCGGTGATCCCAGGTGTCCCGCCTCGCGCCCGGCCAGCCCCACCCCGCATACCGCGGCCGCCAGACCTCAAGCTGTCCTGGTGATCCCCGAGAATCCTGGGTGTCCCGCCTCGCGATTTCGACGAACTCGACAAAACACAACATGGCGTACCATAGTATTGTACAACGGAACAAAGCATGACATAACCTGACATAGCTGAGCATATCAGCATCATGACAATGTATACCATACCACGACAACGCACAACACACCAACACACAACGTCAAATAGCAGACTACGACGTTACACGGCACAACATACCATAACCGCGCATAACACACCTTGACATAACATAGCATGTTAGACACAGTATCACATACCATCTCATAACACGACAGCAGCGCAAAGCGACGACGACCACGACAAAACACAATATCACACACAATTTACTGACATAACAGAACACAAGCATGACATACCATGGCAGAACGAAATGTAATAATCCCATGACACACTACACCACAACTGAGCACCAGAGGGCGTACACCAGAGCAGAACCTGACATAACAAAACGTGGCCTAACACAGCAACACACACCCAGACCAACCATACCATAACACACTTTGACAACACATATCATATCATTACACCAAATCACGAAACATTTCATAACACGACAGCAGAGCACAGCGACGACGAACACGAACAATCACAACATGACGCAACATAGTACGACAAAACCAAACACGAACACGAACAACCATGACATAGCTTGACGTAGCAATGCCATGGCAACATCGAAATAACACCATAACGCGTAACATAACATACTCAATCAACACATGACAAAACACATGAAAGACAAACCACAACATTACATAACATAAACGATCATACCATAACACAAATTGGCATACCACATCATCAAAACATCTCATAATGCGATAACGTATCATAACGACCATACAACCATAACGCAACATGAAATACAATGCGCAGCTGGGTCGTCAACAAACAAAACATCGCATAGCAAACCACATCCGGTAGTAACATAACAGAAGGCGGAAACACATAACGCATCACACCATATCCGATCATAACATCACAAACCATGACATAGCATCTCGGGTCAAATCACGGCAACGTCACATATCATATCATAGTAATACACCAAAACATAAGGAAACGTACTAGCAGCGCGAACCATATTTTACTATACGCACTCGAACTGTCAACAACATCGCATAGCGTATCATACTGTCACATACCCGGAACAAACACACCATGTCCGAGCATTGTGTCACATGCCAAATCAAGCTATCACATCTCAAGTCAAATGGTGCCATATATGATCATGAGACCAACCACACTTATACATGCATCAAACGTCACGCGCGTCACGACGTCACGCCGGCCCGTCGAAAACATACCAGACCACAACAACAAATAGCATGAAAGAGCGTGACTACATGGAACACGTTTGAACCGTTTTTGACACCAGATACGGCAATTGTCGACCAATGCGGCGACCACGCGCCGTCGGGAACAAACGGTTGAAGCTTCGGTGGGGACCACTCGAGCAACTATATAAAAGTATGTATGTATGTGCGTGTGTGTATATATGTGTATTCATCTGTCCGGGCCCCTAAAGTCCAGTTCTTTGCACCCTGTGCCCGAAACATTCTAATATCTTTCGCGGCATGCATACTTTGTATCGTGTGAGCTTTGCCGAAACTTTGCACATGTGTTGGCATCGCCGCAACGAACGCTGCGCCAATACTACCCTCCCACACTCTATGCTGTCCCCGTGGGGGGCGCGGAAGCCGGAACATCTTTTCTCAGTGGTGCGCGAATGTCTGCACGAACCTCAGCAGGACTTTGCACGAATCTCCCTCTGGCACTGGGGGGCACCGCTAGGCTATTGGAGTGAGGGTTCTACGCATGCCCGAATAGCACAAAGGGTGGGAAGAGGGGGCAACAGGGAGGGCGCGTCAGCGAATGCTGCTGCCAATGCGGCTACGGCAACCTGACGAAAGCAGCCTTTTATAGCCTCCGTCCACCCCTCGTGCTGAGTTCTTGTTACTCCTATCTTTTGGGTATCGACAACAATCGCAGCGCCTATGCCACCCCCAAATCCTGCATGCTGTCCCCGCGTAGGGCAAGGAAACCGGAAGGTCTTTTCTCAGCGGTGCGCGAGTGTCTGCGCGGGCGAAGGCAGGCCTCTTCACTTGTCTCCCCCTCCGGCCTGCCTCTCGTGCAATCGCAGTGTCGCACATACGTCGCTTCCGAAAGCCTCGTACAAAAGGAAAATATCGTTTGCTGAGGTCTTTGTGGAAGTGTGTGAAGCCCTTTCCTGGGGCCCGCGAATTGGCCAGCGTGAGTGTCCGCAGCGTAGCGGAATCTCCATCTCCGCGGACCCGGCAGCTGGTGCCAGCCCTGAGCTTGCCAGGAAAATCGGCGCCTCGCGTTCGTGGGCCTCAGGGCGGGCCTAACCTGCGCAGTCTCTGCTGCTCGACTGCAACGTTCTTGCGGAACTCGGCGACCTCCAGGACGAGCCCGTTGACCTGCTGCGAGACGGATTCCAAATGCGCCTCCAAGGCGTCCTCGGAGGAGCGTCCGACCGCGCGGCCAGCGCCCCGGGCGCGCGCGGCAACGCTGAGGTCCTCCCGCCAGGCGCCCTCGAAACCCCTTCGGTCTGGACCCTGGTGTTGGCTCAAGAGGGTAGTCAGGTCTAGCGACGCGGAGCCCCGGGATAGCTCAGGGCCCAGTGCCTAAGACGGCGCTGCCCGCCACGATGTCGATGCAGGGAGCGGGGGTTGGGGAACCCGAGCGTCGTTGCGGCAGCGCGGATGACTTCGGCCGTTCAATGTTTCGTGCACTGGCGACCCTGGCTGGCAACTCGACCGAAAGACGCTCATCCGCATCGCGATGAACGGGGAACCGAACACGGCGCCACGCCCGCTGGTGCCAGAGCGCGTGGGCTGGGCATGCTCGCTGGAACCTGCCCCCGTCGCAACATCAACCGTGGGTACGCTCAACGCCTAAGACTAGCGGGTCCGTTCTGGAAGGCCGTAGGTGCCCGGTTGCCGCGAAGCGGCCGTCCTGGTCATCGCGGAAATATACCATGGCGGTGTGCGCGTTGGCGCGCTCGATCTCCCTGGTCAGCCGCCAAGTCCCGGTAATGACAGCGGCCCGCGCGGACGCCGGCCCGCCTTCCACACCGGGGCGATCCAATCCTCAAGGCGGGTAGCCATCGCCTCCAAAGGATCGCTTCCATGCGCCTCGCCGGCCCCAGCCCGCGCTCGCATGAGCGACGAGCGCCCTGCAAAGCCAGATGGGTCGCAGGCGCAAGTGCACCATCCGTCTCGTCGTGGAAACGCTTGGCTGTCGAAAGATTCTGCGCTGCCGACCTGGACCTCCCACCTTTCAAACTGGCTCCGAGGAGCCTCATTTTCTTGCTGGACAGCGGCAGAAG
>CAUYUJ010003298.1:47500-62500 GCA_963575745.1 Prorocentrum cordatum
GCGACTCCGGCCTCCCGGCCGCCTCCAGATCTGATGCCACGAGGTCGTAGACGCGCCTGCACAAGTTCTGGTATGCCAACAGCCTCAGCTTCTCCACCACCAGGAAGGTGCCAGACCGGATCAGGCCCTCCTCCTGCGCCTCGAGCTGGCGGTTGAAGAGCCTCACGTCTCCAAGGGACACCGCGCGGGCGATCTCCTCGTACCTCTCCAGGTTGTGCCTCCGCAGCGTCTTAGGTGCCGGGTAGCGCCCCATGCGCAGTCGACACGGGACGAGATATCCGAGAATCGCGCGCCGGTTGGCGGCCTGGCACGGCGGGCAGTGCGCCAGCGCCCAGCCCAGCTTCTCCTCGGCCTCGGCGACGTTGCCGTCCAGCACGCAGTGCTTGCCCCAGAGGAAGAACAGCGTGACGGCCAGCGCCTTCGGCAGCTCGGAGAGCACGCCCTCGAGCCCTCCCTGCACCTGGCACATGGCCGCCAGCAGGAAGGAGCACTGCGAGGCCTGGCCCAGCTGCACGTAGAGGCGCAGGAGCTCGCAGCAGACGGCGAGCGCCCCTCCGCGCCGGGCCCTCTCCCGGTGGAGCTTCTGGAACAGCTCCCGCAGGGCCTCCACGAGCCTCGTCCTGTGCCGCTCCGCCGCGCACGCGCGGTCCACGTCGGTGGACAGGCGGCGGCACCTGAGCGAGGAGGAGAGGCGGGTCCCAGGCCCGAGGGCCACGCCAGCGGCGATGTTGGTCCACGGCGACGGCGGGAATCCGACTTCTGCGGCGCCGAACTCGCGCAACGCCCCGGGTCTTCCTGGACAGCTCTCTGAGAGCCAAAGAGGGTTTCAGATGAGAAGCCGCAGCGCAGGGTGAGCCAACCCCTCTCCAAGACTCCCGGGCAGGCGTGCCCGGAGCAGCCTGCAGGGCCGTGCAGTAAACTCCTGGGGCCGTTCCGCAAGCGCCAGTTGATTCCCTCCCTCCTCCTCCTCCCCCTCCCCCTCCTCCTCCTCTTGCTGCTCCTCCTCCTCCTCCTCCTCCTCCTCCTCCTCCTCCTCCTCATCCAGGGTCGGGGTCTGCTTCCCTCCCTGGAGAATTGCAAGAGATCACGAACCACGCCGTCAGCGTGTCTGCATCGCCGTTCGCGCGTTTGCGGTGCGCGACGTGGCACGGCGGCCCTGCGCGCTGGCGTTGCGCGGGCGAGCCAGCGCGGCACGCCGCAGCTGGAGGACGAGGGCGCCTACGCGCGGCCTGGCGCGGGAAACTCACGCGCGAATCCCTGAGATCCCAGCGTTGCAATTTTTTCCCAGTGGGCATTTTCGCTCAACTTCGAGTCCTGGGACCCTCGCAAGTCGATCCGACTCGGAAAACGACGCGGAGAGATGGGGTCTGGGGCTCTGGCCGTCATTTTTTTTTTTTTTTTGCGATGTTGCAGTTCTCTTGCAACGTCGGATCTCGGTGATGTGGGCGCACGTGAACCTTAGAGGCGGCCGGGGGTCTGAACTGGTTGGGACCCCAGACAGGGGACGAACACCAAATCAGCTCAAGATTGGCCAGGACCCCTCCCGTTTTTTTTTTTTTTTTTTTTTTTTTTTTTTTTTTTTTTTTTTTTTGTTTTTTTGTTTTTTGTTTTTTTTGTCCAGTTTTAACCCACCCGACAGGTTGGGCTTGTTAGATTTCAAGAACAGGTCCCCCGGCCAACCCCACCCTGCATACCTCGGCCGCCAGACCCCAAATTTGTCCCGATGATCCCCGGAAATCCTGGGTGTCCCGAGTCGCGCCCGGCCAAGCCCACCCTGCATACCGCGGCCGCCACACCCCAAATTGTCCCGATGATCCCCGAGAATCCTGGGTGTGCCGCCTCACGCGCGGCCAACCCCATCCTGCATACCGCACCCGCCAGACCCCAAAGTGTCGTGAGGATCCCCGACTCTTGGGTGTCCCGCTTCGCGGTTTCGACGGACACGACAAAACACAACATGACATAATGAAACATATAATAACATGACATGGCAGAACAAAACAACACGATCTCATGACACGGTATATCATAACACAACATCGCATAACATACCAGAGCAGACTGTGACACAACATCAACGACATAACACACCATATCATAACATCACTGGGTATATCAAAACACACGTTGTTATAACATAGCATAGCACCGCAATGTAGCATAACGACGACGAACATGACATACATCAACACGGCACGACGTACCATGTCATTAAGAAACACGAGCATTATTAACCATGGCGTAACATATCATGGGGATGCCATGACACCGTAAACCAAAACATACCGCCGCATACCATACCATGATAACAGAGAAAAACCAAATTCCGTTTTTTTCAAGGGCTATACGGCTATGGGCTATAAGGCTGCAAGGCTATAAGGCTGGGTGGCCATCGGGCTGTTGGGCTATAGGGCTGTAGGGCTTTAGGTGTATAGGGCTGTAAGGCTATAGGTCTGTAGGACTATAGGGCGATGTGGATATAGGGCTATAAAGCTATAGGGCCATCGGGCTATAGGGCTATGAGGTTCTTCGAGCTATAGGGCTATTCGCATGTAAGGCTAGAGGGCTACAATGCTACTGGGCACCCGGGCGCCCCCAGGCATCCCTTGGCACCCGGGCATGCTGGGCACCCGGGCACCTGGGCCCGGCCACCGAAATCGGCGACGTAGGTCGCCTACACTTATGAATCTACTGGGACCCCCACAGAAGCAAACTTTGATTGGGGACTAGCAGAACATGGCATACCATATTAATGCATCACGCAATATATCATAACATAACATCGCCGAACATGACATACCACACCTTGACGCACGTGTCATACATCGCCGCTCCGACAGTTTTTTTTTGGTTTTCTGAATTGGGCCCGATGACAGTGTGTGCTCACCTACGTTGCAACCCTCTTGTCAACGGCCCCCAGTGGGGTTGAGGGGCAGGATGCGTTGAAGCCCCCTCCCCCCCTAGAAGGCTAGCAAGATAGCCCTCTTGCGTGGTCTCGGCGGGATCCTTGGCGAGTACTTCCCCCTTGAATAGTATAGTTTTAGTCCAGCCAACCATAAATCCCACCCATAAACAATGGGGTCCGGATAAATCCCGCGGTGGGACCCAATCCCGCCAATGTATGACGTGTTCGCGCCATGTTGAAGTCATATTGAAATCTTATCCAGGTCATTTTAAGATCATGGTGTTGCACTCTCGGAATGCTCCGGCCACCTCGGGGTCGCTCGGGGGCCACCGCGCCTGGTCTCCAGGGCATCGCTCACATCTTGGGCCATTTTGGATTCGCCCCCAAACCATGTCGACGCTGCGTCTGGATCCTGCAGGTGCCGCGGGGTCTTTTTTGGGGTCGGCCCGAGGTCATTTTCGTGCCCGTCCGAAGCCGTCGTGGAACCAGCTTGGGACCATGGAGCCGCCTAAGCATCCTGTCTGGGTCGTCTGGAGGTCTTCCGCGTTTCCAAGGAAACTTTCGTTACGCCTGAATATCGTGACGCATTAGTGATCACATAACATTTCATAACCTGACAGCACAGCATAGCGACGATGAGCACGACAGACCACAACAAAACATAGCATAGCGGATTTATCCGTCGTCGGCTAGGCGGGGGTCGTCTACGCTGGCGGAGTGAACTAACCGGGGGCGCTATGGTAACGAATTGGCCAGCATGCAAGAGCGGGAACACGGAACAGGACGGGCGGCCGCAGAACGGGGGACGAGGCGAGGGCCACTCAGTACGGACGGCCACATCCATGTGTGAGCTGGCGCGGCCAGCCCGGCCAGCGGGAACAGCAGCAACTGCCAGGCTTCAGCGCGGGTGCACTCGCGGGGGCGGGGCCCAGTACAGGTACTGCAAATAGACGAGACAGCACGCTGCCGACGTAGAGCAGGAGGTGCAGGGCCGGCGGGCCACGCGCCGCCCAGGTGGGAGGTGCAGTACAAGGTGCGGCGAATAAAGGTGCATCCAGTTTGGACCGCATCCAGCAACATGCTGGGTCAGCGACGGGGGGCCGGCGGCGAGACCGGGCCCAGGATCCCGAACGCGTGGTGGCTGCAGGAGGCGGCAGCCCTGGCGCCGTGGCGGCGCGCGGGAGGAGGGAGAACAAGCGGGGGGGAGGGTGGGGAGGGGGCGGGGGAGCCCCGCCTGCGGGGCGGACCCCGCAGGCGGGGCGACGGGGCCACAGGCCCAGCGCCAGCGCTGCAGCTGCCAGCGGGTGGCCCTGGCTGCAGCTGTGGATGACAAGCGCTGCCGGGGTGGGCAGCGCCGGGCCTGTCCAGGGTCGTTTAATCGGCGCAGATACCTGTGTCGATGGCCGAAGGCTTGCGGGTGCCACGCGCTGTCGGGGTGGACAGTGCGTGGCTGGTCTAGGGGCAGCGCGGTGGGGCTGTCTCCTGTGACTGCGAGCGCAGGGGCGACGGGGCATGGCTTCAAAACTGCGGCCGCAAGCCAACGGGGGCCACTCGCTATCGGGGTGGACAGTGCGTGGCCAGTCTACGTGCAAAGTGATGATGCTGTATCCTGCAAGTGGGAACACTGGGGTGACGGGGCACGGCGGAGGAGGCAGCGGAGAAAACTGGTGTCGTGCTGGCTGGGGTCGCAGGTGCCGCCACCGCGCAGAACGCAAATCTGTTCCAAGCCGCCCCAAGTTCATCGCCTGCTGACTGCGTCCTCCTGACCTGGGCCATCGAGGCCCCCTTCGACTTGAGGACGTCGAGCAGGGCGCGCGCTGGGACATCGCCAGGGCGCCCCTGCCCCTGGCCCTGCGCCCTGTATTCCGGGGGTGCCTGGCAAAGCGGGGTATGTGTCTTTGACGAGGGGCGGGAGCTCGCGCCGTTCAGGCAGAGGTGCCTCCCCTCGCGGATGGGCGCAGAAACAGCCCGTGGTGCTGGGGCCGCCAGCGTCCGTCCCCGCTGGGGAGGCGCGGAGAGCCTCCGGGCCTCCGGGGCGGGCGCCGGGCTCGCGCACGGCTTTTTCGTCGGCGATGACCCCGTCGCCAGCTGCCGCCGCTGACCCGGCGGGCTGAAGGACGGGCGCCGCGCGCCGCGCCGACGGGATTGCGCTGCTGGGCCCCGCCGCTCACGATTGCGCTCCTGGGGTTCCGCTTTCCGGCCGAGGTGCCGAGTGGCCTCCGGGGCGCGCGTCGGTGCCGGGTTGCCCCCTGCTTCCGTCCCCGCCTTCCCTGGGCCCCCGAAAGTCCAGCCGCGGGGGCCAGGGCTCTCCCGAGCTGGGGACGTGGCGGCGACGAGGAGTGCAACTCCGCCTCTTGTCCATGCGCGCCGTCGTCGGTGACCGCCTCGGATCCGGGTCCAGGGCGAGCGCCTGAGTCTAGGTCGGCGCTCGTGCCTCCGGCGGTTCGCCCCGATGGAGGCCGCCCTGGCCTCCTCCGTCACCATCATCGTCGTCGTCGTCGTCGGCGTCGGTGTCGGGGGTCGGCGTCGGCGTTGGGGTCGGCGTTGGGGTCGGCGTTGGCATCGGCGTCGGCGCTGGCGGCGGCAGCTCGGCGTCGTCGCCGCTGTCGCGCCCGTCTCCGCCGTCTCCCCCGCCCTCCCCCGACCGCGCCGGGTGTGCGAGTAGTCGTTGCGAGAAGACTGTGAACTGGTGCCGTGCCCTCCCCGCGGACAGCGTCGCACCCGGGGTGGGGGGCGCCGTGCCGCGGGGGGGAGTGCTGGACCCAGACCCCCGACGTAATGATTTTTTCATTACGTCGGCCCCCAGGGGTCCCGACCCTTTCCCTATGACCGGCTTTGCATCCTGTGTCGTTTTTTGACGCTCCCGAGGCCCGGTGAGGGCCCCCGGAGACCGAAAATTAGGAAAAACCTCCCGTCATGATTTTTTCATTACTCGGGGGGGTCTGGGGAGCTCCTGGTGGTGCCGTTGGCGCCTGCCCTGCTGCTCGCGGCTCCGCGCCCGGGCTCCGCCCCCGGCTGCGGGGGCGAGGGGGTCCTCGCGGCGAGCGGCGGTCGAGGGGCCAGCGCGTGCCAGGTCGCTCCGAGAGGCCGGCCGCGGCGGCGAGGGCGCTCCAGGGCGCGCGGCGGCGTCGGGATCCCTCCACCGCCCGAGAGGCATCTCCGCCGCCCCCCCGAGGCGCTCAGAGGCCCGCCGCCGCCCGCCCCGCGCAGACGGGGTTCGCTGCGGAGCGCGGCGGCGCTCTGTGCAGGGGCTTCGCCTCCTCCTCCTCCTCCTCCTCCTCCTCCTCCTCCTCGGGGGCCCCGGCGCCCCGTGGACGAGGGCCGCTGTGGTCCCGGGGGAACCGCGTGGGCCAGGTGGAGGAGGGCCGCCGTTGCCGCCGCCGGCGTCGTCGCGGACCAGGGCCGCCGCGGGGCCGCCTTCTTCGCGGGCGCCGCCTCCGCCCCTCGGCGGGCCGGGGGCCGCCCGCTCCCCTGTCGGGGGAGGGCGGGCGGGTGGGGGCGAGGAGGCCTCTGCGGACCAGGCGATTGAGCGCGACCCTGTCCGCCTGGGGAGGAGGAGGAGGAGGAGGAGGAGGAGGAGAGGGAGGAGGAGGAGGAGGAGGAGAGGAGGAGGAGGAGGAGGAGGAGGAGGAGGGGGGAGGAGGAGGAGGAGGAGGAGGAGGAGGGAGGAGGAGGAGGAGGAGGCCACCTACTCCCGGGGCAGAGGCGCCGCGCCGACCTGCGGGCCGGGCCCCCCCACAGCGACCGGGCGGGGCGGCGGCCCGGAGCTCTCCAGGTGGCGGCGGCCGCGCGAGTTATCGGGGTGCCTTGCCAAGGCGGCCTCCTCCTCCTCCTCCTCCTCCTCCTCCTCCTCCTCCTCCTCCCCCAATCGGCGGCCCTCACTTGAATCTGAGGTCCCTCCTCCGACTCTTGTGGGCCGCCTCGCCTGGTGTCGAGGCCCGACGCCCGCGCGGGGCAGACGGCCGCATCAGGGGAGACTGCGTGGACTTGGCCGTCCTTGTCCAACACTCGTGCCCAGGGGCCACGGGGCGCGTCCGCGGGGGCGTCTGCGGTCGAAGCGACGGGGTCGGTCGTCCCCGCGGCCCTGTCCGGCTGCCTGGTTCCGTGCGCCGATTTGGGCATCCGGCTGCTGCTGCAGGCCGCTCTCACTTGTGAGCCTTGGGTCGCCGGGGGCATGGCCGAACCCCGCGGGGGCCTCGCGCGCTGGCTGAACCGCGCAGCTTGCGCCCGCCCTGCGCCTGGGGGCGCCCTTACTCGTGGTGTCTTCCTGGTCGGCGCCCCCGCTGGGTCCGCCTGGGGTGCTTCATCAGTGTCAGAAACCTGGGTCCGAGGCCCGCTCCTCCGCCGTGTGTCCCCCGAGGCTGCGACAGAGTTTTGTCGCGCCGCTCGCGATTGTGCTGTTGGGTTCCGCCTGCGGCCGGTGGCGCCGAGGGGTCTCCAGGGCCTCTTCTTCCTCCGCCCCCGCGTCGTCCGATTCCCCGAGAGGCCCGCCGTGGCGACGAGGAGGCGCGCGCAGCGTCGTGCGTGGGAACGTCGGCCCCAGGCTCAGAGCCAGCGCCGTCGCCGGGGTCGGCGCTCAGACGTCCCGCCCCGCGGCCTCACCCCACGGGAGGCAACCGTGGCGCCCCCTTCGTCTCCTCGCCCTCCCCCCCTTTCCTTTCCGGGCCCAGGGGCGCAGCTGTTCGTTCCAAAGACGGCGGGTTCTCCGGCGGTGTTGCTCCGAGAAGGGCAGCCGCTGCAGTCGCCGGTCCACCTTCTCCCCCTCCCCCCCTGTCCTCATGATGACGACGGCGGACCAGGCAGTGTTGGCGGGGGTGATGGCGTCGGTGCACTCAACTGTGCTTGTGAACGTTCTAACGTCGGGGCTCCCCGCTGTTCTGGCGAGGGTGCTGGCGTCGGAGCTCGTGGCAGTGGTCGTGAGGGTGCTGTTGCTGGTGGTGACGAGGATCCTGGCTGCAATGGCGAGGATACTGACGTCAGAGATCTTGGCTGCACTGGCGGGGACGCTGGCGTCGGCGCTCCTGGATGCGCTGGCGAAGCTCCTGGCCTCGACGCTCCTAGCTGAACTGGCGGGGATGCTGACGTCGCTGACATCGGTGCTCCACGCTGTGCTGGCGAGGATGCGGGCGTCGGTGCTTCCCGCTGTGCTAATTACCGGAGGAGGAGGAGGAGGAGGAGGAGGAGGAGGAGGAGGAGGAGGAGGAGGAGGAGGAGGAGGAGGAGGAGGAGGAGGAGGAGGAGGAGGGGATGTTGACCACGGTGGCACAGGCTGCGTGGGCGGGGAGGCTGGCGTCGGTGATCCAAGCACTGCTGACGAGGACGCAGGGGTCGGTGCTCTTAGCTGCGCTTGTCCTGCCAAGATGCAGGGGTCCGGCGCGCGGAAGCGGGCGGCCGCCGCAGGCCGCAGGCCAGCGGCAGCCGCCGCGGCGGCGGCGCGGCCTCGGCGGCAGCGCCCGCGGCACACAAGGCGCTGGCAGCGCTCGCGGCGGCGCCCGCACGGCCCCCCGCGCACGCGGCGCCGGCGGCGCCAGCGGCGACCGCAGCAGCCGCCGCGGCGGCGGCTTCGGCGGCAGCGCCCGTTGCACACAAGGCGCTGGCAGCGCCCGCGCCCGCGCCCGCGCGGCCAACGACCGCGGGCCGCCGCTGCCGCAGCCTCCGCGTGCCCGAGTCCCCATGCAGGCCTGGCGGCATTGCGGCTCGGCCTCGCCGCCGAGGCCACGCCGGCCAACTTTGAGCCCCGACCCCAGGGGAAGGAACGCCCCCGGGCGATGGCTTGAGCCAGGGGGGGTACGGATGAGAGAACGGAACACGATAATGACAGAACAGGACAGAGCATAACATAACAATGCCATGACACAACACAACATGCCATAACATAACATCACATAACGTACCATCACATATCAGGATATAACATAAGCCAGCATTACACAACATAACATAACACAACATAGCAGAGCATATCATACCACACCTTTGCAAAACATATCATACCATGACACATCCTCACATACCACATCGTACCACGGCAACAGAGCATAACGACGTATACTAGCATAACGACTCGTAGAAAACTATGTAGAGCCGGGCCGTCAACAAGCATCCATCACATAACATACCAGAGCAAGCAGAACCTGACAGACCAGAAATCGGCATATCACAGCATAACATATCGTAACCGAGAATACCATAACACACCTTGACATAAATCCCACCAGCCCTCTGGGCGTAGGTGGTCTAGAACAGATCCTCTTCCACCCCTCCCTCTTCCCCCTTGGGGAGGGGTTTACCCCTCCCCCTACCCCCTCCCCTGGACCTGGACGGGGGGGGCCGCTGGTAGTTAGAGCGTCCCAGATGGCCCAAGACGGCTCCAAGAGCGCCTCAGAGAACCCAAGATGAGCTCCAAGATGGCTCAAGATAGCGCAAGATCGCTCGAGATGGCTCCTAAGATGGTTCCAAGAAGCCCAAAGACGGCCCCAAGATAACTCCAAGTGGCCAAACAGCTCCCCAAGGAGGCCCCGAAGAGGCCAAAATCGTCCCAAAACCTAAGGAAAATCAATGATTTTTGCTTTCTCGCCTTTTCGCTTCCGATGGCCATCCGAGGCCTGGAGATGGCTCCAAGATGGCCCAAGAGGGCCCCAAGAGAGCCCCAAAAGAGCCCCAAGACGGCCCCAAGAGCGCCCAAGAGCACTCCAAGAGCGTTCCAAGAGGGGTCCAAGAGGCGATTTTAGGGGCTTCCGAGGGGGGGCGCTAATTCACCCCCCCCTCTTGTTTGATCGACTCCCTCCAAGATGGCCCCAAGAAGCGCCCAGGAAGCCCCAAGAGGTCCCAAGATGGCCCCAAAATGGCCCCAAGAGGCCCCCAAGAGGCCCCCCGGAGGCCCCCAAGAGACCCCCAAGAGGCCCCAAGAGCCCCCCCAGATGCACCCAAGATGCTCCAAGAGGCCTCGGCGAGAATGCCTAATCATTGATTCTACACAGGTTTTAGCCACATGGAGGCCTCTTGGGGGGGGGCACGGATTAAGATGACTCCAAGAGCGTCTGGGAGAGCCCAAAATGACCTCCAAGATGGCTCAAGATATCCCAAGATGTCTCATAATGGCTTCCTCTGTGTGCTGCCCACTTCTCTGATCGAGGCAATTCCTCTGGGCATCGTTTCTGGATGGGCTGGTGGGGATTCGCGAAGCGACAACAATTTTCATACCATGACACATCACCACATACCATTTCATACCACGATAGCAGAGCATAGCGACGACGAACACGACATTCAACAATATGGCACAACAGGACAGAGTAAAACGCGAGCGTGACATAACATGACATAACATACCAAAGCAATATCCTGACACAATCGAGCATCACATAACATCACAAAACATACCAGAGCAGAACATGACACACCATACTACGACATATCATAACATACCATAGTATATCTGAGCATCATATAACACACGTTGAAACACAACATCATATCATGACACAACATCACATATCATACCACGACAGCAGAGCATAACGACAAGTACTAGCAGAGCATATCAAACTATACTATACAGAGCCTAGCCGTCAACACAAAGACCATCACATAACAGACCAGGGCAGAATATGGCAGACCAGACGACGACATACCACAACATACCATACCATAACCGATCATAACATACCACACCATGACAAAACATATCATACCATATCATAACAGCATCTCAGAACATTTCATAGCACGACAGCAAAGCATAGCGACACATACTAGCAGAGCAGACCATAATGTAATATACCTAGCCGAGCTGTCAACAGCATCACAAAACAGAGCATACTAGAGTATGGCCTGAAATAGTGCCGATCGTGCCATGACAGAGCAGAGCATATCATGTCATAACATAGTGCCATAGGGCATCTCATACCATACCATCTCAGAGCAGATGGTGATATATATATATGATAATAACATAACGTCCTCAATCAGAAGAGTAACACATAAGTGACGACGAACATCATAACACACGACGCAACTAACGTCACAGGCGTCACGACGTTACGCCGGCCCGTCGAGAATTGAACAGGACAAATTAAAACATAACAAGAAAGAATGTAACTACATGGAACACGGTTGAACCGTTTTTGAATCCAGAAACGGCAGTTGTGCAGTAGTGGAAAGGAGCACCACGACAGAACAGGACATAGCAAAATATCCTAACAGAGCAGATCCTACTATACTAGACTGAGCAGAGCCCTCAATTGCATCACGGAACAGAGCATACTACAGCATAACATGACAGAACATATCATTTCCTAACATGGTGCCGCAAAGCAGAGCATAACATAACATACCAACGTATCCTGCGGCAGAAGCCACCTGGCCCGACCGCCCGACCGCCCGAGAACAAACGTCGGGATCGCTCGAAGCAAAATAGATCACCCCAGACCACTTTTCCACGGTCCCACAGCCCGAAAACTGTCCCTGGAGGCGGACACATGCAACAAAAACTTCCCGAACCCAAAAACTTCGAACCTGCCCGCCCTCTCTGTTGACCCGAACCAGTGCTGGGCCACCTCGAACGCCCAAATGGCTCCAACTTGAATCCGGTTTTTCTTCATCGCTCACCTTAGAGGGGCTCAAAGACACACGAACAAATAGACACACGCGTCCCAAGATTTCCCATTTTTTCCATACTTCCTGGATGTTCGTCGTCCCCTCCACTTCCCATAGGTTCCATACCGCGGCCACCCGCCCCCAAACTGTCCCACTGATCCCCGAGAGTCCCGGGTGTCCCGCCTCGCACCCTCGACGAACACGACAGATCATAACATGACAGAACAGAACATGACTGTACGGAACAGAGCATGACATAACATGGCAGAACATAACATAACAATATCATGACAATGTAGAGCATAAGAAAACATCACCGAACATTGCATATCAGAACATGACAGAACAGAGGACGACACAACACAACACAACATTACATGACCGAGCATAACATAACACACTCTGACATAACATATCATACCATTACACAGCATCGCAGGACAACAGAGCATAGCGACGACGAACACGACAGACCGCAAGATGACACAACATAACATGACATAACAACACACGAGCATGACAGACCATGGTAGAACATAACACAGTAATGTTATGACAACATAGAGCGTACCATAACATCACATAACCCACCAGAGCAGAGCATGACATGCCATGACATACCAGTAGACGACATACCACACCATAACATCACATAACCGAACATCTGCGGGGCATTGCGACGACGAACACGACATAACACAACATGGCACAACATAAAATGACATTATGGAACACGAGCATGACATCAAACGACCGAACATGGCAGTGTCACGACAACACAGAGCAGAACAACACATCACTTAACACACCAGAAAAGAACATGACAGAACAGACGACGACACATCACACCATAACATAACAGAGCATACCATAACGCGCCTTGACAGACCATATCATATCAATACACAACATCACAGAGCCCATCACAACCCGACAGAAGAACATAACGACGCACACTAGAAACTCATAGTACGCTATACGGAGCCGGGCCGTCGGGCCGTATAACATCACAGACCATACCATATCAGACCATGACAGACCATAAGACGACATAGCACAGCATGCCATACCATAAACGAGCACAACATAACACACCTTGACAGAACATATCACAGCATGCCACACAGCGAACACGACAGAACGCAACATGACACAACATAACATGCCAACACAGAACACTGGCATGCCATAACATGGCATAACATAACACATCGGCGTCATGACAACATAGAACATAATGTACTGTACAGAGTCAGGCCGTCAACAAACATGACATCACATAAGATGCCATAACCGAGCATACCACAACACACCATGACAGAGCACATTATACCATGGCACAACATCACATAACATATTATGACCCGACAACAGAGCATAACGACACATACTAGCAAAACATATCAGAACATACTATACAGGGCCGAGCCGTGAAACAAATAACATCACATACTATACCATATCAGAGCATGACAGAACAGAAGACGACATACAACAACATACAGTAACATAACCGAGCATATCATAAGACAACACGAAAGACACATCACATCATACCATGACAGCATCACACAGCACAACACATCACACCACGGCAACCAATCATAGCGAAACATACCAGCAAACCATATCATAATATACTATACTGAGCCGAACTGTCACAGGCGTCACGTCACGACGCCCGTCGAGAACATAACAAGACATACTATTTCATAATCAGAAGAAGTTTGACTACATGGAACGCGGTTGAACCGTCTTTGAATCCAGAATCAGCAGTCGTGCAGTGGTGGAGAGGAGTACCACGGCAGCACAGGACACAGCAAACTGCACTAACAGAACATACAATGCTGTACTATGCTGAGCAGTGCTGTCGACAGCATCACGGAACGGAGTGTACTACTGCATGACATTAACCTGACAAAACATATGAGGTCCCAACATGGTGCCGCAGAGCAGAGCATAACATAACCTAGGGCTCCCAACTTCGCGCTTCGCGCTCCGCGAAGCGCGAATAACTTCGCGCTCTCGCGCCGCTCCCCGAAAGGGAGAAAAGGAGGACGAGGAGGAGGGGGCGAAGGAACGAGGACCGCGAAGCGCGAAGCGCGAATAACTTCGCGCCCTCGAGGGCGCCCTTGGTAACGTACCAACGCACACTGTGGCAGAAGCCACCCGGCCCCACCGCACGACCGCCGCACCGGCCGAGACCGAAGGGCCCCGCGCGCAGCGTTCCACCAATTGGGCGACCGCGCGCCGTCGGGAACACACGCTTAAGGTTTCGGTGGGTCGACAGGCGCGCTCCACTGCTCGCAGAGTAGCTGCTCGCACATGGCCTGGACTAGCGGCGGGGGACCTACGGCTCCTTACATGAAGGCAGACGGGTTTTTTGTTCAGGCCGTTTGCGCGCAGGCGCTGTCCGAGCTGTGGAGCGCGCTCGGTGAGTGGGGATCGCTCGACGCAAATGCTGGTGTCTTTTTCCCTCCTGCCGCCTGCCGGCCAGCCACATGAGGGCGGGAAGCATCCAGCACGCCTCGCCCTGCTCGCTGCAGTAGAGGGACGGCCAGCGGCGCGCAGGGCGTGGCGCAGGGCCAGGGGGGGGGGGGGGGTGCTAAAGGTACCCCTGGCTCAAGGTGCCCCCAGCTTTTCGCTCAATTTTGGAGCTCCTGGGGCCCTCTGGACCTCGTGAGTGGTGCTCTGGAGGCCGTAGTGGCCTCCTTGAAAATCCTGGGGCACCTTGGGCCAGGGGCACCTCTAGCAACACCCGAAAGGAGGGGGGGGAGAGAGAGGGCTCCCTGGAGAGCGCCGCCGGGGCGCACGCGGGGGCGAACCTTCGGTGGCGACGGCTGGGACCTGCAGGAAGGCGAAGCCAAGACGAGGACACATCGAGAACCTCTGAGATCCAGCGGATCTGGAGGATGCCTCGGGCGCCGCGGCCTGCTCGGAACGTTCCGGAACGCTCTGAGAGCGTTCCCTCTTCTGGCCCGGGGTAGCCACGCCCCGGATCGTCTCGGGGGTGCGCCTGCCAGGCAGCTCCGGCGGGCAGGGCCCAGACAACGGCACAGCAGGTCGGGCATGACCCCCTCCTGTGGGATTTTTGGGCGAAGGACAAAACATAGGCACCAAAGTGCCCCCAGATGGTCGAAAAATGCCCCACAAGATCGTCCCCAGGCTACCTCTGGACCATCTTTGGGATACTCCCCCTGTAGAGGGACAGGCACTGACACGCCGGTCGGAAGAAGTAGGTGAGAACATGAAGTAGGAAGGCGGTTTAAGCTGATTGGGTCCAGGCCCTCCTAGAGAATAACAAACCACAGAAAAAAAACGTATCGGCTCTTGAAGTAGGAAGGCGCTTGAAGTAGATTGGGATCTGGGAATCCAGAAATACATACTTTCAACGACCGGCGTGTAACCTTGCCATCATACTGCAAAAAAGCGAGCGCCTAGCCGACCCTCGCCCCCAAGGCAGCCCTGGGGCCCGCGTCCCTGCGCGCCGCCACGCC
>CAUYUJ010003298.1:65471-80449 GCA_963575745.1 Prorocentrum cordatum
CCGCCACCGCCGTCGCCGCCGTTGCCGTCGCTGTCGTCGCTGTCGTCGCTGTCGTCGCCGTCGTCGCCGTCGTCGCCGTCGTCGCCGCCGCCGTTACCGTCGCTGTCGCCGTCGCCGCCGCCGACGCCGTCGCCGTCGCCGCCGCCGCCGCCGTCGTCGTCGCCGGCGTCGCCGCCTTTCGCGTCGCCGTCGCCGTCGTAGTCGTCGCCCGTTGTCGTCGCCGTCGCCGCCGCCGCCGTCGCCGCTCGTCGTCGGTGTCGTCGCCGTCGCCGCCGTCGCTGGCGCAGTTCGCCGTCGCCGCGCCGCCGCGCCGCGCCCGCCGCCGTCGTCGTCGTCGTCGTCGTGTCGTCGTCGTCCTCGTCGTCGTCGTCGTCGTCGTCGTCGTCGCCGTCGTCGTCGTCGTCGCCGTCGCGGTCGCCGTCGCCGTCGCTGCCGCGGCCGCCGCCGCGGCCGCCGCCGCCGCCGCCGTCGTCGTCGTCGTCGTCGTCGTCGTCGTCGTCGTCGTCGTCGCCGTCGTCGTCGTCGTCGTCGTCGCCGTCGTCGCCGTCGTCGCCGTCGCCGTCGCCGCCGCCGCCGCCGCCGCGGCCGCCGCCGTCGTCGCCGTCGTCGTCGTCGTCGTCGTCGTCGTCGTCGTCGTCGTCGTCGTCGCCGTCGGCGTTGTCGTCGTCGTCGTCGTCGGTCCACGGGGACCCCGACGCCTCCGTCGTGCCTGCGCCGAGCGCCCGGGCCACCACCGCGCCCACCGACCCGGCAGCGGCCGCCGCCCCGGCCGCGGGTGCGTCGGCGGCGGCCTCGGCCTGGCGCCGCTTCGCGGGCGGCCTCGGCCCGGCGGCAGAGCGCAGCAGGGCGTGCAGGCCCGCGCCGTCGCGCCGCGCGGCCAGCGCGGCGAAGCGCGGCGCCAGGTCGTCGCCCGCGGCCGGCGCGGAGGCCATCGGTGCGTCCTCGCAGGGCGCCCTCCTCCTCCTCCTCCTCCTCCTCCTCCTCCTCCTCCTCCTCCTCCTCCTCCTCCCCCTCCTCCTCCTCCTCCCCCTCCTCCTCGCGGGCTGTGCTGTCCTCGGGCAGCCTGGGGTCGGGCGCTGGGGCCTCCGAGGGCCGCCGCGGCGTCGGCGAGGGCCGACTCGGCGTGGCCGAGGGCCGCCGCGGGCGGCGGCAGCGCGCCGCGGGGAGGGGGGGAGGGTCAGGAGCAGGGAGGTCGGCTCTAGCGCCCCTCGAGCGCGTGGGTTGGATTCCTTGTGCTGCGACGCCTTGGGCCGCAGCGGCTGCGGGGAGGAGGAGGAGGAGGAGGAGGAGGAGGAGGAGGAGGAGGGAGGAGGAGGAGGAGGAGGAGGAGGAGGAGGAGGAGGAGGAGGAGGAGGAGGGAGGAGGAGGAGGAGGAGGAGAGGATGAGGTGAGGATGAGAGGAGGAGGAGGAGGAGGAGGAGGAGGAGGAGGAGGAGGAGGAGGAGGAGGAGGAGGAGGTGGAGAAGGGGCACTGAGGAGGGGGGGTGGACAGGCAGGGGGGAGGGGGGAGGCAGGAGAAGAAGCAGAAGGCAGTGGGGTGGGGGGATAAGAAGGATGAGGAGAATGAGGCGAGGAGGACACAGAGGAGTGTAAGACGAGAACGAGGCATGAGGAGGGAGCGCGAAGAGAGGAAATTGGAGGGAGGAGAAAAAGCCAACAGTTGGGGTGGAGGGCGGGGAAACGGACAAACGTTGAGCTCCACGCCCCTTGAACAAAACTGGCTTCGGACCCAATGCTGCTCCATGTCCTCATAGTCATAGCCATCCCGCTTCGCCTCCTCCTTCTCTTCCTGCCCCCTTCCCTCCTCCTCCTCCTCCTCTTCACCCTCCTCCTTCCCCCTCCTCCGCCCACGCATAATCCTCCTCCTCCTCCTCCTTCTCCTTCTCCTCCCTCCTCCTCCCTCCTCCGTCCTCCTACCTCCTCCGTCCTGCCTCTTCCCTTCTGCCTCCTCCCTCCTCCTGCCATCGTTCGGACGTCCATTCCACGGGCATCTCTCGGTTCCGTGCATGCTTTTCCTCGCAATATGACTCAAACTGCTCCTCTATGGTCCTCAGCGGGAAGGAGCGCACACGTCCGACCGATGCTAAGTCCTCCCTCTTCCCTCCCTCCTCCTCCTCCTCCTCCTCCTCCTCCTCTGCCGCCTCCTCCTCCTCCTCCGCAGCCTCCTCCTCCACCGCCTCCTTCTCCCTCTCTGTCTTCTCTTCCTGCTGCCCCTGCTCATGTTTTCTGTACTACGCACGACTTGTTTGCGGCGTAACCGTCGTACATCAACAACGGCAACGCATGTGCGGACACGAGACATCAAGAAGATCCTTGGCATGAGGGGGGTCCTGACATGAACGGGTCATGGTCCCGAATCAGATTCTGACGGTCGCGAAGCCTGGGAAGGGCACCGACGGGCCGAAACTCGCAAATAAGCTCAGGACCCTTTCCCTCAGGACTCTTGTTCTTGAGGAGGCGGGAGGAGGACAATGAAGAGGAGCAGCACGAGGAAGAGCAAACAAGGTCGAGAAGGACGCTGAGGATGAACAGGAGGAGGAGGACGAGAGAAAGGAGCAGCATGAGGAAGAAGACCAAACGTAGTGAAGAAGCAGCATGAGAACGACGCTGAGGAGGAGCAACACCAGAAGGGACGATGAAGAGGAGCAACAAACAGGTTTTTTACCCTACAGGCGGGCTCGCGCCAGCCCCTCGGCTGGGGTGCGTTCCCTCCTTCTTCTCCTCCTTCTCCGCCTGCCCAGGCGCCCTCCCCTTCTATCCTGGCACTCCTTGTCCTCCTCCTCCTCCTCCTGTTCCTCCTCCCCCCATCTGCCTCTTCCCACCCCCCGTAATCCCCTACTAGTCCTGATGTTCCTCCTCCTCCTCCTCCCCCTCCCCCTCCTCCCCCTTATCCTTATCCTGACCCTCATCCTCGACATCACCATCATCACCATCACCATCACCATCATTACTATCATCATCATCATCATCATCATCATCATCATCATCATCATCATCATCATCATCATCATCATCATCATCATCATCATCATCATCACCATCACCATCACCATCACATCACCATCACCATCACCATCATCATCATCATCATCATCATCATCATCATCATCATCATCATCATCATCATCATCATCATCATCATCATCAACATCATCGTCATCGTCATCATCAACATCATCACCATCAACATCATCATCACCGTATTCACCGTGCCCAGTATCGTCACCACCATCACCATCAGCATCATCATCATCACCATCACTTCCACCACCAACATCATCATCAACATCATCATCAACATCCCCATCACCCTTCCATCACCATCATCACCATCATCACCACCACAACCATCAGAACCATCACAACCATCAACATCACCATCACCACCATCATCACCATCACCACCACCACCACCACCATCATCACCGTCAACGTCACCATTACCACCACCACCATCACCATCACCATCAGCATCAGCATCATCATCATCATCATCATCATCATCATCATCATCATCATCATCATCATCATCAGCCTCATCATCACCATCACCATCACCATCATCACCACCACCAGCATCAACATTGTCATCACCACCATCATCACCATCATCATCATCACCATCATCACCATCACCGTCATCATCCTCCTCATCATCATCATCGTCATCATCATCATGCTCATCATCATAATTATCAATCTAATTACCATTACCATCATTGTCCATGCATCCTGGCACTCCTCCTCCTCCTTCTCCTCCTCTTCATCATCTGCCTCTTCCCAATCCCCCCCAATACACTACTAGTCCTGAGTCCTGAAGTTCCTCCTCCTCCTCCTCCTCCTCATTCTCACCATCACCATCATCATCACCACCCTCACCACTATTGAGGAATTCACCTGTATGAGCTTAAACTATGTTGATTTCAGTGTGTTTACGTGCCCGTAATCATCTTGGCTTAGGGCACCCTCTGTGTTCTTATCTTGCGATCGGTCTGACAACCATCATTGCTCGCTTCCGCTGCCGATGTTGGCGTGTCAGTGGTAGCGGAGCCCGTGGATAGATTCCCGCGGGCTCGCTGCTGGCGCGACTGATGTCTGCGCACAGCAGCCGCAGTGGACGAGGTAACAGTGGTGGAGTTTGGAGACCGGTTGGAGCAGGATCGGAGACAAAGGATAGCGCCTCCAGTCCGAGTGACAGCGAGGGAGCAGGTTTCACGGAGCAACAGCTAGCGACTTTGATGAAGCTGATAGGAGAGAGCAGCCGTCACCAGTTCCAGGAGTTGAAGGACGAGCTGCGAAGCCTTTCGCAGCAAGGAGCGAGCACGGGACCGCCGGAGACCAAGACCGAGGCGGCTCCCGGGACAGAGGGTGCGGGCCGGCACGCTCGCGACGACCCGTGGACTCAAGATGACCCATGGGGCGGCAGGCAGGAGCCAGACGAGCAGCCAGCAGGGAAGTGGGAGCGAGACACCTCGTGGGGAGGTGCGCGCGAGCCCTGGTGGCAGAGCTCCGATGGCAAGAGTCACGGCTACGACGGGAACAAGAAGGACGACGACGACGGGCAGTGGTCGTGGAGAGGACGCGACTGGAGCTCGTCCAGCTGGTCATGGCATGAGAAGTCCTGGTCCAAGCCGGATTATTCCGACCCAGACCCGTGGATGGGATGGACGGACTTTCGCATCTGGCGCCGCAAGATCAAGCGCTGGCTCTCGTCTACAGATGTATGTACCGATTCAGAAGAGATCCGACAAGTTGCTGAAGACGCTGGACTTAGAGCTCCAGCGCAAGATGGAGGACATCAACGACGACGTTCTGATGTCGAGCGTGGGCCCGGACATGATAGTGAAGCGGCTCGACACGATGAGCGGCAAGAGAGTGGATGATGAAGATCGCCGAGCAGCCCGAGAGTGTCTCTTCGGGTATCAGCGCAAGGCTGGAGAGACCTTATCCATGTACGCCGCGCGCATGGAGCAGCAGTTCGATTTACTCCGTGCCCAGGGACTTCCACTACCGGACAAGTGGATGCACCTCTTCATGGAAGAGGGGGTGAACCTAGATGACAGCGGCAAGCAGATGCTACGAGTACTGACGCGCGGCTCGGGTAAGTACGAGGACCTCCAGAACGCCATCAGAGAGCTCGACCTGTCCAAGACCGAGTCTCTGTCCGGAGCTGCCCGTGCTGCACGCACGTACCTCGGCGAGGACGTCGAGGAGGGCTCCGGCACGTATCACGGAGAGCAAGATGATGAATCAGAGCTGTCCGTGGACACCGACATGGAGAACGAGATATTGCTGTGCATCGACTCGGCAGATATTGACGAAGACCAAGCACCTCTTGTCCTAGCAGAGCTCCAGCAGGAGCGAAAGAAGACGTGGAAAGAAAACAAAGTGATGAAGCGCCAGGTGAAGGTCGACCGGAAGTTCTACCCGCCGCCCTCTCATCCTGGCGGAGGCTCTCGACCAGAACGCCGACATGGGGGAGGAGACCTGCGTCCAGGAGGCGGCCGAGGCGGGAACAGCGGCGGGGCTCCTCGCCCAAGGAGGGAGCGCCTCAACATCGAACAACTGATGAAGGTCACCAGGTGCAAGAAATGCCGGAAGAAAGGGCACTGGTCCAGGGAATGCCCGGAGAACAAGCAGTCCTCGACCAACGGCTTCGTGTTCCTGAACGAGCCGTCCGCCGACGCTTCGGGGCTCGTCCTGGCCACTCTCAGTGAGGTGGTCAAGCGCTGCGAGGAGGCCCTCCGTAGTCTCCCCAGCCAGGCGCCGACGGCCCCGGACATCTTCCTGACCACCGAGGGCGGCAAGATCATCGTGGACACCGCAGCGGCACAAGGCCTCATTGGCCCCCAGTCGCTGGCTCTTCTAGAAAAAAGGTTGAGTGAGTTAGGATACCAGGTAGTCCGTGTTAAGAGTAGCAATAGATTTGCCCGGGGCGTTGGGGGACACATTCCTGTCGAATCTGGCATCCTGGTCCCCCTAGGCCTG
Organism: Prorocentrum cordatum; assembly: GCA_963575745.1. Lineage (NCBI taxonomy): Eukaryota > Dinophyceae > Prorocentrales > Prorocentraceae > Prorocentrum > Prorocentrum cordatum. Next base: position 71,460 of record CAUYUJ010003298.1, read on the forward strand.
GAGGGCCGCGGAGGTGTCATGCAAATAGACCTCGTGAATCAGGAGCTCCCGGCACTCATGCCAGTGGGCATGCAAGAGATGCTGGGAGCAGTCATCGATTTGCCCCGGGGCCGTGTACAGTTCACTCAGCTGGGAGTTGAGACGCCACTAGAGAAGCTCCCGAGCGGCCACCGAGTAGTAAGTATCGATCGCTTAGGCCCTCCCGCCGAATTCGAAGTGCCCCCTGCTGTGGCGGCCAAGTACGACTTGAAGCCGGGAGCCTTTTGCCTTTCTCCCAAGTACAAGGTCCGACCCGATGCGACGAGCGATGGGGTTGTTTCGAGCGATTGCTGCGAGGGCCAGGCCAAGGAGTCGGGGAGACACAAGGGAATCAGCAAGCAGAGGAACCGCAAGACAGTCATTTCGGAGATTGGATCAGCATCCTCATCTTCGAAGTCCCGTACCTACGTAGCGGTTGGGTCGACTGGGCGGTGTGACGGAACCAGGATCCTTGGGTCAAATCAAGGAGGAGGAGACGGAGACAGGAGATATAGTGGGGAGCCATGTTCCGGACAGAGCTGTCTAGAACATGGGCAGCCCCCGGGGGGTCTCGTCCAGACGTCGGACGGAGCTCGAAAAACTGATCAGTGTGGCGACACGCCCCACACGTCCGGCTCAGAGCCCAATATTGTCTTACGGAGCGCCACTCCACCGAGCAAGTCCCTTTCAGGAACCCTGTCAGGAAACCACCGCTCCTCCGTAGCGATCGGCTCAAACAAGCTCTCAGCAGACGCCGACCACGACAACAGCACTACCGACTCGAGTATTCGACCTCATCCACCCGATGAGCTCCCAAGCGGACGGCCCTCAGGTCTGGATCGCGACGAATCAGCTGATCCCCGACAGCATCACGAAGAGGGAGTTTCGCTGGGCAGCCCTGGCCAGTCGCTCGCTGATACGCGAGGAGACGCTCGGGGCCAATCTTCTGATGATGAGTGCCACGGGCCGCCTCTTCCCGCAGGACTGGCCCCAGGAGAATGCGCACTATAGACCCGAGACAGCTGGAGTGCCGTCATCCCCTCGACCAGGAGATGCTGCTGGGCAACCGTCATGCGAAATGGCACAAGTGCGGCAGCTGCGCGCTGAGGCTGAGCTACGAGTCCACGCCCATCCTGAAGGGGGAGTCCAAGGCGCCGCGGCAGTGTCCTCCGGTGACACGCCCGAGCGCTCGCAGAGCTCGTGGGACAGCGCAGGGCATTCTCGAGTCCAGCATGGCGTCAACGAAGCCGGAGGCCGGAGCACCTTTCACGCCGACGACGGTGAGAGGCTACCGCCCAGGCCCCCCGATGAAGGAGTACGAGCACATGGAGGTGGACGCTCTTCCTCGGAGACGCGGCCGGGCGCCCATGGAGCAGGCCGAGGAGGACAATCAGAAGGCGCAGCAGGACATGCTGAAGACCCAGGAGAAGATCTTGGAGATGCTCGGGCAGGTCCAGGGGCAGGTGGCGACCCAGGGAGCCGCCCTGGCGACCCAGCAGGAGGCCATCCAGTGCCTCCAAGCCCACACCCAGAGCCATGCGCTGGTCATCGCGAACGCCACGACGGGGGCTTCGCAGGCCGCCGCCGCTGCTGCCAGTTCGGGTGTGACGGTGAACGGATGGCAGGACGTCTCGCACCTTTCCCCAGCCGAGCAGATCCAGTACGTCAAGACCTCGGCTCCCGACGGTCCGGTGACGCTCAATCTACCTTTTCCCGGCGTGACGCGCCAGTGGGTGGAGAAGGGCGAGATCTACTTCGAGACGGATCCTGGGACGCTCTTCCTGATCGGTCCGAACCTAGAGGCGGTACCGGCGAAGCGCCTGAGCTAGGAACGACCCAATGCCTCGATTGGGACAGTCTGACCCGAGAGCTGAAGCTGGAGGGACACCAGGCCGCAGACATACAGCGAGCCGCCGTCAATGAGTTGAGCGCAGACCCCAGTCAATTGTTTTATGTGCCATATTGCTCCGACGAGCGAGGCCAAAGAGCGATGAAGGTAGCACAGAACACTACATGGATCACCCAAGGCCCCGACGGGGCCTATCAGGCACATTCAAAGAGGTCGCTCGACGGAGAATGGCATCTTGCAATTCATTGCCCGACGTGGCATGTTCTTCTCACCGAAGGAGCCGAGTTCAACGACGATTATGAATCGGCTTTTTCCAAGCATATGGCGAGGGATCTTGGGAAAATGATGGGGATCCTAGGGCGAGCGAAAGGATTGGGGATATCCGGTGAACAACAACTTCCAGACCTCGGAGCTTATCCAGAAGGCCGAGAGCTTCGAGGCTCAGGGTCCGACGCCTCACCAGATCCGCCCCACGACGTTCCTCCCACCGACGATGTCAGACCCCCGTCATCTCTCTCATCGACGCGCCAGCAGGAGGGGCCTTTGTCGTTTCCAGTCTGTCAGTCGAATAGAGGACTCAAGCGAAGAAGAAAGGACCTTTTTGACCGAGGTTTCATGGAGGTTTTCTCTCCACCCAGGTTGGCCCCGTCTCTGGAAAAACAGGGGATCAGGTCCCAGGGAAGTCTGGACTTGCAGACTGGGTGGGACTTCACCCGGGTCTCTCACAGAGCCAAAACCCTGGCCCTGGTCCGAGAGAAGCGGCCCGAGATTTTGATGCTGAGTCCACCCTGCACCATCTTCAGTGCGATATACCGGCTGTCTCAGAAGCAGATGGACCCTCTCGAGAGAGCGAGGAGGCAGCAAGAGGGGAGGGTGCTTCTGGCTTTTGCGGTCACCCTGGCTCTGGAGCAGTCCAAGGCAGGCCGAGTCTTCGTTCTCGAACACCCCGCCGGGGCGTCGTCTTGGTCCGAGGGTCCCCTGACTCGCCTTGCCCAGGTCCCCGGGGTCCGCACTGTTGATTTCGACATGTGTTGCTTCAATCTGTCTGTGAGAGAGGACGGATCCCCGTGCAAGAAGCGGACCCGCATCATGTCCAACAGTCCTGGCGTTTTGCAATGCCTAGTAAAGCATCAGTGTCAGGGAGGACATGAGCACACCCTCTTAGAGGGAGGTTCGTACACTCGGCGATCCCAGATCTATTCCCCAGAGTTCGTGAAGCATCTGACGCATGTGTTTCGGAAGACCCTGGAGTCTAGGGGGGCCGAGGCGAGAGTCTCGGACATGGTTACCTGGACCCACCGTCGTTTGGGGTCCCACGTCACTGGCCGCGAGACCTTGGATCTCGAACCCTGGTCGTTTCCGGTCTCGTCCCTGGAAGCCGTTGAGGAGGAAGGAGACGTTGAGATGCAAGAGGCTGAGGACCCGGGAGGACCTGTTGATGATGCTGGGGAGGAGGAGGACGCCCGCGCCGGCGAGGTCGACACCAGCACGGCGGCCGGGCCTCCGCTCGAAGTGGATGCGAGGGTGAGGGATTTAGTTCAGAAGGTGCATGTCAATTTAGGACACCCCCGCGTTCCCCTGTTCCTCCGCATTCTCCGAGCGGCCCACGCCAAGAAAGAGATCTTGGACTATGTGAAATCGGAGTTCGTGTGTCCCGACTGCGCCGCACAGCCCCGACCCGCCTCAAGAAGGCAAGTAGCGATGCCACATACCTTCCAATTCAATCGAGTGGTTGGCGTCGACACTTTTTTCGTGTCGTTCGAGAGTCGCTCGATCGCCTTCCTCAACTGTATCGACCACGGTACCAATTATCAAGTTGTTGCTCGGTACGAGGGGGGGGCGGCCGGGGCGTGGGCATGCTTTGTCGCATGTTGGCTTCGATACTTCGGACCACCCGAGCTCCTTGTCAGCGACGGCGGGCCCGAGTTCCAAGGGGAACTCTCCAGGGGCCTGGAACAGCACGGAGTGTACCAACACATCACGAGCGCCGAGGCGCCGTGGGAGAACGGCCGCTGCGAGCGGCACGGGGGTTGGGTGAAGGATCTCATGGTCAAAGGGGCGGAGGAGTTCATGGTGGCGTCCGAAAAGGATCTCGAGACCCTGGCGTACGAAGTGGTTTCCGGGAAAAATAACTACCTCCACCGGGGGGGGTTCTCCCCGAACCAACTCGTTTTCGGCCGCAATCCAAGAATGCCGCAGGACATTTTATCTGACGACGGAGTGAATCAGGTCGGGCTCGACGACCTCGCCGAGAGCTCATGGGACCAAGACACGGCAGCGGCTGATTTCTCGAGATCGATGGCGATTCGCAGGTATGCCAGGTCCCGTCTCTTCGAGACATCGAGTAGGAACCGCCTCCGCGAGGCGGCTAGCGCTCCTCGACATCGGGATCAAAAATACGCTCCAGGAGACTGGGTGTACGTGTGGAGGAGAGCCCACAGGACCGGAAAAACATACGGCCTCCAGCGCGACCGGTGGACAGGACCGGGCATGGTGATATATCAATACAACAATACCGCCTGGGTCAGCATGAGGTCCAGACTCTGGAAGTGCGCTTCCGAGCAACTTCGGCCCGCCACGGGCCCTGAGGCCCGAGGGGCCGAGCTCCTGAGCGATCCGGGGGTGTCCGAGTTGGTGCGACAGGTCCAGTCTGGAACTCAGCGTGCGGGAGTGGACGTGGCCCGAGAGGGCCCACCGCCTCCGGAGGCCTGGGAGGCTCCCGTGGAGCCCAGCACCCAGGACTCAAGCGTCCGACTGCCGGCTATGCCCTCCGTAAGGCAGCTTCCTCCGACTGCAGCGCCCGGCCACCTCGCCGGCCCGGGCAGCCAGCCAGGCGCAGTGCAACAACCTCGTGACGGTGCACCCGATGGACTGCTACGACAGGGCGTGGCCCCGGGTGTCCCATCCGAGGGAGGTCCCGTTTCGGAGAGTCCCGGGTCCACGGTGGTCCCGGCCCCTGCGTCCAGGGCTGATTCTGAGGTCTCAGGGACGACCACCTTCCCCGGGAACGAAATCTCTCAAGCGGTTGGATCGGCGGCCCGGGGTCTTCGGGATCTGGAGCACAGGCCCCGGCCTGGAGGTTCGGCACGGGAGGACCCGGTCCGACAGGCTTCCGCAGCGGCCATCGGCAACGCCTCTCTGGGGTCAAGCAGAGACGAGGATCCGGATCAAATTGTCAGAGAGTCTCGAAGGGCGGTGGTTCTGAACGAGCAGCTTGACCTCGGCACGGCCCGGGCTACCAGGAGAAGAGTCGAGTCGGCTCGATCTGTCCCCGAGGGTCCCAGGGATGAACTTCTCGCTCGTTTCAGAGACCGTCTGCACAGACTCCCCGTTCCCGTTGAGCTGGACCAGACGCGGGAAGGGAGAGTCGGTCGCGTCGTCGCCGCCTGGGAAGGAATAGAGGGCAGAGACCCTCAGGACCGGTCCCGTAGTCCAGGAGCGGCACCGGACTCGAGTGAGCAGCCGGCTCAGGAGGCCATGGAAACCGACTCGGGTTTGTCCCTTTTCTCTCTCTCGTCGCCTGAGCTGGACTCGTATTTCGATTCTGTGAACGAGGGTCTGTGGGACCGCGGCTGGAGCGGGGACTGGACGACTTTCGTGGCCGGGGACACCGATATTGAGCTGGTTCCCGGCGAAGGGGAAGAGGAGGCAGGCACTCTCACTCTTGCCACGTCCAGGGGAGGGGAGATCTCTCTTAGGAAGCTCTCAGAGAGCGAGGCCGAAGAGTTCGCCGAGGCTGACGCTAAAGAATGGAGGAATATTTCGGGGACCGGGGCCGTCAAGGTCCATCCGCCGGATGAAGGGAAGCGCCTCAGGCGAGCCTTTCCGTCGCGGGTCGTTTCGTCTAGGATGGTGCGAAGATGGAAACCACAGGAAGGGGTTTTCTCTCGGCCGGTGGCGAAGTCTAGGTGGTGCGTCAGAGGCCACGAGGACGCCGACACCCACGAGTTACGGATCTACGCACCCACGCCCCAGATGGAAGCGCTCATGCTCTTCCTGGCCACCTCCATCGCTCTAGGTCACGATCTCATGATCGGTGATCTCAAGAACGCGTTCTGTCAGTCAGACCCTCTACGACGACCACGTGGACGCGTGTTTGTAGAACCCTGTGAGGGTCTGAACCTCCCCTCGGGCAGCCTCATAGAATTAATAGCACCAGTATACGGTCTGGACGATGCGCCGCTAGCGTTACACCACACGACAGTACGATTCTTTGAGAGCCTGGGATACGTTAAGACCAAGCTGGAACCCTGTTGGATGGTGAGGCGCTCTAAGGACGGTCCCGACGCCATGGTACTTATAGAAGTAGACGACTGGGCTATATCCACCGCACCGGGAGTACAGCAGGCTCAGCTAGATTTATTTAAGAATAGGTTTACCTTTGGAAAGCTGCGGAATGTAGACAGTACGGGGGTGGACTATATTGGGAGAAGGGTGCGTCGTCTACACGACAGGGTGCTAGTGGATCAGGAGAAATATATCCTTGAACAGATAAAGCGATTACATGTTCCACGCGAGCAACGGTCCCGACACGAGCTGCCACTGTTAGGTCCACAGGTAAGCGAATTCAGGTCCCTCATATATCGGCTGAACTGGGTGGGGAGGGAGACCCGTCCGGAAGCCAGTGGGACAGCCTCTCTGTTAGCTAGCAAGGTAAATTGCCCCACGGTGGGGGACGCCCTAGTGGCGAACAAGATGGTGGACTACTTACGGAGCTCTGCCAGCCTACCCATCACGATATGGAAGCATAAGGTTGGGAGGATTGTGTTTGCGACTGCGTCGGACTGTGGGGGGGTTGGTGCTAAGTCCGGGGAGCGTCCGCAACAAGCATGGCAGGTCTACATGGCAGACGACAGCATAGCGTCCGGGGAGAGATCCAGGGTATCGCCACTGTCGTGGCGTTCGTGCAGGATTCGGAGACAGGTGCCGTCCACTTTGGCCGGAGAAGTGCAGTCCCTGAGTGCTGCCCTTGCGGAGGCAGAGTGGATGCAGTTGCTGTTTCAGGACGCGGTTTTCGGCACGGTTATAGACGAGTGTTGGCAAGGCAAGGTAGGCCCCTTTGCATCCCTGCTGAGGAAAGATTGCACCCTCAACACCCAGCCCACCAACAACCTGGCCATCGTCGATGCCAAGGGTATTTTCGATACTCTGGACCGGGACACCGGGGGCTCCAAAAACGACAGACGGGTGGCGATTGATTTATCGATGTGCCGGGAGAGTTTATCGCGTCTCGGGGGAACTATCCGGTGGATGCCACACCCCTTCATGCCCGTGGATGTTATGACAAAAGCAGATGTGAGTAAAGGGAACGCCGCACAGCTCCAGCTCCTCAAGACCGGCATGATGCGGCTTACAGCAGAGAAGGATTCCCTCACGCACCGCCGTCAGGACCCGTCTTCCAAGGCCAGGTCCCGAGCAGCGTCGTCTCGTCAGCTCTCGTTGCCGTCGTCGTCGGTGCCGCGATCGACCGAGGGGAGGGAGGGAGACTAACTCTCTGCATGTTTCACTTGTATGCCTCTTGAGAGGCCGCACTGGTCAGCTCGTGTTTCTATGCCAGGACCTCTCTTTGTGAGCTCGTGTATAGTTTTAAGCTCACTGAAGTTGGGCCGGCTGAGGAATTCATCTGTATGAGCTTAAACTATGTTGATTTCAATGTGTTTACGTGCCCGTAATCATCTTGGCTTAGGGCACCCTCTGTGTTCTTATCTTGCGATCGGTCTGACAACCATCATTGCTCGCTTCCGCTGCCGATGTTGGCGTGTCACTATCACCACCATCCCCACTAGCACCACCATCACCAGCATCAGCATCACCACCACCATCATCATCACCATCATCATCGTCCTCATCACCGTCATCCTCATCACCATCAACATCATCGTTATCATCACCATCCTCCTCCTCCTCCTCCTCCTCCTACTCATCAGCATCCTCATCACCCTCATCCTCATCCTCCTCATCATCATTATCCGCGTCCCTCCCGCCGCCTGTCCCTCCCTGCTTTCAATGCTTCCATCGCTCGTCCACATCCTCTTCCACCCTGCCTCCTCGACATTCGCTCTTCCCTCTTCCATCTCCTCTCCCACCTCTCCCCGCTATTTCCCCCAGCCTGTGCCTCGCCCCGACCCCCCTCGCCTCCCCCTACCGCCTGTGCCCCTTTCCCCACTCCACGTCCTTCTTTCCCCCCCCCCCGGCCTCCTTGCCCTCCCACCCTCCGTCCTTGCCCCTCTCTCTCTCCAAAGTCCCCCGTCCATCTTCCCCGCCATCAACCTGCCCCCTTCCCCTCGCCATCTTCCCAAGGCGTCCTTTTAACTCCTCCCACCCCCCACATCCCTAAATCCTTCCTGGTCTTGTGTGTGACCCGTTGGGTGTCTGCGTGCCCCGTGGGGTGCTGGTGATGCCTGGCGCGCGGCCGGACGGGTCCGTGCCCTTCATTCCTTCGTGTCTTGGCACAAACATCTGGGCAACCCATTGGGGCTTGCGTCTCGCTCTGAACAACGTGGCCACACAAATGCACATCTAGAGGCGTGCTGAAAGCAAGTTGGTAGTAGTAATAGTCGTCGTCGTCGCCGTCGTCGTCGTGGTCATCGTCGTCTCAGTAGTAGTAGTAGCAGTAGTAGTAGTGGTAGTGGTAGTGGTAGTGGTAGTGGTAGTGGTAGTGGTAGTGGTAGTGGTAGTAGTAGTAGTAGTAGTAGTAGTAGTAGTAGTAGTAGTCGTAGTAGTAGTAGTAGTAGTAGTAGTAGTAGTAGTACTAGTAATAGTAGTAGTAGCAGTAATAGTACTGACCGTAGTAGTCGTACTAGAGTAGTAGTAGTAGTAGCAGCAGTGGTAGTAGTAGTGGTAGCAGATGTACAAGTAGTAGTAGTAGTAGTAGTAGTAGTAGTAGTAGTAGTAGTAGTAGTAGTAGTAGGAACAGTAGCAGCAGTAGTAGTAGTCGTCGTAGAATCGTAGAACTAGAAGTAGAAGAAGTAGAAGTAGAAGAAGTAGTAGTAGTAGTAGTAGTAGTAGTAGTAGTAGTAGTAGTAGTAGTACTAGTAAAAGTACTAGTAGTGGTAGTAGTGTAGTAGTAGGAATGATGTAGTCGTAGTAGTAGCAGTAGCAGTAGTAGTAGTAGTGGTAGTAG
>CAUYUJ010003299.1:0-7500 GCA_963575745.1 Prorocentrum cordatum
AAGGGTGTGCCGAAATGGGTGCGGGGGCACCATGCGACCCCTGCCATTGGGGCCTTCGGCGGAGCTCGCTATAGGGCCGCGGACCGTGTGAGGGATGTACCGAAATAGGTGCGGTGGCGCCATGCGAACCCCGCAACTCGGGCCTATGGTTGAGCTCCCTATGGGGCCACGAAGCGTGTTAGGGATGTGCCGAAATGTGTGCGGTGGCGCCATGCGAAATTTGCTATTTACCTAACAGCGAAGACTGATAGGTTTCTAATGGTCTCAAAAGAAAGCATCATGACTCCCCAAGGGGGTCCGGGCAGGATCCGGGGAGAATCCGCGGAAGTCGTTTTAAGCAAACAGTTACACACTTCGTGGTCTTCGAGGTCCCAGAACTCCACTCCCCTGCCACATTCTGAATGCCCGGAGCCAACAGTAGGCCACTTCGTGCTCTTCGAGTTCCCAGAACTCCACTCCCGGGCTACATTTTGAATGCCCGGAGCCAACTGTAGGCCACTTCGTGCTCTTCGAGTTCCCAGAACTCCATTCCCGGACCACATTTTGAATGCCCGGAGCCAACTGTAGGCCACTTCGTGGTCTTCGAGTTCCCAGAAATCCATTCCTGGGCATGATTTTGAATGCACGGAGCCAACTGTCGGCCACTTCGTGTTCTTCGAGTTCCCAGAACTCTTCCCGGGCCACATTTTGAATGCTGAGGCAGGCTGATGTTGAGGCTGAGGCCGGCTGAGGCTGAGGCAGGCTGAGGCTGAGGCCGAGGCTGAAGGCAGATTAAGGCTGAGGCTGAAGCAGGCTGAGGCTGAGGCTGAGGCAGGCTGAGGCTGAGGCTGAGGCAGGCTGATGCTGAGGCAGGCTGAGGCTGAGGCTAAGGCTCCTGCAGGCTGAGGCTGAGACAGGCTGAGGCTGAGGCCGAGGCTGAAGGCAGATTGAGGCTGAGGCAGGCTGAGGCCGAGGCAGAGGCAGGCTGAGGCTGAAGCAGGCTGAGGCTGAGGCTGAGGCAGGCTGAGGCTGAGGCTGAGGCAGGCTGATGCTGAGGCAGGCTGAGTCTGAGGCTGAGACTGATGCAGGCTGAGGCTGAGGCAGGCTGAGGCTGAGGCTGAGGCTGAGGCAGGCTGATGCTGAGGCAGGCTGAGGCTGAGGCTGAGGCTGATGCAGGCTGAGGCTGAGGCAGGCTGAGGCTGAGGCCGAGGCTGAAGGCAGACTGATGCTGAGGCTGAAGCAGGCTGAGGCTGAGGCTGAGGCAGAAAACACCTGAGGCTGAGCCGAGGCTGAGATGAGGCCGAGGCTGAAGCAGACTGAGGCTGAGGCTGAAGCCAGGCTGAGGCTGAGGATGAGGCAGGCTGAGGCTGTGGCTGAGGCAGGCTGAGGATGAGGCTGAGGCTGAGGCTGAGGCTCATGCAGGCTGAGGCTGAGGCAGGCTGAGGCTGAGGCCGAGGCTGAAGGCAGACTGAGGCTGAGGCTGAAGCAGGCTGAGGCTGAGGCTGAGGCAGGCTGAGGCTGAGGCTGAGGCAGGCTGATGCTGAGGCAGGCTGAGGCTGAGGCTGAGGCTGATGCAGGCTGAGGCTGCGGCAGGCTGAGGCTCAGGCCGAGGCTGAAGGCAGACTCAGGCTGAGGCTGAAGCAGGCTGAGGCTGAGGCTGAGGCAGGCTGAGGCTGAGGCTGAAGCAGGCTGAAGCTGAGGCTGAGGCAGGCTGAGGCTGAGGCTGAGGCTGCAGGCAGACTGAGGCTGAGGCTGAAGCAGGCTGAGGCTGAGGCTGAGGCAGGCTGAGGCTGAGGCTGAGGCAGGCTGATGCTGAGGCAGGCTGAGGCTGAGGCTGAGGCTGATGCGGGCTGAGGCTGAGGCAGGCTGAGGCTGAGGCCGAGGCTGAAGGCAGACTGAGGCTGAGGCTGAAGCAGGCTGAGGCTGAGGCTGAGGCAGCTGAGGCTGAGGCTGAGGCAGGCTGAGGCTGAGGCAGGCTGAGGCTGAGGCAGGCTGAGGCAGGCTGAGGCTGAGGCTGAGGCTGAGGCAGGCTCAGGCTGAGGCAGGCTGAGGCTGAGGCTGAGGCTGAAGCAGACTGAGGCTGAGGCTGAAGCAGGCTGAGGCTGAGGCTGAGGCAGGCTGAGGCTGAGGCTGAGGCAGGCTGAGGCTGAGGCTGTGACTGCGACTGCCGTTGCCACTGCGACTGTCATCGCGAATGCGACTACGACTGCGAGAACAGCAGAATTCTACAACTGGATTATCATCTGAATCTTAAGGGAAATGCTTCCAGATATGCTCCTACACAACGCGGTTAGGTTGCTTTGCCGGGATAATGGGGCCTTTGGCGGAGCTCCCCATGAGGCCAAGAAACGTGTGAGGGGTGTGCCTACATGGGTGTAGTGGCGCCTTGCAAGCCTCCCAATGAAACCTTCAGTGGAGCTCCCTATGGGGCCACGGAGCGTGTGAGGGGTGTGCCGAAATTGGTGCGGTGGCGCCATGCGAATCCTGCCGCTGGGGCCTTCGGCGGAGGTCCCCATGGGGCCACGAAGCATGTGAGGGGTGTGCCGAATTTGATGGGGAGACGCGTGGATGAGGATGACGGGATGACGGGATGACGGGATGACGATGATGATGATGATGATGATGATGATGATGATGATGACGATGATGACTAAGATGGTGTTGATGATGTTGATGATGATGGTGATGATGATGTTGCTGATGATGATGACGTTGATGATGATGATGATGATGATGATGATGATGATGATGATGATGATGATGATGATGATGATGATGATGCTGATGCTGATGCTGATGCTGATGCTGATAATGATTATGATGGTGATGTTGATGATGATAAGTAAGATGAGGATGATGATGATGCTGATCATGGGGGGACAAGACGGAGGAGGAGGAGGAGGAGGAGGAGGAGGAGGAGGAGGAGGAGGAGGAGGAGGAGGAGGATCGCATGCCACTGAGGGGAAAGGGGGGGAAAATGTTCGACGGTCAAAAAAAACCAGGGGGGCCCATCGGAGAGGACTTTTTTTGTTACACTGGCAGGAAGGCCAACGACCTGCCAGGGGCCAACGACACGCCCCCCTCTGGGTATCAACCGACCGCCCCGGCGTCCTCCAGATCATTGTCGGGGGTACGTTCTTGCAGCTTGGGTTCCAACTCGGCCGCTTCGTACACGTTCAGCCCGAAGGCATGGAGGACGTCAGCCAGGCACAACATTGCACCGCGGCCCGCTTCGGGCCTGAAAAAAATGCCTTCTCTCCGCTGGGCCGACCTGGGCCCCTCCTTTCCCCCAGCCAGCTCTCGCGCCCAGGCCCCGGGAGCTCTCCAGGGGCCCAGCCTGAGAGGTCTGCTGGGGCGCTTCCCTCTGCGAAAACCGCCCTCGAGTTCTTCCTGCCATAACCAGCCTCGAACGTATCCCTATCCCTAAGATGGGCGAGCAGAAGGCGAGGACAATCTTAGGGACAGGCCCTCAGAAACCGAGGGAATTCTCGAGGTCGGCATCGAGGTAAGATGATGTCAAACATGGGGATAGGGATATGCTTCAACCTGGTAGTGCCAGGGCCCACACAAGGGCATGCTGAGAGCCTTCGCAGCCCCGCCGGAGGCCCCGAGATCCCGCCGAGACACCGCGGCGAACAGGCCCCGCGGGTCGAGCCACCAAAAAAAATCGCGGCGGGGGGTGCCCTTCGGCCGCGATCGAGACCTCGAGCAGGGCACGTCCGCCTAGGAGGGCGGGGCCCTGCTGGGCATCAAGACAGCTTGCGCCGCCAGTTCTGGCGCCAGGGGCTCCTGGGGAGGGCGCGAGGGCGAGGGGGGGGGGTCCTGGGAGGGGAAGGCAGGAGCAACGGCAGTCCTAGCCGCCCACCCTTCTCTCCAGACCTCCGCCTGGCCTCGGCAAGCGCCTCCTCCATCTCCGATCCCCCTTCCAGGGAGATCATCGTGAGCACCTGGGTCCCTGCATTGTCCCACTGGCCCACGTCGGAACAGTGGGTTTTTGCCCTGCTTATGTACTGGAGTAGCAGACGCGACACATGGAGCATCCCGTTGGCCATAATGACCACAGTGTTCGGGCATCTGCGCAGCTCAGCTCCCGCCTTCGCGATCCTATCAACTTGCGTTCATTGCCCTCCCCCTCGAACAGGCTGATCCGTCCTTCTCGAACGTCCGCCATGGAGGTGTGGTTCCACGGGTGGGCTCTAGTGTCGCCAAGCCGCGGCGCATACCTGGCATCCCAACAGCACTGCACCGTCCCTTTGCAATCGGCATGTACCGCGTGTTTGCCTGCGAAATGCTTCAGGGCCATGAGCACAGCACAGTCTTCACAGTCCCAAGCTGCCTGGTCGGGGCCCCACTGCGGGGCAACCGCTCCGTAACACCCCGCTAAGGGCCTGCACTCGCGATCGCAGACTGCCGCTACCTTACCAGCAGCTCGAAATGACGGACACAGCCCATCCACTCCTGAGCCATCGCGAAGAAAAAATTAGCCTGACGAGGGACCCAACCATATGCAGGTGTGAGTACCGCAATAGTGATTCACTTTTTCGGTGGCGATCCCTATGAGGCAACGAACCGTGCTAGGGGTGTGCCGACATGAGTGGCGTGGTACACAACGCGAACGAAAACGATTGATCTGAGTACGTAGGGAGACTGAGCGCGGGTGATGTGAGCGAGTCTACGTGCATGAATGCGAATATGACAAAGCGTGGTGGTGCAATTGTGTATGGATGTCAATAGTTTGACAATGACTGCCTCTGAGTACTCGTGACGCTGGGCGTGGCCGCCGCAAGGAGCTTCCCCGGGACTCCCCGACGGCATCGCCCGCGCGCCGCGACGCCATTGTCGGCGCGCCCCCCCGCGAGGATCGCGCCCGCTTCCTCCCCTTCCTTTACTCCCTCTTTGCCCGCGCACTCAAAAGTCCAAGGCTGCGGGCGCAGCGCAGCGCGGAGTCCCCGCGACGCGCGCAGGTCACCCCGGAGGGGTCCCAGCGACGCGCGCGGGTCGTCCACTGCGCGGAGCAAAGAGAGCTAGCTGGCTGGCTGATAGCGGGCAAGGCTCTTGCCGCTGGGCAAAGCGACGACAGGCGAGCGAGGCGCTGGGCAGAACGCAGCACGGAGCCCCCGCGACGCGCGCTGGTCGCCCCGGAGGGGTCCCAGCGACGCGCGCGGGTCGTCTGCTGCGCGGAGCAAAGAGAGCTAGCTGGCTGGCTGGGACCTTCGGTGGGGCTCCATATGGGGCCACGAAACGCTGTAATGGGTGAGGGAGACGCATGCGGACTGCGCCACGGGGACCTTCGGTGGAGTTCCCTATGGGGCCACGAAACGTGTGAGAGGTGTGCCGAAACGAATGGCAGGGACGCATGCGGACTGTGCCACGGAGACCTTCGGCGGAACTCTTATGGGGCCACGAAGCGTGTGAGGGGTGTGCCGAAGTGGGTGTGCGGGACGCATGCGGACTTTGCCACGGGGACCTTCGGCGGAGCTCCTATGGGACCACGAAACGTGTGAGGGGTGTGCCGAAATGGGTGTGCGGGACGCATGCGGACTGCGCCACGGAGACCTTCGGTGGAGTTCCTATGGGGCCACGAAACGTGTGAAAGGTGTGCCGAAATGGATGGCCAGAACGCATGCGGACTGTGCCACTGGGACCTTCGGCGGAGCTCCTACGGGGCCACGAAGCGTGTAAGGGGGGTGCCGAAATGAATGGCGGGGACGCATGCGGACTGCGCCGCGGGGACCTTAGGCGGAGCTCCTATGGGGCCACGAAGCGTGTGAGGGGTGTGCCGAAATTATTGGCGGGGACGAAGACCTTTGGCGGAGCTCCTGTGGGGCCACGAAACGTGTGAGAGGTGTGCCGAAATGAGTGGCGGGGACGCATGCGGACTGTACCACTGGGACCTTCGGCGGAGCTCCTATGGGGCCACGAAACATGTGAGGGGTGTGCCGAAATGAATGGCGGGGACGCATGCGAACTGTGCCACTGAGACCTTCGGCGGAACTCTTATGGGGCCACGAAGCGTGTGAGGGGTGTACCGAAGTGGGTGTGCGGGACGCATGCGGACTGTGCCACGTGGACCTTCGGCGGAGCTCCTATGGGGCCACGAAGCGTGTGAGGGGTGTGCCGAAATGGTTGTGCGGGACGCATGCGGACTGTCCCACAGGGACCTTCGGCAGAGCTCCTATGGGGCCACGGAACGTGCGAGGGGTGTGCCGAACTGGGTGTGCGGGACGCATGCGGGCACACCCACTGGGACCTCCGGTGGAGCTCCCTACGGGGCCACGAAACGTGTGAGGGGTGTGCCGAAATGGGTGTGCGGGACGCATGCGGGCACACCCACTGGGACCTTCGGTGGAGTTCCCTATGGGGCCACGAAACGTGTGAGGGGTGTGCCGAAATGAATGGCAGGGACGCGTGCAGGCACACCCACTGGGACATTCGGTGGAGATTCCTATGGGGCCACGAAACGTGTGAGGGGTGTGCCGACATGGGTGTGCGGGACGCATGCAGGCACACCCACTGGGACCTTCGGTGGAGATTTCTATGGGGCCACGGAATAACGTGCTTTTTTTTGTGTGGGGTGTGCCGAAATGGGTGTGCGGGACCGCATTGCGGGATCACCCACAGGGACCTTGGTGGAGCTCCCTATGGGGCCACGAAACGTGCGAGGGGCCTTGTGCCGCGAATATGGGTGTGCGGGACGCATGCGGGCACACCCACTGGGACCTTCGGTGGAGCTCCCTATGGGGCCACGAAACGTGTGAGGGGTGTGCCGAAATGGGTGTGCGGGACGCATGCGGGCACACCCACTGGGACCTTCGGTGGAGCTCCCTATGGGGCCACGAATCGTGTGAGGGGTGTGCCGAAATGTGTGTGCGTGACGCATGCGGGCACACCCACTGGGACCTTCGGTGGAGCCCCCTATGGGGCCACGAACGTGAGTTTTCCCCTATCTTTGTGAGGCCGTTTTTTGTGTGCGCAATTGGTGTGTGCGGGACGCATGCGGGCACACCCACTGGGACCTTCGGTGGAGATCCCTATGGGGCCACGAAACGTGTGAGGGGTGTGCCGAAATGAGTGTGCGGGACGCATGCGGGCACACCCATTGGGACCTTCGGTGGAGGTCCCTATGGGCCACGAAACGTGCGCAGTGCGTGCCGAAATGGTTGTGCGGGGACGCATGCGGACTGTCCCACAGGGACCTTCGGCAGAGCTCCCTATGGGGCCACGGAACGTGTGAGGGGTCTGCCGAAATGGGTGTGCGAGACATGCGGACTGTCCCACAGGGACCTTCGGCAGAGCTCCTATGGGGCCACGAAACGTGTAAGGGGTGTGCCGAAATGGGTGTGCGGGACGCATGCGGGCACACCCACTGGGACCTTCGGTGGAGCTCCCTATGGGGCCGCGAAAACGTGTTGAGGGGTGTGCCGAAATGGGTGTGCGGGACGCATGCGGGCCGCGGGCACACCCACTGGGACCTTCGGTGGGAGATTTCCTATGGGGCACGACAAACGTGCGAGGGGTGTG
>CAUYUJ010003299.1:15000-37500 GCA_963575745.1 Prorocentrum cordatum
CCTCCTCCTCCTCCTCCTCCGCCTCCTCGCGATCCGTCTGGCCCCTATGGGCCGCCAGGCATAGCAGAAAACCGAAACCCCGACACAAACTGAATCCATAGTTTCTCTGATTAAGTAAAATGAACATCGACTATGGCGGGTACGTGCGTGTCGTGGCGACCTGGGTGTTGGTTTCTGACATCGCGTGGGCCTGTCAACCCTGACCCATCGGGGTTTTTCGCTCGCCAGATTGTTCAATGTCGGATCCTACTGTCCTACTGGGCCACTGACGGCACTCAACATTGAACGCCCGCGGCGGGGTCACCGCCGTGTCGACACGACGCGATCCTGCTGTAAGACAAGACTCAACAAGTTACGTTGGACCTGCTTCGGGCTGGCTGACACGGGACTGGGGACTTACAAAGGGAAGATGCTTTCCAGGGCGGTTGGGAGGCCTCTGCGAAAAGTGATTGGGCCCCAGCGCACAACAACGCCAAAAACATCCGCCGCGCCGGATGCTTCTGAACAGGCTGATTTGATGGCTGGGCGGATTCCAAGGAGCCTCCTGCCCTTTCCTGCGTGAGTAACAACACAAATAAAACGCGTTCCCCAAGTCCTGCGGAGTGCCCCAGGATCTGTTCGGCGTCTTCGGCCTCCTGGGGCCCGTTCTCCCGCCACGATGACCGGTGGCCGCCTCGGGAGAGGGGGTGTCCCCCCCCCCCTCCCCCAGCGCAGCAGGGCGCGCCTGGTCGCACTCCGAGCTGTCTTTTCTGCTCCTCGCAAACAATCCTTGCACTTATGAAGCCTGCGGGCCGGTGTGGCGGTTCCGTTCTCGCCGTCGCCGCTCCCACGCCGCCTCGCCGCCGCCTCGTCTGGGCCTGCGGGCCGATCTTGCGGCACCCTTTTTTGACGCCGCCGCCCGTTCGCCGCCTCGCTGCTGCCTCGTCTGGGGCTGCAGGCCGGTCTGGCGGCTAGGTTGTCGCCGTCGCCGCCCCGTCGCAGCTTCGCACAGATGGCACCGCGTAGGATGCACCGCACCAGTTGCACCGCGTTGCCACGCAGACTGTACCACGTTAGACCTCCTTCGGAAGAGCGAATCAAAATGGACCCACCCGCCCCAAAATGATCCGTTCGCTCTTTCGTATTGCAGTGTGCATGTGCTCGTGCCTCGTCGCTCGTTTCCGGTCTGAAAGCACACCATCCGAGCCAAGCCTGTATCACTTTGCCCCATCATCATCCTTTGCAACACGCACTACGCGCGCACATTCGTTAACCAACGAATCATTTTCAATCACCCTTGGCAAACAAAAATATAACGAAATGTGCACGCGCGTGGCTTCGCGCGCAAGCCGGAATGTTTCAAAAAGGAGCGGGCTGCAAAACGATGCTTGACTCGGGTGTACCTAACGCATATTTATGTGTAAAAAGAGCTTCGCAATCTGACGATTCAAACAGGGTCTGCGCAAGCGTTTTTGCAAGTTGCTCACAAAACCATTAAAACATACACATATATATATATATATATGTTATATATATATATATATATTATGTTTGTATATATATATGTCCACCACATCCGACCAAGCCGGCATCTCGCGCGCGCATGTTGAAATCATTCGCGCGCACTTGCGCGCGTGCCGGGGGGGGCACGATCCCTGCGGGCCATTCGCGCCCGTTGGCCGCGCGCGCATGTCGAAATCATTCCAAAACCTTCAGCACCGACGCGTGGACACCATCATCGTCACTGGCGTGATCAGCACCAGCGCCGTCAGATTTGCCGTCGTCATCGTCATCGCCATCGTCGTCACCAGCATCGCTACGCTCATCATCGTGCCTGCCGTTTGACGTCGCCACGATACCGCGCCCGCACGAGTCGCCGACTCGCATTGAAGTGCCCGCGCGTCAGCGCGGCGTGCGAGACGCGCTGGGAAGTCACCAGCGGTCAGCGCCACCGCGGCCGCTTCGGTCGCGCCAGACTAGAAGGCCGCTCTGCGCGCGAGCGTGCGCGCTTGCACGGCCGTAACGACGCGCCAGCCAACCCCACCAATCATCGCAATCGCCGCCGCATGGGTTTGGCAAACCAAATTGCGGGTGTGGGTGGGGTCGTTGCGCAGGCAGCGGAACCGTGAACTTCAAGTTCGGCACGGTGCGTTCTCCTTTTTAAGCAAGAATAAACTCCCCCCCCCGGAGATAACGGGCCACCTTTTTCGTATTGCAATTTACATCTGATTCTGCCCCATCGTCCATCCGATCTGTAAACTTATAGTATCCCAGCCAAACCGGTATCGCCCCCCCCACCATCCTCTGCAAAAAACACTATGCGCGCGCACTCGTTTATCACAAATCATAAATTTCCAAGAATCCCTTGCAGTAGAATGGGACGAAGTGCGCTCGCGCGCGTCATCGCGCGCGCATGCCAAAGGCTTTCAACCGTCGATTTCGGACAGATTTCAAAGCCGAGCTTCCAAAACACATAAAAAACCTGGCTTCGCAACATTTTTTTTTATGAAAAAAAAAAAAAAAAAAAAAAAAAAAAAAAACGCGCGCGCGTTGTGAAATCTTCCGAAAACCAAGGGCCTCATCACGATTTTCAAAACAAGTACTACCAAACGGGCTTCGTGCGCGCGCGCATGTCGAAATCTGTCGCGCGCCCTTGCGCGCGTGCCGTCGCGAGAACCCTCTCAAACAAAAAGAAGATGAAGTGCAAACGCGCGCGTCGTCGCGCGCGCATGCCGGAATCCTTCAAACCCCATCGGTTTCGGAAGGATTTTAAAATCGTGTCCAAAAAACATACAAAAACACAAAGCTTCGCAACGCGGGTTTTCAACAGAAGGGTGCGCGCGCGCTCTTGCATCGTCGTCGTCGTCGCCGTCCTCCTTCTTCCCTGGTCGTCGCCGTCGTCGTTGCCGTCGTCGTCCTCTGTCTTTCCTCGTCGTCGTCGTCGTCGTCTTGGCGTCGTCGTCGTTTCCGTCGTCGTTGTCCCCGTGGTCGTCCTTCCTCATTCGTCGTCTTCGTCGGCATTTCGTCGTTGTCCCTCCTGTATCGCCGCCGTCGTCGTCGTCGTCGTCGTCGTCGTCGTCGTCTTCCCTCCTACCTAGTCGTTGTCGTCGTCGCTGTCGTCGTCCTCCCACCTCCCTCGTCGTCGTCGTCGTCTTCGTTGGCGACGTCGTCGTCGTCGTCTTCGTCGTCGCCGTCGCCGTCGCCGTCGTCGTCGTCGGCCTCGCCGTCGTCGTCGTCGTCGGCGTCGTCGTCGGTGTTGTCATCGTCGTCGTGGTCGTCAGCGTCGGCGTCGTCGTCGTCGGTGTTGTTGTCGTCGTCGTCGTTGTCGTCGTCGACGTCGTTGGAGACACGCTCGCAACTTCTACCGTTGTCGACGTTGCCATGATACCGCGCCCGCCCAAGTCGCCGATTCGCAATAAAGTGACCGTTGGTATGTGCCCGACGAT
The DNA here is from genome assembly GCA_963575745.1 of Prorocentrum cordatum. Classification (NCBI taxonomy): domain Eukaryota; class Dinophyceae; order Prorocentrales; family Prorocentraceae; genus Prorocentrum; species Prorocentrum cordatum. The sequence goes on from CAUYUJ010003299.1 coordinate 18,426, forward strand.
CAGCGCCACCGCGGCCGCGACGGTCGCCCCAGACCAGCTGACCGCTGCGCGCGCGTGCTTGGGATGGCGCGGCCGCAGAGACGCACCAGCCAACGCCGAGCATGCATCGCAATCGCCACCTTATGGGTTTTGCATACCAAGTTGCGGGTGGGTGGGTGGGATGTTTGCAAGAGCACGGGATGTGTCAACTCGTTTGTAAAAATCAGTTGCACCACATAGATTGCACCAAATACATGGCACCCTATAGAGCGGACTACATACATTGCACAACAGAGAACGCAAAACATATATTGCGCCACGTAAGTTGCACAACGTGCACATCACAGATCGTTCCACATAGATTCTCCTGTCTCCAAAGGAACTCGGATCGACCCCCCCCCCGAGGCCGTGAGTATTGCCCCCAGCCTTGGGAATATGCAATTGTCGCACGCTCCTGCCCCATCGCCCATTCGATATATGAACCATACCACCCCGACCAGGCCAAATCCGACCCCCCCCCACACCACCGTCTGCAAAACGCACAGTGCGCACACACTCGTTAATCAAAACTCACCCATTTTCAAAAATCGTTTGCAACAGATGGGACGCAATGCGCACGCGCGCGTTGTCGCGCGCGCTGGGATCTGTCAAACACCGCTGGCTTCGCATCGGTTACAAAACCGAATGTCCCAAAGCACCTATACGAACACATGTGGCTTTGCAGCGTGACTACTCAAACAAGGTCAGCGCACGCGTTTGTTTGTTGTTTGTTTTTTTGTTTTTTGTTTTATGTTCTTTTAAAACAAAAAATAGTGAGAGAAGCTTTGGTGTTACAGCATTCTCATCACATGATATCAAACAGGCACCTCTCGCGCGCATGCCGGAAACATTCGAACACCCTTACGCACGTGCTGGGGGGGGGGCGATCCCTATCAAATAATATCATGCGGGGGCCATTCGGGCCCATCGGCCGCGCGCACGTCGAAATCTCACCGACGCGTGGACACCATCATCGTCGCCGGCGTGATCAACATCAGCGCCGTCATTGGCCTTGCCACCGTCATCGTCATCGCCATCGCCGCCACCACGATACCGCGCCCGCCCGAGTCACCGACTCCCACTGCAGTGCCCGCGTGTCAGCGCGGCCTGCGAGACGCGCTGGGGATCTCCTCCGGTCAGCGCCACCGCGGCCACCTTGGTCGCGCCAGACTAGGTGGCGTATCTGCGCGCGAATGGCTGCGCGCGCTAGCGCGGCCGCAGCGACGCGCCAGCCAGCGCCAAGCAGTCATCGCAGTCGCCGCCGCATGGGTTTTGCAAACCAAGTTGCGGGTGGATGGGTGGGATGCTTGCGCGAGCAGTGGAGTTGACAAAATCAAGATCAGCAGGGCGACTTGCACCACGTAGGTTGCACCACATAGATCGAACAGCATATATTGCACCAGCTAGGTTGCACCGCGTAGATGCACAAAATAGATCACACGACTTGGACCGCACGACTCAGATTGCACCGCATATATTACAACACGTAGACTGCACCACAACAATTGCACCACATCAAGTTGCACCACGTAAGTTGCGCCATATAGGTTGCACCACATAAGTGGCACCACGTGCTGCACGACATAGACCGCTAGAGTGCTATGGGGCACACTGCTTGGGTCCACCTGCCACTTTCGGTTTAAGAAACAACACATCAACTTTTGGAAGTCCGTCCGGGTTCTACGGATCGGCGTCGGACCACCCTCACCGGCGCGCGGAGCGCGCGAGGGGCGGAGAGCTGAGACACCCGCGCGAGGCCAAGAAATCCGCGCGGACCTCCCAACGTTTGTGTATATGCAGTTTTTTTTGTCGCCGGACACGAAGGAGCGGCCCCGCTCGCCCCCCCCCTTGAGAGCCGACGTTGCCAACAATGCAACGTCATGATAATAACAACCTCCCAACGTTTCTATATATATATATATATATATATATATATATATATATATGTATGTGCAGCTTTTTCCTCGCCGGACACTCAGGAGCGGCCCGCTCGCCCACCCCCCCTTGAGAGCCGAGGTTGCCAACAATGCAACGTCATGATGAGAACAACGGGAGCCCTAGAAACCCATCTTTCTGCTGCGTTGTCGGAGCCGGATCGACCACGCGTGCACGGCGATGGTCTGCGTCCTGGCGCCGCCGAGATCCTCCTCCTCCTCCTCCTCGGAGGAGGAGGAGGAGTGGGGGAGGAGGAGGAGGAGGAGGAGGAGGAGGAGGAGGAGGAGGAGGAGGAGGAGGAGGAGGAGGTGCCCAGGCCTCTACCCTTTGCCCGTTGTCTGATGGTCCTGGGTGCCGAAGCTGAGCGGAAAAACGCCTGACGCGAAGAAATAGCATCGCCCAGAACTCAGGCCTCCCCGCCTCCGGATGCGCCGTAGGTGGGGCGATTTTCCGCAAGCAGGGCGGGCATCCCTGGCCCACCCTTCGAGCTCCTCTGGTGCCGACTTCCGCCTTGCCTCGCCGCCGCCGTTTCCGCCATGCCCTTGCGGACATGTTCGCCCGACGTTTCTCTTGAGTCGGGTCTGTCCCCCGACAGGGGGATTTTCGACGAAAAATAAAAATACCCCCAAAATAATAATAATAATACTACTACTAATAATAATAATAAGAAGAAGAAGAACAACAACAATGATAATAAAAATGATCCAAAAATTGTCTGGGGACTATTTTTTGAGTATTTGTTGACCTTCTTGGGGCATGTTCGGGGGTATTTCTTATTTTTCGTCGAAAATCCCCCCGTAGGGGGACACGCCCGACATAACGTTTCTCTACAGGCGGACCTTTCCGCCCGTCTCCTTCGCATCGCCCGGGGCGCACGTCCGACGGACGCAGGTTCACGTCGGAAAACCAGCCAACATACAGGGCGGATCCGAGCACATGGGGCCTGCGCGCGCCAGGGGGGGCGGCAGCGCCCGGGCGGGGCGGCGGGGCGCGCCGAGGCGGGGGGGGTGCGCAGCGAGCACCACGGCGTGCGCACTTTTTGTTTTTTTGGGGGGGGGGTCCAGCTCCCCTGGTTTTTCAATCGAACAACCCAGTTTTTCGAAATCGATTGTCCGAGTTTCTGACAAACCTGATTTATAACCCGAGAAACCTGGCTTTTCGCCGAAAACTTGGTTTTTCAATTCGACCAAACGCGCGCGATGGTCTCGGAGGATGTCTCCAGCGCCGCGCCTTCCCTGAGAGCTCCGGGCCGCTCTCGGAGCGTTCCTGGACGCTCTGGAGCGGATGCCGCCCCGCCCTGGCCCCGGCCGAGGAGGCAGACAAGAATCGGTCCCCAGGCCCGTGCGCGCTGCCGGGTCCTCCCCGACCGCCTCCTCGGTGCGCACCTTCCGCTCGATGCGCAGGCCCGCCTCGGCGGTGAGCCTCTCCCACAGCTGCACGGACTCCTCGTCGCGCACCTCCCCGCGGGACGCCGCAATCAAGGTGTGCCGCCCCGCACGGAAGGGCAACGTCAGCGACTGCCTGCCAGACCACCCCAACCCGACCCGAAGGCCCGAACTTCGGGCTGGGGTTAGGGTCTTCGTACCTGTTTTTCCCATGTTCCCCGACCCCCCACCCCCCCGCTGGAAATGGAGGACAACTTCGGGCCTTCGGGTTGGGGTGGGGTGCTTTGGGGGGTGAAGTGCTGGAGCTGAGCTGACGACTGCTGCCGCCTTGAGCGAACGCAGTCTTGGGGCCGACTTGACGACCGTGGTGGGCGCTCCTGCCTCCAGACATGCGCCGTCTCAGCCACTGGGTTGGACTCAGGGTGGGCGGTGAGTCAGCCCAGACCCCCGACGTCATGATTTTTTCATGACGCGACCCCCAGAGGTCCCGACCCCTTCCCCGGGACCGGTTTTTCGTCCTGAGTCGTTTTTTGACGCTCCCGAGGCCCGGCGAGGGCCCCCAGAGGCCGAAAATAGCGAAAAACCTCCCGTCGTGATTTTTTCACGACGCGAGGAGGTCTGGGAGGGGGGGGAGCCGGCTCAGGGAGGGCAGCGTGGCGCTTGGATCGGCGACGCTCCGCCGATGCACAGGTCGGCGCCAGGCCCCCCGACGCCAAGTCCACGCGGCCCTTGGCGCGGTGGGCTGCCACGCCCCTGTCGGCGATTTGCGGGCGCTTGGGGGCCGACGCGTCCCTCCAACGCTGCCCCTGATACGTCTGGCTTTCGGATCGTGCTCCAGATCCCTCATGAATCGACCCCCCCCTAAAAAACCCGACCCCCCTCCAGATGCGACCTGACATATTCTGGACCCTCCCTCTTCGACGGGGCGCCTCAATAAACCAGACCCCCTAAGCTCCGATCCAAAAAAAGCGCCCTGATAAGCTGGACCCCCGCAAGTGCAAAAAAGGCGCCTTACAAAACCAGACCCGGGGGACGATCAATAAGGGATTTGGAGCAATTCGTCCGGGCACCCCCGGAACGCCCTCGGCGAGGCGCAGCCGCTGGAGGGCATCCCGAGGCTGCAAAGCTGCCGAGGACCAACGAAAACAGCCGAGGACCTCAAACCTCGAACCTGAGCATTTTCCCCCGCCGACACTGCCCCTCCCTCGCTCGGGCGTGCGCGGCTCTGGCTCGAGACAGGCCGCCGCGCACGCAGCTCAAAAGATTCTTGGCACGGCCCCCCCCCGCACGCTGACACATCCGGCTGCTGCCGCAGCGCCGCGGAGGAGGGGAAGGAGGAGGAGGAGGAGGAGGAGGAGGAGGAGGAGGAGGAGGAGGAGGAGGAGGAGAAGGAGGAGGAGGAGGAGGAGGAGGAGATCGAGCAGGCCGAAGTCGATACTCGATATCGGATCGGGACCGACGCAGTGGCGCCCGCCGCAGAGGAGGGCGGCGGCGGTCCAGGGACCAGAGCCGGCAGCGCCGGGCACGCGGGCGCCTCTGCGGGAAGGCTGGGCCAAGAAACCCGACGCCGGGCACCTCGGTGACCTGCAGGAAGTGATCGATGACCTGTTCCCTCCAGAGGCGACGGGGCAAGACCCCGAGTCACACCTCGAAACAGAGACGACGGTGGAGAGCAGGAGAGGGGAGGAGCGGTGTGAGCGGCACAGGCATATAACCTTTTGGAGGTTCGCGCGGCTTCCCTGGACCTGCGCTGAATCGCCCGCCCCGGCGCACGGAGCGCGCCAAGGGCGGCGCACGAGGCGCCGATCCAAGAAATCCGCACGGACCTCCGAACATGTATGTTCAAGCTGCTCTTTGTCGGTCGGGCTCCAGCGCCAGTGACGAGAGCAAGACCTCCCCCGCCAGGACATGTCCATACCCACCGCTTCGGAGTCGCGCCCTGGGATCTCGAAGGGTGGTGGACATGGCTATCTGCCCGCCCGCACTCTCGTGCAGGTACCCCAAATCATCACCCCTCGAGGTGTGTGGACGCCGCCCTGTCTGCCTTGAAGATGGGCTCATGGACGCACGGCGCAAGTGGTCGCCGAAAAGCCTACGTCAGACGCAGTGCCCCTGGATCCCGAGGCTCCCAAGAGGACCCAAGGCGTCCCCGAAGCGCTCCAAGAGAGCGCACCAAGACGACTCAGAGAGGCCCCCCAAGATGGCCGCCGAGGGTGTCGGACGGGCTAGGAGCCCCCGAAGACGGTCCTTGGGGCCTCCTGCCACCCTCGCGCGCCCGCGCCCTCGTCGGGACCCCTGGGGCAGCGGACCGAAAAAACGCACGTCGTCGCACGTGTCTGGGAAACACGCCCGTGGAGTGCCAGGCTCCCTGACAATCCCGCGGTCGCTGCAGCACGTGGAGGCTCATGGCAGGCTCGTGCCGCGACAGCCTGCGCTTCGGTTTCGGGCAATGCGTGGATCGTTCAACCTTGAACGATCGCAACTTCCCGATGGCGCGGATCGCTGGATGTCGGCTGAGTCTTGGCCAGTGGTAGGCAGATGTTCCCATTCACCGGCATGGTCACAAGGAGTTCTGCTGGGCTGGGCCAAGCAGACCAGCCAGAATCGGAAGCAGTAGACCTTCGGGAGGCCATGTGGAATAGAACCAGCGGCTCCCAGCGGATTCTCGAAACTTGTCTCCTCTTCCTCCTCCTCCTCCTCCTCCTCCTCCTCCTCCTCCTCCTCCTCGTGCTCCTCCTCCTCCTCCTCCTCCTCCTCCTCCTCCTCCTCCCTCTGCTCCTCCTCCCTCTGCTCCCAGCAGCCCTGGCGCCTCGCCTCCGCGATCCGCTCGCGCGCGGCGCGCTGGGGGCCAGGCAGCCGCGACGGACCAAGCCGGCCCCGCCGCTCGGTCCACAGGGAGCCTCCGCACCGCATCGGTGCATGTCAAGGGGCCCAAAGGCACACAAACAAATACACACAAATAAAAGGATTCCCCACATTTTCCCATATTTTTTCTGGGTTTTTTTTGTCTTCCCCCCCCAATGCCCATATTTTCCCACATTTTCCAGAGGGTCGACGATTAATTGTGTCTGTGTGTTTCTTTCCCTCCTGAACATGGACTCGCCCCATCTAGTTCGAAGGGGACGGGAGTCCATGCACCGACGTGGCCGGCCAATGGGAGCAAACCCCGACAGGGCATCCAATGCTGACTGCGCAGCGTTGCGTGCAGGTGCGCTCCATCGGCCCTTGGAAGTCGCGCGCCGCATGTTTTCCCTAAGATTGGGCGAAGGCGGCGCCCTGGGCAGGCGCGCGGGCGATCGCGTTCGACGCGCCCGTTTCCAGGGGCGGGGGGTCCTGCGGGTGCCCGGTCGACTTTGGAAACGCCATGTCGTTGGCGGCCTGGAAATGGGCAGCAGCACCAACACAAAGGGTTGCCTCCACCAGGGGAAGATAATCCGACATGTTGGCCTTGGAGGTGAGACTCTGGCCACCCAGGAAGCTCTCTCACCACCATCGCCGAGACCGGGATCATCTTCCCTCGGTGGACGCACACCGCCGATGTTGGTGTTGGTGTTAACCTCTAGGCAGCCGAACTTTGAAAAAAAACACCTTAGTGCCTGGATTCGATGGCCCGAACTGGCGGCGCTCCGCCTCGAACGCCCGCGCTGGGATCGCCGACGTGGTCCGGCACGGCGCGAGGCGTTTTCGCGGGCGGGGGCTAATTTGCGAGTGGCTCGTCGGAGCCCCCAGGGCCAGCACGCGCGTGTTTTTTTTCTTTCCACCCACCCCCAGCCCAGTGCGACAGTTCAGTGGGGCGTTGATCTGGTGTGTTGGCGTCAGATCCCGGAAAGAATCGTTGGGCGCGACAGTTGCACACGACCCATGGACACGACAGCAGAAGCGCCCTCGAGCAGCTCGCGCAAGAAGGTCCCAGGCATGGCGCCTCGAAACGAACATAACGACAGGTGTGTCGCATATCTGGGCCTTGTGGAACCAGGTTCGGATCGCAGGGTCGATACATGTCCGCCAGATTCGGCCAACCTTCCGCTGCCCTCCGCCGAGGAAGAGATGCCAACTCCATGGGCCCTCGCCAACGACACATTTTGTTCTGGAGCGCCTCACACATAGTTACGCATGTCTGTGTATGTATACAGATCTGTGTGTATAATAAGAGTGAGACAGCGAGAGAAAGAGAGAGAGAGAGAGAGAGAAAGAGAGAGAGAGAGAAAACAAGAGAGAGAGAGAGAAACACATATATAAACATGTGTATGTATATATATATACAGACAGAAAAAGAGAGGGAGAGAAAACAATCAACAAAAGAAAAAAGAGAAACGCATCTTCGAATAACCCGAATCGTGGCGCGATGGTGGTCGAAGGGGGGCTGGGGGTGGCGTCGATGCCTATTGTTACGGGTGGCGGAGATGCGGGACCTGTGCGCGGGGCTTCAGCCACTTCCAAGAACCTGATGCTCCAGGGTGGTGGGTCGGTCTTTCAAAATCGGCCGAGCGCCTGCGCCCAAGTGGCCACAGACACCGGGCAGACTGAGAGAATGTACCTTCTTGTTGATACGCGAGGTACCTCGGGCAGGCGCGCCACCCCGCGTAGGTACCCCGCGAAGTCCTCGCGCATGACCCACAGTTCCAGGGCCCGATGAGCGCGCCGGGGGACCGTGCTGCCCTCGTCGTCGGACCCTTGCCCGCGCTGCGGAGCATCTCCACGTTCCCGACGACCTGCTGCGCCTCGGGTCGAGAGGGGAGAGCCTGTCGTGCTCGTCCGCGTCCGCCACGCGATCTGTCCACACCATGGCGCGCAGGGCCTGGTTGGGCACTGTCCGCCCGCGCGGCTCGGCGGCCCTGGCACGTGCGTGGCCGATGAATTTACGATCGTCGCACGCCACGGGGCCCCGCGCGCACGCAATATCCATCTGCGCATCGTCTGCGGGGGCCGCACGTGCGACCTCACCGTGTTGATATGCGCGCGGCCCGTGATGCCGTCCTTCGCCCGCTCGGGGTCAATGCAAGACCGCGCCGTGCAATATCCGACGAGGGCGCTCCCATCTCCTCGAGCAGCGCGACCACGCGGGGCTTCCACCGAACCCGCGCCTGCGCGCCCCCAGCCCGCAACGGCTCTCGTCTGCTGCCGCGAGTTCCGAACGAAGCGGGCCCCCGCCATCACATGGGCCCCCCGCGGTGGCGAGGCCTGGGTCGCTCCTCGGCTGGCCGCCACCCTTATGCACGCCGCGGCGTTCTCCAGCATGGCCCGTTCAGGGCAGCCATGGAGCGCTCTTCCGCGCTGGCTCTTCAGCGGCTGCCGTGCCTCCTCCACACTGAGGCCCGCGGCCGCCGCCACCTGCACGACACGAGCGTCCCTTCGAACTCGGACCCGACCGCCTGAAGCGCCAAGCGCGGGCCGAGGATATCGCACTCATGAAGCACCTGGCGCAGCAGCCGCCGCGCGGCGTCGAGGGCGCACGGCCCAATGGCCGGCACTTGCGCCCAACCTTTGATCAAAATCGGTCGAAGGACTGAGGAAAAAAGGCCACAGGCATCTGGCAGAGAGGGAATGCGCACAGCGCCCCACTCCGAGGTCCCTTTCGAAGGTCCAGGGCGGGGCGCTCGCCGCGGACCTCTGCCGGGAGGGCCCCTGGCACTCTCCCGGGGGGGCGTAATAACGTAGTACCTCCGAAGACACCCAGCCAGAGCGGGCCCACGAGATCGCCTCCCCCTCCTGGCCCCTACTTGTTTTCATCATCCCCTCCATCCATCGTCCTTAGAGAAGTAATCCCTCCTCCCTGCCGCACCCCGAGAAAGGGTCGAAAAGGGCGGGCCAAGCGTTTCGCCGGAGACTCACTCGCCGCTTTTGACCCTGAGGTTTGATATTTGCAGCAGCTTCACGGACCCAGACCCCCGACGTCATGATTTTTTCATGACGCGACCCCCAGAGGTCCCGACCCATTCCCCGGGACCGGTTTTTCGTCCTGAGTCGTTGTTTGACGGTCCCGAGGCCCGGCGAGGGCCCCCAGAGGCCGAAAAGAGCGAAAACCCTCCCGTCGTGATTTTGTTCACGACGCGAGGAGGTCTGGGGATGGAGGGCGGGTTGTGTTCGAAGTGTGGCCATCGCTTTACCTCTGCGCGCGTTCGCCTTGAGAAACTTCGGCAGCAGCCTCGCGGACGGAGGGCGGGCCGTGCTCGAGAACTGCGCTCTTCGCGGGCGGAGGGCGGGCCGTTCCCAAGAGGTGTGGCGCTCGCCGCAGCGCCGCGCACGCTCGTTGCAACGTCTGCAGGAGCATCACGGATCCCAGACCTCCTCGCGTCGTGAAAAAATCACGACGGGAGGTTTTTCGCCATTTTCGGCCTCCGGGGGCCCTTCCCGGGCCTCGGGAGCGTCAAAAAACGACTCAGGACGAAAAACCGGTCCCGCGGAAGGGGTCGGGACCTCTGGGGGTCGCGTCATGAAAAAATCATGACGTCGGGGGTCTGGGTTTGCAAGAGCATCACGGATGGAGGGCGGTTCCTTTACAAACTGGGGCTGTCGCTGTCGCGCCGCGCGCATTCGTCGGAACTCTTGACTCGCAACAGTTTGCATCAGCTTCGACGATGATGGCGGTTGGCGTCCCAGAAGTTGCGTTCTGGCACGGTTTGGGACCGTCGGGCCGCGACGGCAACGTTGATTCGTGGTGCTGACGTCCCAGAAACGGTTTTCACGCGACATTCAGGATCGTCAGGCCGCAACAATGACATTGATTCGTGGCGTTGAAACCCGAGGTCTGGTGATTTGGCGTGGTTGAAAGGAGCTGTCTTCCAACGGGGCTTTCCCCGCAATGCAGATAAAACCTTATGTCAGCCCTTGAAGAAGGAACGCGGCGGGAAGGTTGATTGCAACATCGCTGGCTTGGGTTTGCACTGGACCTCCTCCTCCTCCTTCTCCTCTTGGCTCCTCCTCCCGCGCTCTTCCTTCCCCTGCCCCTCCTTCTCCTCCTGGCTCCTCCTCCGCCTCCTCCTCCTCCTCCTCCTTCCCCTCCTCTTCCTCCCTCCTCCTCCCTCCTCCTCCTCCTCCTCCTCCTCCTCCTCCTCCTCCTCCTCCTCCTCCTCCTCCTCCTCGAGGGCGGCGCTCGCTGCGGTCCGCCTCTTCTGGGCGGGCCCCGGCACCTTGTGCGACAGGATCACCTCCGAGGACCCCGGGCCGGAGCAGGCCCACGAGACCGCCTCGGGATCACGGGGAAGTCAAGCTCGGCACAGGCATCCCTGACTTCGAGTCCGCCGAACTCTGGTCGCCTTTGTAACCGAAGGATGCTTCAGGAGGTGCACCCCGCACGATGCGGACGAAGAGGGCGGAGATGTCCGCCTCAGAAGAAGAAGGCGGGAGAGTTTCGAACAAGTACAACGGAAGCAGCGACCGCAGCGTGGGGCCGAAATCGCAAAAACCTCGACAGGCAGGGCGGGAATTTCCGCCCTGCTTGCAAAATCGCCCAGGGCAGTTACGGCGGATCCGAGAACAGGGGCTGGCTTTCGGGTCATAACTCGGGCCCTGGCCATCGCTCGGACGTCCATTCCCTCTGCTCTTCTCAGTTTCGTGCGTGGCTTTTTCGCCAAACGATCAAGGATGCTCCTCGTCGAGGAGCACCCTTGATCATTTGGAACATGATCATTTGGAAAATGATCGTCTGGAAAATGATCAAGGATGCTCCTCATCGAGGAGCTCCTCGTCGAGGAGCCTCCTCGATCCTCCTCGACGAAAGGAAAAAAGGCACACGCCCGGGCGGTGCCGAGACCATGTGGAACGAGCCAGGGCACCCTATGGGTGGACGCCCCTCGGCGAGAGAGGCGCGGCTGCTGGACGGCACTGAAGAAAAAAACGCAGAGAACGGACGAGCACGCTCGAAGAAGCCCGACAAACCCTGAAGATCACCCCAGAGATCCAACGTACAGTCGGGGCCTTGACCTAAGGAGCCCAAAGTAAGGCACGGGGCCCCTTTTTTCCACAAGTTGAACTTCGATTTCCCATCGAAACCTGAGGAACACCTGAGGCAAGCTGCGAAACACTTACGGAACGCGGAGCCCCTCCCCAACGAAAAGGGTTCCTTCTTCAGGGCCCCGACTGTAGTGACAAAAATCACGACGGAAGTTTTTCGCTAACTTCGGCCCCTAGGGGCCTTCGCCGGGCCTCGGGACCGTCAAGAAACGACTCAGGAGGAAAAACCGGTCCTGGGGAACGGGTCGAGGCTTCTGGGGGCCGCGCATCCCAAAAATCACGACGTCGGATCTCTGGAACGAGGAGGTCAAACTCGGCACAAGCGTGCCAGGGAGCTGGAAGCACGCGTGGCTGGCCACGCTCGCGGAACATCTGGTCGGGAGCGGCCAAGAGGGGGGTGTCCAAGAGGGGGGGTGCAAATCATGACCGGCGGCATGTGCGCGGCCCAGCGGGGGGGCCTGGGACGTAATGAAACAAGAAGAGGCGCCATGAAATATGGGGAAAGATCATGGCCCGCGCCATGAAATCCCCCCCCCCCCTAGTCATCCCCCCCCTCTTTTCCGCTCAGGAGGAGGAGGAGGAGGAGGAGGAGGAGGAGGAGGAGGAGGAGAAGGCCTGGAGGCCTGGAGGCCTGGAGTCCTGGCCTGCGCGGCCATTGAGAGGGCCTGCATCTATCTCCGAGGTTTTCCGCGACTCTGGCCGAGGCTGGCCGCACCACGCGCACGGCATCGGATAAGAAGGCACTGGACAAAGAAAATCATCCGGGGCCTGGAACTTTTGAAGGGGCCCCAGGACACACAGAGAAGTACACACAAATAAAAATATTGCCCCATATTTTCCTATAATTTCTGGGTGTCTGTCTTCCCCCCCCCACTGCCCATAGTTTCCCATATTTTCTGGGGGATCGACGATTAATTGTGTCTGTGTTTTTTTTTTCCCTCCTGAACTTTTGACGCCCGAAATGCGTGCGGGAAAAATGGGCACGATGCCCAGCCACAAACGTTGTCCCAAACCAACGGCGGCCGCTGTTGAGCAGGCGGCCCTCTGTCTCAGAAGGACGCTGCCAGCGGCGGCGCCGACAGCGAGTCCAGTTCAAAGCAACCAATAGCTGCTGTAGGTCTTTGTAACCTTGCTTTCCATACTCCAGATTTCGTAATAAAAGGAAGGGGGTCTGGACCCTCCAAGACAAGCCATTTCAGACCCCCCCTCGTGGGAGAACCCTCCAAAACATCGTCCCCAGACCCCCCCAGGCCCTCCAAGATAGCCTGGAAGAGACCCCCCCCCCCGAAATGAGACCCCCCTCCCTTTATTACGAAATCTGGAGCACCTGTGCCGGTCGCTCCCCTGGAAGCCAGTGGAAGTCCGATCGTGGACCGGACATGGACGTCACAGCCGCCCCCCCATCCGATGAGGAACCCTCCAGGAACTGAGGCCCCCCCGGGCCCCCGACGTCGTGATCCTTGTCACAACGTCGACCCCCAGAAGTCTGGACCCTTTCCCTGGGACCGGTTTTTCATCGCATCGCATCGCCGGCGGCACGAGAGCTGTCTGAAGCATCGCGGGGCGCCTTCACACCTCGTGGCAAGCATCTGGACGCCTGCTGTCGAAAGCTGTGGCCGAAAAAAGTTGGTTTCATCATGGTTAAATCCATGAGTTTACGCTCTGGCCGAGGGGCTCTCTAGCAGCACTCGGGATGCCGCGTGGCCGGCGCCCTCGTCCCCCGAGCGGCTCGTGGCCTGCCTCGGTGGGACCGGTTTTTCATCCTGAGTCGTTTTGTTGACGGTCCCGAGGCCCGGCAAGGGCTTCCAGAGGGCGAAGATAGCGACCCCCCCCCCCCCGTCGTGTCTTTTTCACGACGCGAGGAGGTCTGGGTCCTGGGTGCGAACTTCTCAACCAACGCTCCCACCGCATGCGCAACACGCACAACATCTTCATCAGGTTTTCCTGCGATGCCGGCCTCTTATGAAGGGGCCCCAGGACACACGAATAAATACACACAAAGAGAAATATTCCCCATATTTCACCATATTTTCTGGGTTTTCGTCTTCCCCCCCACTTCCTATATTTTCCCATATTTCTGGGGGATCGACGATTCATTGTGTCTGTGTGTTTTTTCCCTCCTGATCTTAGGCCGCTAGCTTCCAGACGACCCACGAGGCCCCTGCCCCCAAGGAAAGCCCCAGGCTGGACCTGTCCCTGAGGACTGCACTACCGAAGGCTCGCTGGCCTCTGTGAGCGTTTGCTTGGAGGTTTGCTTCCCCACCGTACACTCGGGGCGTTGACCTAAGGAACCCTAAATAAGGAACGAGGCCCTTTTTTCTGCATAAGTTAAACTTCGATTCCCCATCGGAAACCTAAGGAAAATCCAAGGCAAGCTGCGAAGCACTCAAGGAACGCGGAGCCCCTCCCCAACGGAAAGGGCTCCTTCTTCAGGGCCATGACTGTATCCAGCTTCCTGGTGACCTCCCGGAGGTCCGCGGCCATCCTGGACATCGGCGCCCGCCCCCCTCCCCCGGCGCGCGGAGCGCGCCCAAGGGCGGCGCCGCCGGGGGGGGGGGGCCCGCGTCGACGCAGGAAGTCCGCGCGGACCTTCGGAAGCGAACGCTTGCGTGCCACTGCTGCTTCGGCTCAAGAAGAGGGCGTCGTGGAACGGGGGCGACCACAGCGTCTCTCGCGTATAACCCGTGCGGTCCGTGACGATGCGCGGCACCAGCGGCCTCATTCGCAACTGCCCAGCTCCTCGTCTTCTCGTCCTCCAATCGTCCCCTGCTCATCCCTTCTCTTTTCTCGCTGGTGCTCTCGTGCCACCTCTGGCCCGTCGAGATTAGCCTTCGGTCGGGCATGTCCCCCATACAGGGGGACTTTACACGAATGAAGCAATATTCAAAAATAGCAAAAAATAATCAAAACATCGTCCCCAGACTATTTTCCTATTTTTGGGGGGAATATTCCTCCTGTAGAGGGACATGCCCGACTCAAGCTTAGCGATGATCCTCGGCACGCGTTCCGGCACCCAGCGTGCACTGGTCCGCCGAGGCCCTGCAGGACGGCGCAGGCGGCGCAAAGATGGCCGGCACAGGCTGCGCGCTGCCGGCGGAGCCGAACGAGGTAAACACACGCGTCGGCTACAGCCAACCCGTATAACAACGACGCTCGGGGGGTAGGAAAGAGGGGGATAGCAAAGGGCACCCTGATGGTCCGCTACCGAAAATTTCCGGTAGCGCTCCGCAGAGATCGGTCGCTACCGAAATACCGAAATGTAGCGCCCAATACCGGTATCAGACCGTTCTGAAATCCGCTATTTCAACGCCCTCAAACGAAGATTCGGTCGCTACCGAAATTCGGGGTGCGTCGACATCGCTACCGAAAATTTCCGGTACCAGACCATCTGGGCAGGGTAGAGAGTCAGCTCACGTAGCTGATTCTCCCAGCACCTCCCGGCGCCGGGAGGCGCCCATGTATCGAGGACTGGGCCCAGCGGCGTGGCCGAAACCAGGCGCCCGCAGCAGACTTCGTACCCCCCCCTTTCCCTATTCCCCCCTCTCGCTCGACCCGAGCAAGGGCTGTGGCCGGTCGTGTCGGCACTCTGCGAGCGGGGCGCGGCGAGCGAAAGCGGCCAGGGATGGGCCGAAGGGGAAGGACGCAACGGTAGCCTTGGAACTTGAACGTCGCGATCCTTGGTGCGCGGGTTGACTGTGTCACCCAGGTGAACACATGGTTTCCATCGCGGCGTGGGCGAGGCAATCCGCTCGCGCGCCCCAGTAGCTGGGGCGCAGCATACTGCGTGTCCGGCAGCAAGGGAAGGAGAGAGAGAGCGAGAAGGAGAGACAGAGAGAGAGAGAGAGAGCGAGAGAGACACACAGACAAGGCCGAGGGCGGCCGCGGAGCCAGAAAGAAAGGGGGAGGGCACTCACAGCACGAAGGTCTTCGGCACGATTGGCCGGTGCGGCCGGCCGGTGCCGCGGAGTCCTGGCACGTGGGCGTGGAGCGGCGTCGCGCCCGCACCCAGGGGCGGAGGCAAAGGCTGCAGGCGTCGGCGAACACACGCGTCGGCCAACGCGCGTCCAGGGGATCTCCGAGGTCGGCCATCGAAGGGCCAGGGCGCCGAGACTGGCTGCTCCGCCGACGGGCCCCCCCTTTCCCCAAGCTTCGGACCGCTCGGGGCCTGGAGGAACGGCTCGACGAGCGACTCGTGCCACACGACGTCGGCGGCGACGACGAGGTCGAACGCCCCCAGCGGTGCCCGAGCTGGAAGGCCCCTCCAGTCAAGGGTCATGTAGGTCGCCTCCCCCCCAGCGGCCGCGATCTGCGCCCTGTTCCTGCGGTGGGAAGCGAAACTCTCGGAGGTTGGGGGGGGGTCCGACGTGAAACGGAGACCCCCCGTACCGAGGGTCCGCCGTCCGCGCGAAAACGATTCGCGCGAAAACTGCTGCCGTTCGAAAGAAATTCGCTGGGCGCGTGCGCGCGAAAAGGTGCGCGCCGGTTCCCGGCGCTCCCGCGCGCCCCGCGGCTGCCGGGAACCAAGATTTTGCAACGCGGCGGCCGCCGCGGCGGCCGCCGCCTCCGCATACCAAGGCGGCGTCGATGCCAGGGGCCCACGGCGGCCCAGAGGAGGGCGGGGACCAGGATTTGGGAGAGATCGAGGCTGGAAAAGCCCAAATTCTGGGTTCCCGGCTCTGTCTGGCGCCCCAGGGACCCACGGCGGCCCAGAGGAGGGCGGGGACCAGGATTTTGGAGAGATCGAGGCTGGAAAAGCCCAAATTCTGGGTTCCCGGCTCTGTCTGGCGCCCCAGGGACCCACGGCGGCCCAGAGGAGGGCGGGGACTAGGATTTTGGAGAGATCGAGGCTGGAAAAGCTCAAATTCCCGGCTCCCAGCTCTGTCTGGCGCCCCAAGGACCCACGGCGGCCCAGAGGATGGCGGGAACCAGGATTTTGGAGAGATCGAAACTGGAAAAGCCAAAATTCCCGGCTCCTGGCTCTGTCTGGCGCCCCAGGGACCCACGGCGGCCCATAGGAGGGCGGGAACCAGGACTGAGAGATCGGGGCTGGAAAAACCCGAAATCCTGGTTCCCAGCTCTGTCCCCAGGGACCCACGGCGGCCCAGATGATGGCGGGAACCAGGATTTTGGAGAGATCGAGGCTGGAAAAGCCCGAAATCCCGGTTCCCGGCCGTGTCTGGCGCCCCAGGGACCCACGGCGGCCCAGAGGGCGGGAACCAGAGATCGAGGCTGGATAAACCCGAAATGCCGGCTCCCAGCTCTGTCTGGCGCCCCAGGGACCCACGGCGGCCCAGAGGAGGGCGGGAACCAGGACTTTGGATAGACCGAGGCTGGAAAAACCCAAATTCCCGGTTCCCAGGACCCACGGCGGCCCAGAGGAGGGCGGGAACCAGGATTTTGGAGAGATCGAGGCTGGAAAAGCCCGAAATCCCGGTTCCCGGACGTGTCTGGCGCCCGACCCACGGCGGCCCAGAGGAGGGCGGGAACCAGGATTTTGGAGAGATCGAGGCTGGATAAACCCGAAATCCCGGTTCCCAGCTCGATCTGTCTGGCGCCCCAAGGACCCACGGCGGCCCAAAGGAGGGCGGGAACAATGATTTTGGAGAGACCGAGGCTGGAAAAGCCCGAAATCCCAGTTCCCGGCTCTGTCTGGCGCCCCAGGGACCCACGGCGGCCCAGAGGAGGGCGGGGACTAGGATTTTGGAGAGATCGAGGCTGGAAAAGCTCAAATTCCCGGCTCCCAGCTCTGTCAGGCGCCCCAGGACCCACGGCGGCCCAGAGGATGGCAGGAACCCAGATTTTGGAGAGATCGAGGCGGGAGAAGCCCGAAATACTGGTTCCCGGCTCTGTGCTCTCTGCTGCTCTGCTGCTCTGTGCTCTCGGCTGCTCTGCTGCTCTGTGTTCTCTGCTGCTTTGCTGCTCTCTGCTGCTCTGTGCTCTCTGCTGCTCTGTGCTCTCTGCTGCTCTGTGCTCTCTGCTGCTCTGTACTCTCTGCTGCTCTGTGCTCTCTGCTGCTCTGTGCTCTCTGCTGCTCTGTGCTCTCTGCTGCTCTGTGCTCTCTGCTGCTCTGTGCTCTCTGCTGCTCTGTGCTCTCTGCTGCTCTGCTGCTCTCTGCTGCTCTGTGCTCTCTGCTGCTCTGTGCTCTCTGCTGCTCTGTGCTCTCTGCTGCTCTGTGCTCTCTGCTGCTCTGTGCTCTCTGCTGCTCTGTGCTCTCTGCTGCTCTGTGCTCTCTGCTGCTCTGTGCTCTCTGCTGCTCTGTGCTCTCTGCTGCTCTGTGCTCTCTGCTGCTCTGTGCTCTCTGCTGCTCTGTGCTCTCTGCTGCTCTGTGCTCTCTGCTGCTCTGTGCTCTCTGCTGCTCTGTGCTCTCTGCTGCTCTGTGCTCTCTGCTGCTCTGTGCTCTCTGCTGCTCTGTGCTCTCTGCTGCTCTGTGCTCTCTGCTGCTCTGTGCTCTCTGCTGCTCTGCGCTCTCTGCTGCTCTGTGCTCTCTGCTGCTCTGTGCTCTCTGCTGCTCTGTGCTCTCTGCTGCTCTGTGCTCTCGGCTGCTCTGTGCTCTCTGCTGCTCTGTGCTGCTCTGCTCTCTGCTGCTCTGTGCTCTCTGCTGCTCTGTGCTCTCTGCTGCTCTGTGCTCTCTGCTGCTCAGTGCTCTCTGCTGCTCTGTGCTCTCTGCTGCTCTGCCCAAACCCGATTGGTTTTCGCTCGATTGGTTTTCGCTTGAACGGATTACCTTTTCGCTCGAACGAGCATCTTTTCGCTTGAACGATCCACCCTCCCCCGTACTGGGAAATCGATTTCGGTTTCGGGTTCGTGTCGTGCGTGCCGTGTGGGCGTGCGGGCGAGGCGAAGCTGCGTGGGCGGGCGAGAGGAAATCCTCCTGTGGCTGGGCCGCGGCCGGACCAAATGTTTCTCCTCTGGCGGCCGGTGGCCCGCGGTGTCCCGCCGGTGTCCCGCTGGTGTCCCGAAATCCTCCTGTGGCTGGGCCGCGGCTGGACCAAATGTTTCTCCTCCGGCGGCCAGTGGCCCGCGGTGTCCTGCTGGTGTCCCGCTAGTGTCCCGGCGGTGTCCCGCCGGTGTCCCGTGGTGTCCCGTGGTGTCCCGTTGAGTGAGATCGATAGTGATATCGATAGTGAGATCGATGTGGTGTCCCGTGGTGTCCTATGGTGTCCCGTTGAGTGAGATCGATAGTGAGATCGATAGTGAAACCGATAGTGAGATCGAGAGATGTCCCGTGGTGTCCTATGGTGTCCCGTGGTGGCCCGTGGTGTCCCGTTGGGTGAGATCGATAGTGAGATCGATAGTGAGATCGATAGTGAGATCGACAAGTGTCCCGTGGTGTCCCGTGGTGTCCCGTTGAGTGAGATCGATAGCAAGATCGATTGAGTCAGATGTTGGCTCCCTCCCCTTTCTTCCCCCCCCCACAACCTCCTTATCACCCGAAGGGTGGTCGTATAGGTATACCAATACCCCTCCTCCTCCTCCCTCCGCCTCCTCCTCCTCCGCCTCCTCGTCCGCCTTCTCCTCCGCCTCCTCCGCCCCCTCTTGCTCCCTCCTCCTCTGCCTCCTCCGCCTCCTCTGCCTCCTCCTCCGCCTCCTCCGCCTCCTCCGCCTCCTCCTCCTCCTCCTCCTCCCTCCTCCTCCTCCTCCTCCTCCTCCGCCTCCTCCTTCGCCTCCGCCTCCGCCTCCTCCGCCCCCTCTTGCTCCCAGGGCGCCCTTCGGACCGTGACCTCGACAGGAGTCTGGCCGTGGCGACGAAGTTCGGCGGCGGGCACAAGGAGGGTGGCGCGAGG